>CM030369.1:114930863-115255175 GCA_003604175.2 Clonorchis sinensis
AGCTCAGCTCCCATTTGGTATAACATTCAAAAACAGCAGGAATTGTGCAATGGAGATGCGAGGGCCATCTCAGCTATGCATAACTAGCCCGTGGATAATACAGCATCAGAAGGTATCCTTCGGTAAATTACCAACACAATGGTATCACTCTATTAGGAATATTTCTCCCCATAGGTGGAATACGTCATAAAGCGGTCATCATGATAACGATAATCGTTGTCACTCACCTCGACTACTTGTCGTCACTGCATGGTAGCCCGTGTCAATGTGCGGCGCTGATTATGAGGCCCCACCCATACACGATAACTTAATCCAACGGCGAATGACGACCAGTCATACTCATAACTGTATTCAATATCGCCTCCCTTCGCTACGTATCGTAACTGCTAGGCCCGTGTCCATGTGTGAAGCTGATTATGAGGCCTCACCTATACACGGCGACCTAATTTAATGGCCAATGACGGTCTTTCATAATCATAACTGTACGCGTTTTCAGTCATCTCGAATACTTGTTGTAACTGCTAGGCCCACTTCTATGTGCGACGCTGCTTATGAGGCCTCACCTATGTACAATAACCTAATCCAATGACCAACGACTGTCTCTCACGCACATCTCTGTTACCTATAGTAAACACCAGGCCAGAATCTATATGGGCCGTTGAAAATAAGGCCTCAACTGTGCGTGGTATCCTAATCTAACGCCCAACGTGGGTCTGTCATACTCATAACTGCAGTCGATGTCGCCCACCTTGGCTACTTATAGCAATTGCTAGGCTTGTGTCTACGTGCAACGCCGAATATGAGGCCTCAGCTAGTTCAACAGCCTAACCCGATGGCCAACCACGGCCCGTCAAGCTTATAACCGTACTCGACGTCGCCTACCGTGGCTACTTATAGTAACTAAGGGCCCGTACACATCCTCGTAACTGACTAGTGCCCCAAATATACATAATGGACCAATCCAACGACCAACGGCGGTCCTTCATATCCATACATGTCATCCGTTTGCCAACCCGATGCCTAAAAATAAACAACCAGCTTTTAAAAATCATGTTTCTATTTATTGGTTGTATCGGTACAAACGTAATATGTGGTCAATCTAGTTCTCAGCTTCAGGAAGCCGCTTTTACTCGACAGGATTTCTGAAAGGAAAAATGTATGATCAAGTACGACTCGTACACACTCCGTACACATCCTTTAAAACATAAAATTAAACAAAGCTGTAGTGGCCAACTGACCAAGTGCTTACTAAATCCCTTTGTCCACTCCAAATGGGTGTCCACGCTGAAGCTGGTCTTACTGTTATAAGGGTAAACCCACTACTTACTCAATTAGTCTTGTGTGTACATCGATTATTCAATAGCGGTACAGCAACCGTATGCATTATTGAGCGCAGCGAAGTCAAGCTGAATAGTGTGTGTGTCAGCCGTAGACCAAGTGGTATAGACTTGAGCCCTTGGATCCAAGGAACACGTGCGTCATCATACGTTCACCCATGAATGCAGGGGTTACGAAGACCTATTGGGTGGGCGGGTACTTGGTGTCAAGTCTGCTCATTACCCAGCAATACCCGGTTTGGACGCCCTGTTTGCTGTTATCCACTCAAACTAGTCAGTGATTTACATCCCCATAGGTCCCCAAACGGACCAGAAAAATACCTGCAATCTTACATTGGCTTTGTCCTACCTCTGCAAATTCCCTTGGCCAACTCAAAAACCCCGCTGCTCACAGAATGCGCATCCCAGCCCAATCATCTCAAACATGACGTCCGTTACGGGGCTGTCCAGAAACCGAAGTACGGCAGTGCAATGATGGCACGGCACTGCCATACCCAGTTTGATAGCACACCCGCAACTAATCCCTTCCTACTCTTGACTGTACCTTCTCGCCAACTCGGCCCATTAGCTACAACTAAGAACAAACTCATGCTTCATTCTAATGTAATCTTATGATCACGCTACTCACCAGTTGTGAATAAACACTATTGTTATTACCTTACACTGTGAGTGCAGGGTGCATACCAAAGGACGGGATGACTTTGGTCAGTCATGCAGAAGCAACTGCACCTTTTCCTCCTCTTTGAAGATGAGAACGACGTCTCCATGCTTCAAATCGACAAGGTTTCGTCAGATATTTGAAAACCGGGGTCCAGAAGACGTTAGTTAGTCAGGAGTTGTGACCACTTTTGGCCGCTTGTTATTTCGGGCCGCAGTCTAACTCACATCATGGTACCTTCTAAAAGTCTTTCTGAGACGTTTCCTATTTTGTGTGCCGGATATAGACACGGCAGTCACATTGCATTGTCTGAATTACAGCAATGAAACACCGTGCGCCCTCAACGGACCCAAGAATTTCTTAATGCATGCCGGTCTCAATTTGTGACAATTCCTTGGCGAATCGTAACTACAATAACAACCCTAAACGACTCACCCAAGAGGTTCATGAACGGGGCTGTCCACGGACCCAAGTACGGCGTTGCGATGACGGTACCGCGACTACCATACCCAGTCTGATGGACTGCCCGTAGTTCAGCATATCCACAATATTTACCGGATGAGGGTGTTAAGGCACCAACACCGCCCCAATCCGTTAGTTTGTGCCAGGACTTGAAAGCACTGGCCGCTTTATTGTGCTGTATGCTTGTTCTGCCCATAAACACACTAATTCTACCAATATCACTATCGACGGTTCGGTATAGCCTTGCGCCTGATATAGCATGTACTGACCATCATAAAAAACAAAACTTACTAGCTGTGACGAATTCCTTGACTTGGTTTTGCAGGACACCTGCCACAAAAGACTTTCATACACAGGTCGTTAAAAGCTGCTCAATTTTGCGCTTGCAACGACACAGAAGGCGAAATTATTGTCCTTGTCGTTTCGAGATTATTTCCAAACGCAATGCAAAATAAAACACGTGAAGAAGCCGGCTCTTCCGCAAATTTCCCACCGTCATCAGATGTACACCACGCGAAGCCGTTGGCAGCCATTAAAATATAAATTCCGCGCCCATGGTGGACCTCGAGTACGTTTAAACAATTTCAACAAAACTGCGCCCGCACGGGAGGATCTTAAGGGACCGAATAAATGCCATCAAATGCTGAAACTTTGTGTTAAAGTTTTCCTCCTCCGAACTATGGTTTCAGAGAAATTTTGGGTGTGCATCTAAGGCTCGGCCCCTGCTATAGTGCTGACATCTATACCTTGTGTTAGTTCAGTAAAATGGGTTTTTATCTATCTCCCGCCTGCTTTGATTAAAGCTACAAGAATATAGGGAGAAAGCGCGAATAAACTTGGCAGCCATTTAGAGGTAAAGTTATTGTAAGCCAACGGTTAGTCAGGCCTGATTGTCCCACATAACCAAGAAGGTTGAAAGGAATGTCTGCTTGATTCCAAAAAATGGATCAGGATTGCGAAATGTGAACGGTTGGTGGCATGGATCTTCTATCGTATTCGACTCCCAAATTAGCCTTCGTACGATTCAGGAATAATTGGAAAGGGAAAATGGAAACCAGTTTCAAATGTTACGCGACGGACCAGAGGCATCGATGGACGAACAAGCAGCCACGGCCAACTGCCAAAAGCAAGCCGCTTGTCACTAGCGCGCATAAAAACCCTTTTAAAATGTTTGTAACCGCGTGTTCCAAAGAGGAAACACGCGCGTATGGTGAGAACTGTTCGAAACACCGTCTCTGACTAGGGTTAAAGCACGGTTCACGACATATTGAGCCGTCTCAGAGGTTTGCTTATTAATGCAGTACCCAGAAAACTCAGGAAAATGCTTGAGATTGACTTTCTCAAAGGCACAAAACGCTTACTATCTTTAGCAGATCCATGCAATATTTGACTCATCCGTGCAGCGAACTCTCTACTGTGCGACCCTTGTCGATTGCAGACCACAACAAAGTTGGAACAAAATTTGAAACGTCACACCAACTAGCCAATACTGCAGTGCCTTGTAGAAAGTTGGCGGAGGCTTTCGGATAGCCGAATCAAGCTTTTTACTCGAGAAAGTTTGTGTTAGGTTAGAAGCTTGCCGTCAATTCTGTGGTGGTGCCTGACATCTTACTTTACATCTTTTCTTGAACTTTTTTGCAACAGCAATATTTGATCGCAACCCGGACACCAATCCAACCTTTACTTGTGGCTTCAGCTGTTTTGGACTAAGGATGTAGGTAACTGGGTAGACCAAGCTTCACGAGACTTTTCGGGAACCCCCAGAATCTGTGAGCTCGTGACTTAACTGGGTGTGCGATGCCAAAATGACCAGTATCCTGACACAGCAAACACACGATCAATGTCTAAATAATGTATGCATAACAAATAACCTAGTCATGAAAAATGATAAGGTGTCGGTCGGGACAAATCGACGTAATTGAACACCGTAAGCTGGAAATAAGAAAGGTATGTGGTTAGGTTATGTCAACATGGGCCAGTGGCCAAATAACGCTCCCGGCATTAGAAATTCAAGCAAACGCAGCCGTGGTATGTGCCGACATGCTGCAACCACTTTAATGTAGCGAGTAGATTTTGACGGAGGTCGGTAAAATGTAGAGTAACATCTGCGTGCTCATTTGGGTTAGAAAATGGAGTGTACACAACTTTGCCACGAAACACCATGCAAAAGAGAAAATCGCAAATACACGGATAGGCTTTGAGAGAGCCAGGCATGGGGAACGCAGCGTGAATATCGCGGCAACAGTCAGCCGCTATAAGACCAAATTTTCGACATTGGCACTGGTGTAGGCTAGTTGCTCTTAAAACTTAAATATGTGCTCCATTAAAAATATTAAATGTTCTCTTTAGGTGCCCCAGACGCTGGTTTCGCACAATCAGCTGTGCAGTGCGTCGGTGCTACGCAATCGTTCTCCTGCCGAGTGGTCAAAACGATATGTGCATTGTTGAAGATGGATTCCCAGAACTCCAGGCCGGCACAAATATTCTGACACAATACCAGCAAAGATCCCGCAAGAACAATGATGTGTGTTCCACACAGTTTTTACTTATTTTGGATCGCATAGGTCAGGGAATCCTCCGGGAGGTTTATTTTGTGGCCTTCAGCAACGTTATGACTTTGAGGCTCGTAGCCTTTTTCTTGACTAAAATGAAGTACTCTGAGGTTAAATATAGCAATTTTTCATGGTTGGGTGCTTCTAAGAGACCTAAATACCCAGCTAGTTATAGTATACGAAATCCCGCAAAGCAACCTGGTGACAGTGCGGGTCCTCAAATGTCAGTGTGTGGTACTGACTTAATTTTGAACGCAGCTAAACTGCATGACCGTTTCTTACATTTAACTTAAAAATTCTGGAGATCCACTCAAAGTGATTGGTCGCACTAACGGAAAATCGGAAAATGGCATAAAGTGTGGTGCAATAGCAACGATGCAACAACTCGGTTGTTGGCCTAATCCATCTAAGCTAGCGTTTCCAACAGAATACTCACCAAGGGTGCATATATGGGGTTAGTGCCAAAAATCAGGTCAAATCGCATGCCTGTCAACTATCGAAATTCTCGTGGCACATTTAAGGTTTAAACGACAACAGCATTCTCATAGATCCCGACTCCTTTTGATGCGTATTCAACGGATGCTGGACCATGCTCGGTTGTTGGTTCAAATTATAAGCAATTTAGAGCTTGCCTTTATGCTGGAAAAAGAACCGACCCAATCCTTCAACCAGTTATGTAGAATTTGTGCTCACTGAAAATACCAGCGTCTGATGTGTGGGAGGCGGGACAGCTTTCATAAGGTATTTAGCCTTCCGCCGTCCGTGGGGTTTTGTAACGTAAATTTGACGCCGACGTTCCGTTGCAGTGGTTTCAGGTGCGTCACCGTCCTAAGTCATGCCAGAACTGTCTCCAATGCGGCAGCTGATGGAATTCCGCGATGGAGCTGTGATCAAACGTAGCCAGCAGCGCCTCTAGACTCAGGTCACAGATTCATGGGACAACATACGCACATTCATTGACGGATTCGTTTTGTGTGACGAAGCCACCTGACTAGACTAACTTGATTGTCCTGAAGCATTTTGGTGTAACGACAGATGGTTGTCTTGTTATCTGTTTATGGCTTCTGCCGCTGTGGTTGCGACCCAACACTATGGATTTGCTGCAACCGTGCATGGTTTGGCGGGAAGCCGGTTGAACTGTCCTTCCATTCAAGCTTTGCGATCATTCAGTTGCTTTTCCATTGATCAGACAGTGTTACGTGTTGATCAAAGCTTCCAACCTAAGCGGTATTTCTGATGTTTCCTCATCAGGCAACTTTGCCAGACGACGCCGTTTTATGCCACCCAGATACTTTGCGGGATCCCCTCAATCAGACCTTCCTAGTTGAACTTCAAAAGACTACGCCGCAGGGTTTCGGGGGAGCTTTTGGCTTCGCCACTCCACTGCGTAAGAAACTCGGGCAAGCGGTACCACAATCATTATGGCACTGCCATATATAATCTGACGGCACATTCGTAACTATTTTCTGGATCCACTTGACATCCTTTACTGCCACGCACAAACTCCTGTTCAGATACGGATCCGTTGAACTTCCCACTTGATCTAAGCAATTCGTCTTCCGTTGCACTTTAAGCTTGTTGTATCCATGACTCCAAGAGCTGTTATTAGGGTGCGGAGTTCGGTCATAGGAATGATCACTACTCCGCCCACCAAATTTCTGTCTCCAGCTGTTCGCCGGCAATGAAAAAAGCGGGTCTATTTAGCTTCAGTGCACACCAAAAATCTCTGATACAAACTACCCTTTAACCTCACTGCGAAATCCTCTGCCTCGCTACCTCCGCTTAATCTTCTGTTGCCCTGGCCATTAGCCCGTTTGTTCAAGTTCACCCAGTGTCATTCTGGCCGAATTCACCACTGAAATTGTGATGACCATCCGCCTAGCTTGTACTATTGTTTACTATTCCGCAATTTACAACTTCCTTTAACAAAACAGACCTTTCCTTCGGTTTTCCCCTCCTTCTGTCGCATTGATATCCACGTTTTACAAACTTTGACGACCTAATTGTATCCTAATTGTTATGCTTCCTAACATTATTTTCATATCCGAAAACCAAAGAGGTCAACTGCAGTGTATGTATATACACAACGAAATCTTCCTCTTTGAGGCAAATCGGCAAAAACCTGCTTATGGCAGGTAGGTAAGGTAAGCTGACGGTTGCAGAGCATTTGACAGAGCATCCTGACGGCAAAATGGGCTCCAAAGATTTTTCTTCTTTTTTACTGTCAGTGCGCTTGCCTGGTGTCAGGGATCACGCCGGATGTTAAGTCGATTTATGGCTGCTCTACTAGGGTAAATGCGAGAGAAATACGCCATTTCTCTGGCTCAAATTATCTGTAACGAAAAGATTTACAATGACGGAATGTAGTAGGGTTGTAGTTCATCGGAGCTCTGTATTGATTTGGCGGAGTTGAAGTCATCCTGACGTCTGTCTGACCACATACAATTCTCGCTCTTGGGGAGTAGCCGGGTCGGAGCTTTGGAAGGTATACACAGCAAGCGTGATCGTATTGCTTTGGCATGAGGGAATAATAAACGACCCGAGCAAATGCTTGCATATACTCGATGGCACTGATATGGTGATGTCCATGACGTCCGTCACGGAGTTGTCCAGGAACCGCAGTGTGCCAGTGGGATTATGGCTCGGCAATGCCATACCAAGTTTAGTGTTATACGCGCAACCAATAACCTCTTACTTCTGACTCTATCCTCACACCCGCTTTTTCAATTACCTGCAACTACGAAATAACGCTTTATTTGGCCACAGCCGCCTTCGGGAGGCGTCCATTCTAATCCGCTTAATCTGCCATTTGTATCTGAACACCTCGGAGACCTTCATTCTGTGCTCTGCACAACGTCAGTCGTTTTCTGTGCATTTTGAGCTCCATCTTGTGCGTTAGCGTAAACTCCTTCTCTAAAGGAACTTTTGCATCATACTTCACTAAACCAGTGACACCAGTGACTGCATTTTCAATACACACCGTGATTCTAATATTCGCGCCGCCATTTATCCGTATTGTTGTTTCCTCTGATTTATCACTCCCACTTATGGTTTTCACAACCCTGGTCGCAGGCCCAACAGTCCAAGGCCGCAATGCCTCTTCAGTGGTTTTAAGCTCTAGTTCAAACTGGCCGGCCAGGCTCTGGCGATTCTGTTGCCTCACTAGATCCGTTGTTCTGACTCCTAATGTTTCGCAATTTAAAGTTCTATTATCATATGCCAGGCAAAATTCCTCTCGTTTTGCCCTCCTTTGTTTTGCTTTTGCTAGTCACCTTCAAATCCTAAAGATCCGGTCATGTATCAGCTTGCTACGTTCCCGAGGGAAAGATAAAAGCTCAGAAACTGTTTCCCGGCCCACGCCGGTTTAGGCGTGACCAAGTCTAAATCGGATATTGCCCACCGTTTATCACACTGTTCGTTTCCCACGCAATTCCCAGTACCCTTATATTCGGACAGCCGCGATTTTATTCTGACTGTAACACTACGATCATGCCTGACGGTATGCCACCCACTGTTTTGGAATAAACACCATTACTGTCAACGATGAAACCGAAAAACTCTATCGACCGCAAAACAGATTTGAGCTTTTATCAACGCCTTCTACAGTAACAATTAAAAGCTACCGGGTAAACAATCCAGCAGCCGCCACGAACCTCCAGATGTGAAGACCATGATGATGAGATCGTCTGAATACTTCGCAAAACGGGTTGCACCTTTCAGTGTGGTATTCCTGATTTTTAAATATGGGATACTCAAATCCCCGAATTTTTTTCTCTCCTTGGCGTGCAGTCACACTTCATTCAAGTCGATCTTATCAAAACATTTGCCGGGTTTGACCTTGCAAGCAAATCTTCTGTAAGTGGAAGAGCGTGCTGATGCATATTGAATGCAGCCCTAAAACCGGGAGATGTGTATGCACACAAGTAGTTGAACCCGCTAGCTTTCATTGCCAAACCGCTCAGTGTGGGCCACACTAAGTGCTCGGTTGTTTGTAGAACTCCAGTCTCCTTTAGTTGGTGCAGTTTCTTGTTAGCTATTGGCAAGGCTGCATGCAGCAGTTAGCGTTTCGGTCTGAAAACTGGTTTATCACTGAGGATGAAGCAGAGTCTGCCTTTAAAGTTGTGCATCTTTCAAGTCCACCAACAAACACTGATGCATATCGTTGAAGGAGAGCCTCGAAAAGCTCTTTGAAACGAGCGTTTGTGTACGAACACACCCGGTTACTGGTGCGCGTAGGGCTGCACATGTAATTAGTGGATTCATCTGATAAACCCAGGTTGTTGGTCCCGATCCACCTACACGAGATCGATCTTAAGGCTTGAATCCAGGGCTCTGTCGTTCAAGTCATCACAGGTTACAGAGAAGTCAGCGTTGCTTGCCAACATCAACTTAATTCCCGAAGAATGACAGACCCAATGTTTATTGGGCTCAATTTAGTCTTTGGCGATTTGCTTCCACTCACACAGTGAGCATTCTCATTTCAAGCCAGTTTATATTTGCAGACGCACTTTCGTTTCGTTGGCACGCGAACATTTTTGGCAAGAAAAATCAATTTTAAACATCACGCTAAACGGGTTATAGAGGTGGCACGCGAACATTTTTGGCAAGAAAAATTAATTTTAAACATCACGCTAAACGGGTTACAGAGAGTTATAGACTGTGTGGTTGTTAGCAGCTGCAACGTCTGAGATAAGCACAAATCGTATATATGGCACAACTATTGTTCTTGATAGGTTTCTGACAGCTGATCCGCAAAAAAGAGCAAAAATTTCGATTACCGCAGCACCCAAATTCTCTCTGCGGTTTGTTCTACCTTCTAGTGGGCTTCTGAGTTTTCCTTGCAACGTTATTATTGATGGCGCTGACAGAGCAGCTAGAAGTGGCAGGCAACTGACCACTTATAGTAGCACGGTGCATCCGGTTTCTGAGGAAATCACATTTGGTGGTGGGAAAAAAGAATATCAGCTGTTCAAACCTGTAAACACCTGATTCTGACGTCTGCATCTCACGAAGTCTGTGAAAGTGAGTAGAAATTTGAGTGCCTAAGGGTGTCCTCCTCTTATTCCTGACTGACAATACCTGGAGAAGTGGTCAAATCCTTCTCCTTTTTCTTCGTTAATTTGAGACGCCGGAAACGGATACTAAACAGTGGTGGTTAATAATAGAATATCTCCGACGGTGTGCAGATCATTTTATCAAATTTGAATTTAAAAAGTGGTTTTAAGAGGGTAATGTACGGTGACAGATTACGCTCCGGTTTTCAGTGTCTGCAGCCTTTTCCGACTATCCATCCTTCATTCAACTTGTATAAATCAATTCTGAAGATGATTTGTACCATTTAAATCATTAGTCAAAATTGTGACTACGAAGTGGAATAAATGAAAACTCGTCGCATAACTCGACGCCACATCAGCTGGAAATAAAAGGCTTACTATTAAGTTTTTGACCGAGCAGACTCCAAATCTGTGATTTGAATTACTGTGGTTGGGCTTTCTCAGACAGCCGGAGTTGCTGTTATAACAGTCGTTGGAGTTATTAAATTTAATAGACGTGGTTGGTTTTCGTATGGTGGTTACTTCAGCTCAGCTAATGATTGGATCCACCCGAGCTAGCTTTTTCGGAAATAGAACCGGTAAAGACACAAACGGCAGGTGTGACGCCAAAGGTTAGTGAAACCTCATGTGAAGCTTTCGGATATCAAGACACAAACGGCAGGTGTGACGCCAAAGACTAGTGAAACCTCATGTAAAGCGTATCGGATATGAAGTGTGTGCAGCTGCAGCATTCGAAGACTTCTGACGTCTTTCGGACGCGCTATTGGTAACTACTATTTGACGGATACTGGACCACATTTGGCTGTTGAGCCCCTATTTTTACCAAGCAGAGCCCGACCTGAAGTTAAGCAGGCAAGCGGCCTAATCTTCTAGACAGCTATATGCAAGATTGGCTTATTGGACGTAGCAGCACCTAAACGTGAGAGCAAGGTGAATTTGATTTGAGGGCCCGTCTAATTTATGGGACCTCCCATTAACGGTGCTACAGTGCTGTCTCCCCAGTAAGCGGTTTTTCCATCCAAAACCCCTGGAATGGTGGGTCTCGAGTCCACATCCTGGTTCGAGTGCAAAGAGCCCGGGACTCGCTCGGCAATAATCACGGATCCACGGATCGAAAAACAGGATTGAGGCTTTCGCCCAAGTTTACGGGTCTGTTAATCTCCCGTCGTTCAACGGCTGTCGTTCACCTAAAAGGCACAAGCAAAAAGTGTGGCACTGCTCTTTAAGTTCTCAGCACGTGGTAATATGTTTTGTCAGCGCGAGGATTTGCATAAAATGCGTCTGATGGTGCTTCGAACCGGTTACTCGATGTAGCGAGTACAGCAATCGGAAGAAGGTTATTCCACGCAGAAACTGCACGAAATGAGAAAACGTTTGCCTAAGAAAAGTGCGCGCTCTGAGCTTGAGAATCTTCTTACCACATCCTTGCTTTGTTTTAGCTGGATCAACGGTGGGAAACCAGTTGGCCACACCTTGTTCAAACAGGGCATAAGTGAGTATTATGTCTCCTCGAAGCAGACGGGAAAGAGATCAAGCACCGCGAGACGCGTTTCATAGTCCACGGATTTAAGACCGGCAAACATTTTCGTAGGAGCTCGTCGGGCACGCTCAGTTATGGTTACGTCCTCCTTGCGTCGGCACATTCAAGGAGCGGTCTGACTTAAGCCGCATAGAACATTTGGAAATACGGGTAATACGGAGGAAGATGCGCCGAATCATCCATAGAACGGCGAATGCCTTTTGAGCCGATTTCTCATGATGCAGTGGGAAGGACATGTTTGAAGAGAGCACGACATAGGCGTTCGCCAACTCTCATCCGAATGACATATGGACGCACTTTTCGCCGTTCAGAAGAAGGTGCTAGTCCAGCGACCACGGCTTTGCAGCGTCTACATCCACTTGGAGGGCACTCGTATTTGAACTCCGGGATTTCACGTCGCCTGGAAACAGCAGACATGGACTAGGAAGAAGGTTTGAAAGGTCGTTGACATAGATCAGAAACAAAAGTGATCCCAAAACAAAGTTTAAAGAACTCCAAAGTAGAGCGGTCCTGGAAAAGAATGGATCGAGCCTACTTAGAATCGGAGTGTTCTGTCTGATACGAATGCCTTTATTCAGCTTAGAATTTCCACGAGTCTCGAGTTTGTGGAGCAGCGGGACTTGTGAGACTCAATCAAATACTTTTGATAAAACGAAAATGTGGCACCCGATAAGAGCCCCACGTCTAAGGAAACGCAGCGGATAGATGGAGATGTATCCACTAGTGGACTCTAAGTTGTGGCATCTCGCATATTGTGGACAGGCCCAATGTTTCGCCCCGAGGAAATGCCAGTATATCTTGGGGGAATGTAAACGAGTCGCAAATAGGACGATGATACCAGTAATAGGCTTCTATCCAAACTTAGCTGACGCGTATTAACTGAGGGATGATCGAGACGATCAGTTAATTTTGTGCCGATGAAGTTTGGGCGTTTGATGTATGCTCCATGAAAAGAGGTCACTAAGGGTAAACCTAATCCAAAGTCCAATGTTTCTTACCGCTTCATGGGTGACGGTGCATTGAGCTAACCAGATTATGATTTTGTGGTTCTTTTAAAAGACAAACGAGAACGATTTTTGGCGGAAGTGTTTACGGTGACGTGAGAGAAATCAAACACCAGGCGGTCGGGGGTGAACACTCAAGAAACGCACTCTACCGACGAAATGGGTCCTTCCAGTCTCCTGGTGCTCAAATCCGGGCCGAGTAAATTTTTAAATCTCATATTTCCGGATTTTAATCAGGGTGGGTGATTGACCCTCTCGTGAGTCCAATCACTTACGCCGCTTTGGTACTGCAATATAAAGAACGGCATAATAAGCCATGCAAAAAACGTTTTAGGAATATCCAAACATTAGCGACAAATGCATCCCAATAGTACTACCTACTGCCCCAAACAACCATGAAAAGTCCAGTTGCGAGTGTCATTTTTGATACTTCGGAACGAAAATCACCCGCTAAATATCTTGAGAATACTACGTGAGGCTCCAGTGCAATTAAACCTACTCTCATTGCGGTTCATCACCCTCCGTCCAAAGCCCTTGTGCCTAAGGTTTGAAGTTCAGCTTTCGGAGGAGTTGCTTCAAGTAGGGCCCCCTTACAGTCTGTAACGGGCCTCCGATTTACAGACACACCTAAGCAGACTCATAGTAATTGTCGCATGACTTTCTTCGAGCTGTACTAGAAGACTTGACCGAGCGCTGATTGCTGTTCGCTGGACAGCGAGATAGGCAGAACCTATTTAGACTGTCTTACTGTTCACTGGTTGCGCAAAAACGATGAAATTTCAAGAAATACGCGCACCACTTGGTGCAATGGTCACGCCGCCCACCGTTTTCGGGTGGTCGCGGGTGTCTTGGTAAAATGAAAGCAATGCTTAATGGAATTGGCTTCTATGGTCAACATAAGTCGTCGTCTCTTCGACACTTTCATCAATGTCCCATCAGCATTCACCTAGCCGTGTTCAACCCGTTAGCCCCAACGTGACTCAAGAAGCACCAAGTTATTGAACAGCAAAAGAAACACTTGGAAAGCTTTCGGCTGCCTGGAGACTCCGGGCGCGGTACTGTTCATCACAAATATCGCTTATCTGTTTGTGTCAACCTCGCACGGCTTTGAGCAGACAGACATGACAAGCCCACCAACCAGATGTTTTTTGGGGGGCATTAACGCTCTTTCATTAGAAGCTGAGGGAAACCTGCTCCAAAACATCATCGTCAAGCACAAGTACAAGCATGGTACACAATATACAGGTGTATAGCGCCCCTCCGAACGTACAATTTGGCCTCACTTTCCCAGAAGTTGTCGCCATCCTAGGTGCAGCAATCCTGACAAACAGCACGCACACCAAAGCCGCATTACTACTTCGTGTCCAGCGTCAAGAGTAAGAGCCCGATCTCGTGATAAGTGGTAGCCTGGTGCCGCACCACCGCCAATGTCCAGAAGTTTTACGGGGGTCTATTGTCATCGCGCACGGAAAAAGAGGTCTCAAAAAACCCAAGACGTGCGGCTGCTGCCATACTGGCCCCGCAATCTAGAGGACATGACCCAGTGAGTCAGTGGTTGGGAAAGCCGTGCACTTTTAGGTTGATACTCAGTTTGACATATTTCTCACTAAGTCATAACTAACCACGAATTCCATGGCACGCCATGGATAAGACTTTCCTCAGCCCGTAAAAAACGAGTTTTGTAGCCAGTGGACGTCCATGCCCCTGAATACTTTTGTTTTCGCGCCCTCCTCCCTCCTAACCCCTTATCGGGTCTTTGACACTCACACCTATACCTCGGTCATCAGAACTGCATGCCCGAGGCTTCCAGGCCAGTCTTGGGGATAGCGATGCTCAATCGGCACATCAAAATTACCAAATGCACTTTTCCGCAGTGATTCAAGCTTTGGCACGTGTGGTGAACACGACTTAACGACGGGCTTACCACGTTTGGGTCAAAGTTCAACACGGGAATACAAGCCCATCTCTGTAAATAAATGAAACCTTCCGTGCAAAGAAAAAATTTACGGCTTACCATGTGGTGCCGGAGAAAAATCCACTAGTAGAACAGCGATTCTTATTCACTATAGCAAAGGTGACTCAATACCATACGATGAGTTGGACTAGCGTGAGATATGTGGCGTCGGTAAATGCTCACCCCCAGACTGTTTGTCTGAGCAAGTGATGGAAAAGACCTAGTGTCATACCTGGGATGTGGGCCTTTACATACAATTCTTCGCTGGAAATCTACAGCATTCCATCTTACAGACCTGTGCACGGTGCTGTTCATGATATTGAAACTGCCGGTCAGTGTTCCTCATGTGAAGTATTACAGGTTTCCCTGCAAATGACCCATTCAAATAAATGAGGGATAACAACCACCCCTCCACCCTGGCATCCGGCATTGCAAAAAAACTAAATCTGCTACGACTGTCTGATTGCTTGTGCACTCTCGTATATTCCCAGGCTACATTTTCACTGTTGAGGCAATATTCTTTGTTTAAATAACTCAAAATTGCAACAACAGCAACCGAGCGGCGATTTGAAAAAAATGGGCTGAAATGCACCCTGTCCTCAATTTCATACTTTCTGTAACTGTCAGGTTGTTTTTACTTTCTCTGGTTTCCGAAACATGTCATAGTAAGTCGCTTTTCCCCGATAACACACCGTTCGCTATAGGCGTACATCCGGATGTGTATACTGAACCGAAGGAGCTTGGTTTCCAGGCCTATACGGGAGAATATTTAGCGTCCAAGTCTCTATACGTTATACAACCCAAGTTAGAGGGCTCCCTCGTGGCGCAGCTTGGACCTTTGACATCTAAGCATTTCTACAAGATGGCGAGCATTTCCGTTTATCTCAACTCGCACACAGTGTATATCAGAAAATCATACACCCCACCACTTTATGCACTTTGTTCAGTGGACAACGCTCACTTGATTGCTCAGCCGGATACTGTATTGGTGTGTTCTTTTCAACTTTATATTCCTTCATCAACCCTGGTTTTCGCCAATGCATCCTGTTCCATAAACTGCGTAAATGGGTCAGAATGTGCTGCACGGCTTGATCTCGACTTTCTGAAGCTCCAGTATTCCTCGTTGGCCTCGACGTTTACCGTCATGCTATCATATAACGTGACAGCTTATCAGTTGCAGCAGGATCGAGGCGTAGCTCAATACAGCGAAAGACCTGATATTACAGAGTCCCTCATTTATCACTCGCAGACACTCCCTCCTGTTACTGTTATAATCCAGCCAGAGCTCGCCTGGCATATCCTAGTGAAAGATCACACCGATGTTCCTCTCGTACAATGGGGACTACCGACTGTTCGCACTCAAGATTTATTCTCGCTTATCCTTAGTGTTCTTTTGGATTCTCCGGTTCAAGAGCTAAAAATGAAGTAAGTATTTTTGATACTGACGTTAATTGGGTTGGTGTTTGCTATATTTTATGATTAGCTAGCAGGATAGTAGAAAACTGGAACATGTTTTTATCTTGATCTTAACCCAATTTTCACGTTCGTTGGTGTTCATTCGGCTCTGCGTCCGTCGCTTTCGAATAGTCCTTTTTTCAACGTGGGCGTCAGTTTTATCCATGTAGAGCCAGAAGCGTCCGTGTATTGTAAATATTGAATTTTGGTTCGCGTTCTTATGTGTCTCCGGTAGGTTTACCATGCTAATCGGAAATTGAGCAGTACTAGTAGCCATATGTTGTCCAAGAGTTGTGCGCTCTCTTAGGAATATGTTACATGCCAGGGTTTTATGTGTGGATGATTAGGACCTTGTTTCATCCACTTGGAACCACGATGTCTTCTTGAAATCAATCGAGTGATGTTGGCAAAATGTTTTGGAGTACTATTTCGGCGAAGTCCCACAGAAGTACGCATTACATCAGGACGACATGTATAGTAATATATGAAGCAAAGTAGGCTTTTGAGAAAATGCCCACTATAATTATTCTGGACGTTTTGGTCGCTAGCACGTTTAAACTTGGCGCACCGGTAGAGGGCATTCTA
Source organism: Clonorchis sinensis (assembly GCA_003604175.2). Lineage (NCBI taxonomy): Eukaryota > Metazoa > Platyhelminthes > Trematoda > Opisthorchiida > Opisthorchiidae > Clonorchis > Clonorchis sinensis. The sequence continues at coordinate 114,947,465 of CM030369.1, forward strand.
ATCTCGAAAGACTTCAAGCCTAGTGATTGTGATTGTTCTAAGCTTGTTGGTTGATAAGAATTGATATTAAAAAGAGGTGCATTTCATTTCAGAAGATTTAAAAGGTGAACTAATGAAGCATTGGTTACGTGAATCAACAGGTATCATTGGATTCGTGGTTTGACCAGCTGGGCAAGTGTAAAAAATTAATGGCTTATTTTGCCCCGAGCTTCTTACTCAGACTGATACCATGAAACAATGTGTTTAAAATCTGAAGTCAGACCTAAGCCTTGGTATTGCATATTGAGCATTATTTCACTGAATTTGGTCTAATTTGATCTGATCTAACCAATATTCTTGGTTTTTCACTGAACTCTAGTTCAATGGTGTTGCATTCATTGACATCAGGGTTCTGTACTCCTTACTTGCTCAGACTGCGTTTTCGGTGCTAAAGAAAACTTAAGCTACACTAGCATCTGCTCTCGATTGAGAATAACGTAATTCCATCTAGAAAGTATCAAAAAACGTGCGGGTACCCTGCTTAGTGAAGTAATAACTTCTTTCTTTCACCCGATGTTTTGAAGGTATTTTCATGCGCTGTTGACGTTTGAGACCTGCGAATCAGTTTTCGCCTTTGCGGCATCCGTCTTCAAACATTTGATTTTCAAGACACTTGAACATGCTAACAACGTCAAAGTAGTCATCCGACAGGGCAGTTTTATCTGCAATCCTCGTCGACTACGGGCGAATGTTTTTTTTTCAAATTTTCATTGCGACATGGGTTTGTGGCGGAATAATTTGACGGAAACTGGGTGATTGGAAGGATTCACCGATGCTAACGAAACACTGAAGCAGTTGGTTGAATGATAGGGTTTGACTGACAAGAATGATCATGTGGTTGCCGGGCGGGTCGTGATTTTTCAGCAATTTGAATAAAACCTAGGTTTTGTGCTCCAGACCGTGACGCGATTAGAGCGTTTTTAAAGTTGATTATGCTGAAAATTTAATATAAAAAATGAACATATTCCCGTCTGTTGCAGAACCGTGAACTAGGATTGCATAACTAGTGAAAAGTCTTTCAGCTCTAACACCCTTTCGGTGCCTAGCTTTCATGCCTTCCAAAGGAAATACGAAGGCCGAAATACTGTCAGGTTGTCCAAGCCTAAGCAGTTGGAATAACGGGGTCGAGTTCGAACCACGGAACTTCCGGTCAGTAATTTCGCTCCTTAATCAGTGAGTTATCTCGAGATCGATTTAATAGATACATATTTAAAATAGCACTACAAAACTTCAGCTACTCACTCGAGTCACGAAACGCACAGCCCATTGCCTCAACAACTTCTCTGCTTCACCCCAATACTCGCTCACTTATTTGCCTTCCATTTCTTGACAAAACTGCGAAGGAATAATTGGCCAGAAATAAAAAGAAAGAACGAAGAAAAAGGATGGACAGATTAAAATGTGGAAAAATGCTCTGCTGTTCACCTATACCTGCCTAGCTTCAGATTTCCATTGCCATCCAACAGCAATTGCACGCACTTATCAAACTTCCATATTCTTCTCCATATTCACCCGACCGACGTAGATTGTCAAGAACTGTTTCCCTTCACTGGATCCGCTAGAAATCCATTGTCAAGAACTGTTTCCCTTCACTGGATCCACTAGAAATCCATGAAGCCACACGTATGTCTTCACAACAACCCAATTTAATGATGCACTACTGACTCCCTTGTTCTAAGAGCCAAACAATCCGTAATATATCCAATCCACAATCTATACTAATGTGGTTAATCGCTTTTGAAATAGTGACAAGCTTCAGTAAAACGGGAACTGCATGCGTCACCACACGACAGCGATGAGTGATATGGATAAAAGACTTATTTCGTGGTGGTTTTAACAACTTATTCGACACTATACTTTTTAGATGGTAGCATTTGATCGCAGTTTAGCCTGAATGACAGCTCCGCGGCATTGTATTTTTCGGACATCAGTGTTGCTGACAAAAATGATCAGCTTCAGATGATATCACGACAATTGCCTGGCAGACAATGCCCCTTCGAAAACTTCATTCTATGGACCTTCCATAACAGTCGCTTTCTTCAAACAGACGCTAGGGGCTCAATGAACCTCCACTGAAGTTTTTATGAAACCAGCTATCACTAATATAGGCACATATTCGAAAATACTTTCCACGTTTGCATCATTCTGGCTTGAACAGGCCTACCTTTTTCTTGGCGCGAGAGTTCACACACCAACAGGGGAAGCGCTGGACTCGAGTTTTGCTTTTGTTGGAGTCCATCACCAGTGTCTATGTCTGTGAACTCTGGAACCCTCACAACCACCCAAAACCAATCACAAAACAGTTTTATTCTTATACGCGTTAGTGACTCACAACCTTGTTATTCCCGGATTTCAGAGGTGCATTTGGGTGTGTTAGCGGATTTGTCTTTAACATGCTTGCCGATCAAAAGCGCTCAAGAATATGTCTAATGTAACAAGTTCTCTACATACACTCAGTTGCATATCAATTTGGTTTCTATGGGAGGTCACCTCAATCCCAGCTGCATCTAGATTATGATTTGCTTCAATTAAATGCATTTTGCAAAGGCTACTTTCTATTCCAGGTGGTACGATATTCGAGATGTTGCAGCATATTTTTATGAAGGAAATTGCTCCTAAAGTTCCTGAAGATGTTTAAGGGTTCTTAGCAACCTTATGAGTGCAAATGTTTTTGTTATACTTAGGACTACGGGCATGTAAGGGTGTACGGGGAACTCGCAAGAGACATTCGTACGAATAGAAGTGTCGGATAACGGTTGCTTGTTTTCTTCACCCATATCCAGTCTCGTAGTTGACGAACACTTCTTATCTTCGAAAACCTTGGTGTCCAATTAACTGCTAACGAAAATATAGTTACGCTGCAGTATGCGAACGACATTTTTCTTGTTTTCAGAGAAAAGAAGGCGCCACTGTTATTGAGCGAGCTTATTGAAGTCATCTCGTCCCGCCGCATGCGCTCCGCATCCACAAATTGCGGGTTCATGTTTTTGGACATGCATTTACCAATCATGCCAGTTACGATTCAAGGAGAGGCACCGGAGCTGGTAACTCATCCTATTTATGTTGGAACTCATACACTTTTGGGTTGCAGTGTGACCGACAACGTCACTGTCCGGATCTCTAACGCTCGAAGCGTCTCTAATAATTGAAGATACACATGGCAACAAACTAGCGTATCTCCGAATCTCAAAGGATGTGCGTTTCGGGGTTTGTGAGACTTGGCCTGTTCGAGCAACGGAACTGAGACGTCTTCAGGTGTTCGACAATCGTTGTCTCAGAACCATAGCTCGTGTGGGATGGTGTCGGCGAATCCGTAACGAGGCAGTTAGAAAACGAGTTATGGGTTGTGCAACGGGTACTGCCATTGAAGAATGTGTCCAGCACCAGAAACTGCGTTGGTTGGGACATGTGTTGCGCATGCCTAATCATCGTTTGCCGAAGAGAGTGCTATTTTCCGTGCCCAATTCAGAGTGGCGTAAGCAGAGAGGTGGCCAACACTTGACCTGGCAGAAGGGTATGAAAGAAATTGCGAAACGCTTGGGTGCTGTCGGTGCTACTCGCCTTCCAAGATGGGGACCACGTGATCCCCAGTGCGCCTGGTTGGAGACGCTGCAAGATATGGCTGCCAACCGATGTCAGTGGCGATCTTGTTGTCAGTTTCTATCCAGATTGCCTGAATGAGTGTTTGGAGGTGTAGGCACCTCGGAATGATTGTAGTAAGGCAGCAATAAGTCCCCTCCCCGTTTATCTTTATTCTTTTTCTTCACAATAAGGCTTTCAAGTAAATCATGGTTGTACGGCAGCGAAGCATCGGTGTTGAACACTGATGTCATGCTGTCGATGATGATGATGATGATGATGATGATTCGGGCTACGATATGAACTGTTTTGTTGCACAGTTGTGAGACGTCCACTCTGCAAACATTAGAACGGGATTGGCTTAAATTTTCCGATAACCACTGCCTCGAACTCATAACTCACGCTGTTTGTTGCCAACAAATCCTCAGCTGGACAATTATATACCGAGTGTTCGGTCTAGCAACAGGAACTTTGACATAAGAGTGTGGTCAGTACCGAAAGCTGTGATGGTTTCCCCATGTTTTGAGCATACTGAATCGCCGTCAACCGAAAAGAGTGCTGATTTTCGTGCTTAGTTCAAAGTGGTGCAAGCAGAATGATAATCAATCTTTGACGTGGCAGAGTAGTACGATAGTTGTTACATAGAGTCTGACTACTGTTGATAGGATCTGTGTGATCCCTCTATGAATGGTTGGAGAAACTAAAGGATATGGCTACTAGAGTTTTGCTTTTTCCATTCAGATCGTCTGAATAACAGCCTGGAGGTGTAGGTGTCGCTCGTTGTAGGATGGCATCCTAAGGCTTTCAAATAATGGTTATACGGTAGCATGGCATCTGCTTTGGAAACCGGTGCTGTACTTATGTTGATTGCGATTAATCTGAAACCACTAAAAGACTGGTTTTAGGGTTGTAAATTATAAACTGTAATTTCAAACGCGTATCTTACTGTTCACTTCCCATGTGGTATGCGAGTATACTTTTTCTCTTTCCCAGCACTATTTCTTCTGGGTACTGAGCCCTACGGGTTTTGGATTTTTTATACTGCGCTCCACAATGTTTTACTGTTGGATTTTTTATACTGCGCTCCACAATGTGTTTTACTAATCTTTACTATCGGGGCCTTTATTCTGTCTCTGCACTTTTTACTACTCAGATATACTCACAAAGGAGAAGGAGATGCATGATCAGTGGCCCCCTTTAAATCCTGTAAACAGCACCAAAGCTCACGTACTGACATAAACTTCGAAGATGATAGAAATAGAAGGTAACTCGGCTGCTTGAGAGCTCGACGCTAAATGAATCAGACAGGACATTGAGAAGCAAAGTGTTCCGACGACGGGACTTTCAACAGAAGTAGATTAGAGGAAAGCATTTCTGCAATCTATATTAGCAACTCCACAGGAGTGACTGATTGAGCGAAGGCGTATTACCCGATTGAAAGATATTGGGGATAGATGTATGCACTGATGAATACTTTCCATGTTAGCAACAGTAAAATAAGATAACGCGAATGGGAAATTAATTTTAGTTCACCAGGGTTCTCGCTGAGGTTTTCCATTTTGCGCTGGATGGAATCCAGGAAGGATGAGTAAGAAAAAGCAACCCATCCTAAACATGACAGCAGTATCTCAAAGTAGAGCAAGCTTGAGACCTATTAAGGAGAATTCAGGCATGGTGAAGTATATACATGTCTGAAAAAGAAAACCAGTCCTCCATCGTCAAGAAAGCCTCGAAGTGTACCAGGAAGAGTTGCGACACAAGATAAATTCATGAAGAATTTCGAGAAAAACTAACGTTGTTGAATTTCAACAAGCCTGAGTCGAGGATGGTAGCAGGGTTGGTGTTTGGAGTCGTAATGACTCATGTCCGGTTTCCACTTAATTAGAAAGCAGTGAAGTGCTGGTGACTTAAGTTCAAAAGTTCAAACTGGCATCGTCTGGAAAGATTCAGATAGAAATGGTGGCGGACGACTAGAGTCCGCTTCCATAATGGATGAGGAGTGTGGAAGAGGGTACGGGTATCAAATACATGAATGTGAAAACAAATTGTCGAGCAATCAAAAGCAACTTGGACAACGATATCGATTCTAAGCGTCTTGGAGAAAATCTGCTATCGGGTCGCTCGATTCGGAGTACAGCTGCCTGTTAAATGTCCAGAGCGTGCTGCTTTCAAGGTTGGGTTCAAACACTAAACGAAAGCAAATGCAACTCTCAGTTTGATTCATCGCTGGTGTTTATGAAACGTAATGTAATTTACGTATCATACCTATGAAAGCATTTATGTTTTTTGCCTTCCTTCTGATGGGCCCTTGAATTCTCATCCATCGTTTTTCCACACGGTGATCTGCAAAAACTTCCTGACTGCTTAGAGACCAACCAATAAAACGTCGGCTGAAATTATAAAGCGTTATGGAGGATAATTACTATTCCTCTTGTCTGAAATTCAGTTCTAATTTAATTGACTTATCTAATAGATTTACTGACGAATTTTCCCGAACCTCACCAAGGACCAGCGACACTTTATAATAGCATTATATCAGATGCAAAATTCCTAATTTTTTCAGTTTACTTAGGAGGTGGTTATTCATCTCCTCGGCATGCTGCTAGCCACCAACTATTTTTTACGGATATTTTAAGCATTTCTTTTTCCTTAACTATGCAGTTTTAGTAGAGTGTCGAACCAGAATTGTCTTCTGGATGTACGAATGGGTTAAATGGGTGGTTTTTATGGTCACGGGAACCTATTTGTATTTCGTGGACACCATCAGCTACCTTGATAAATTTCCTTGATTTTTTACTCACCATCGGCTATTACTGGCACTTGGGACTCAAAAATTTGAAAAAGAGGTTTTTAAAACAATATTTTGGCTCATTGTAATAGTGCGGGTGGTGTAAATAAATTAATAGACGGAACTGTTCTTTGGTCATATCTGTCGCAACTTATGTAGCGCATTCGATAAGATTATGCAAACAAAGTAGTTTGAGCACCCATTGTGTAGAAGAGAATTTTAGTGGCTGGGGTAGTTCAGGTGGATAGTCTGAAGACTAGGCGGCGCCATGCATACCACATACTACAGCCGCTCATTCTCTGCAGTAAGCTCTTCACTGCTGTTCACCCAGTCTTGCTTCCAACGCGGAATATCGTAGAATGACCAGAGGCGAAGTTAGTCTACGCCCTGTTCGACTGAAGACACTTATATCTTCGGCCTAATCTCGCTGGCGATACTAATGCCAGTGAGTCCGGTTTAAGGGCTTTTGATGAACTATTTTTGTCTATTTACAGTCAGCAAAACAAACACAAGGGCATGGTTCCTCAGTTTTTCATTTGCGCTATTGACTGAAGGGCTGACCTGGACAGGAATTTATACCCTTGTGCGCAGTTCAGTTTGAAGAGGACTAATCGTGAAATCCTCACCGTTATGGGCTGACAAAACAGACTGCCTCTTCACGACCGTTTTACAGTGTTGGTTTTGTAAATGTTGTATCACTGACGCGATGTCAGTCTAATCGAAGCAGTCCAGCAAGATCAAAAATAACCACTGGCTGTTTACGCATCTGTTGATGATGTCATCGTGAACTCCTGGTAACCTCTCATGCCACTGCTTCTTAATGCGGCGCCTTCAACTTTTTCCACACTGGCGGAGGAAAAATCGAAAAAAAGTTTACCACGGGCCTACTGCGCAAATGATGCCCATCCCGTTTCCTTTGCGTTCACATCAGTGCTCAACAATGACTATCGTGGAGTAACTGATTAGTTAAACATTCCTCTAAGCCTGTTTTTTAGGGAGACCTCTTGGAACGTGTCACCGTATTTGTGCACTCCATGTTTTTTACTGGTATAGGTTCCTCATTATAAGCGCATCTTATCCAAATCCAATTGCTATTAGTATGCTCATCGTCTAAATCATTGTGTTGCTCTTTTGTCTGTCAGACTATCTACTTTCGTTATCAATTGTTTGGGCGGTTACGGCAACTTCCTGCTATGAGCGTGTCATATTTTCGGCTGACAAGTATGGTTTTCCTAGTTCTATTTTCTTTATCTCCCATATGCATGGATGTTCTTGGTTCCAATGTTTTTATGCACACTGCCGTACACAATAATTCACTGGACCACTTTCCTTTCCTACGCACTACTCAACTCCACCTTGACGAATGCGTTTCCCTTCTGAGTTGCGTCTTAAGCAATCACGTCAACCTGTCTAACCATCATGCATATGGGCTCCGACATTCCCATTCCCTTAGGGAAACGCCATCCTGTATCTGGTTCAACTATATTGTTTGAATTGGGCTAGTTTGTGGAAGGAATGAGATACCTGTTGTTCAACAGACACGGTCGATTATTCTGTCCATGTGCGTACCGCAACCTAACCGTAATTATAAATAATAGGCCACGGAAATAATCAAGTGAGGTTGTTTGGCATATTAGCACTAGTGCCACTAACAACCAAGTGAGTGGTAAAGAAGGAAACTCATCCACGATGTACTGTGAACTGCTAGCTTGAATAGTTTGCAGCCGGTCAGTTGGTCTAGTGAATTTTCATAGATTTGGTCCGTGGGGTGCAGATTCGCAGCAGTTACCAATTTTTTCATGTTGAATGAGTACGTTGGGAAACTGCAGAGGGACCAGTGAAACTGATTATCATTCGATTGAGCTATTTTTGCAACTACGCCGAGTACTAATCTCGAGTAATCTCACAAAAATACTCTTTTTTAGGATGGAATGATGTTGTAGCCAGTGTAAAAAAACACTTTTATGCAGACTTATGCTGACTTACCCCAGCAATGGTAAATGCAAATAGTCCATTGCAAGGAATACAGCAATGGTAAATGCAAATAGTCCATTGCGATGTAATTTTACGTAGTTGAAAAGGTTTGCAGGGATCTTACAGCCAGCAGTGGCATCGTGTGTTACTCTGTCCCCAGTCTAACGTATTCCAAGTTTTCTTCATTCTGGTTCCTATCCAACTTAGTATGTCACCATGACATTGCGGTTGTCGGTGGTCGAGACTAACCAGCACGAGGAAACTATTTTCTCATAGCTTAACCATTTTGCGCTATCCGCCAAGGAAGGTGTATACGTTTTCCACCTATTGGTATGCATGTGTGTGCGTTTTATGTTCAAAAGAGATTCAGACTGACCTTTGGTTACTTATGTTCCTTGGCCTTCTCGGTAAAGAACTTCTTATGCCAGCCAACGAGTATTTATAATTGATGGTCCATAGGAGGTACCAGAGCAATCCTGTCATTAGCCTCTAGTCCAGATTAGTGCTTCCCTACAGTGTTGGTTTGCTAACGACTTGTTGTGACGCTACAGAAAACAGTGAATACTGTTAAACTAAGTGACACAGGACCGATCCCGTTAGCTCCGCCTGCTGCCAAAACATTGTGGATTGTTTTCAGCACTAACCACACACCCCTATAAGTAGGAGAGCCATTTGCTGAACTTAGACGTCGGATAGTTCCAGATGGATCATCGGCGCTTGAAGCTGATTGCTTTTCAAGGTCGTATGCCCTTTGATAGAACCAGATAGTATGAAGTTTTCCATCCAATGACCTTGTGTTTGGACGACGCGCAGTTGACGTACATCTACCAATCCTGTCGTTTCGTTCGACCTCACTGCACAGCCAACCACTAAAAAACGTCCAGCTGTAACAACCTTTGGCGGCTTAGCTGCCATGTCACTTGAAGGAAGCATGAGGGTTGAGATACTGCCGGGTTGCCCAGCTCTAGACAGGAGCAGTTGAGATGCAAAGGTTGGTTCGAGTCACGGACCTCCTGGTCAGTAAGTTCACGCCTTAAGCGCTGAACTTTCTCGAGCTGACCACTCACGCACTGATGACAAATCCATCTAGACTAAGCGCAATTTGTAGTAATTGCTCGGAGCATACAAAGGACACATTTTATTATCTGAAGTACTTACTTTGAAAGTACCCATTGTCTGGTCGGAAGAGTTCTAACAGTCCCTTGATGAAGGGGCCAGTCAAATATCAGATTGGATAGCACTCGGTGAGAATGCTACCAATCTACGTGTGCATATTGGTGTTGAGTAGCCTGTGTGCATTCTTTATTCGAGTTGCCTGATCATCTGTCCGACTGTCCAAGCAGGCAGACTGAAATTCCCAACACTCACTCGCATACATGGACTAACCAGTTGTGCATGTCATAATAATAGTGGTATTAGCGATGATAATAGTGATCGTGCAATACATTCTGTCTCTGCCAGCCTCTGGGCATATTAAAGTGAAGCCGATTCATCCTGTCGCAAGAGCCATTCACCGTAAGCTAGAATCATAAGTAGTATGGTCGTAAATGTGGGATAATAATCTCTTGTGAGTGTCATGTTCCACTGTGTGGGTACGTTCCTCGAGAAGATGATTCTCGGTTTGCATAGTTCTTACATTAGTCCACTCTCGCAGGAGACGACTTCAGCTAAACAGAATGATCTGCCGGTGCACATGTCATATCGTTTGTCTCATCCGGTGCATTAAATCCGAGTCTTTTCGGCCTCAAACGTTTTTGGAACTGTTATTACACATTCTTCTTTATAACTTCGCTGATACAAAAGCATCCTTCCGGAAGTAAAACCTTCTTCCGGGGATCCAACAAAGAATTCGTTAATAAGCCACACGACATAGTATGAACGTAACAGTTCACGGATAATGCAGCAAATATGTGGGCCAAATGTTCTCTGGGCAGTACTCACCGAAAGGAGCCGGAATCAAACGGATGTAATAGGTACAGATATACACAAGAAAAATTTGGAGTTTAAAACATTCTTCGGCGAATTTAGGGATTTTCAACCTCCAGACGCGACGCTCATGAAAAATCGGTCACAAGGCCAACGGACTTGAACTCACTGAACTTTAGTTTAATCAATAGCTTTTGTTTTCGGAAGAAATAGTCATTATACTTTAATTCACCCTACATAGGCTCTCTGTCATCACTTTTAATAGTAACAGTGTGGAGTAATAGCGCGGGTACAGTTGATCGAGATGGCTCAGTGGTTAGAGCGCTAACTTACTGATCCGAAGGTCCGTAATTCGAACCCGACCTCTGCATCTCGACTCCCCCTGTCTAGGCTTGAGAGACGTGGCAGTATCCCAGCCCTCGTGCTTCCTTCTGGTGGCATAGCAGTTAGGCACCGAAAAGGTGCTACAGCTGAACATTTTTTTGCAGTTGATCGAATTTCCAATGTACCTTGAGGAAGACCCTATTGTTGACCATCTGCACTTTGTTGAAAATGTGTTTTTTATAATTAATGATATCGTAGACGATACATACTACTAGGGCGGTGGCATTCCTCGCGTTTCCAATCACGCATACCGATTACGTGAATTTTTGGGCATTATACCTCTGGGCTTCTCCCTGTGTTACTGTGTTTTTCTGCCACGAATTACTGTTCAATTTTCAATACAGTTCCAATCATGAAGGCCTGTGTATGTCGTAGCACATGAATCACGTCGCTCTCGATGTGATTTCCGGTTATCACGGAATAACTCAAAGGCCGAGATGCATTGTTTCAAGATGTAACGCATGTTACTGTTTAGCATAAATGTCTGGCCACCAAAAAAGCAATAGCCTTTCCTACAACGAACCAGGGATTTCTCTTAAAGTTAAGGGCGAATTTATTTGTTAGAAAGTGGTATATAGCGTTTATTAAGTCTTTCAAATACTCGTAACTGCCTATGGGTGTCCGTATTCTGCATATATCGGACCCCATTGATAGGCTGTATTCTCAATGAGTTGTCGGCTTTCCATTTTACTGGTCGTCAAGATCATTTGAAACTCGGTCGAGTCGATGAATTAGTTGTTTTTGTAGCTATACACTACCCGACAAATTACATTGGTGCCAATAGGAGATGTAGATGAATTTTAGCCTTACCTCTTTGACTGAATGTGATACACAAAAATCGTCTCATTTTTCTTTCGGAAATAAATGTAATGGAAAACCTGGGACTTCGTCTGCTTGATGAACATCAAGAAGAACGAAACCACTGGTTGTTTGTCAAACTCTCGGTAGCCTTCACTCATGATTGAACAGGGCCCAGCTGGTAGACGGTGTTGATCATAAAATGGGCTCGGCTAGAACACACACCTAATGTTGGGACAGGCACGTAGTCTGATACTTTTTAGAGAACATAATTAGAAATAACTTTGGTGTTGGGAATCGAACTGGGGAATCAAATCTTAAGAAAATGTCCACAGCTCCAATAGTGTAAAATCAGTCGAAGTGAAAATAATAATTTTTCGATGAAGCCCCGTTGAGGCCAATCATATTGTTGAAACTTCTGGTGTTTCCTGTGAATCTGACGAAAATTCGTCATCAGTGTGATGACTCGTCTTTTGGAGTGTTGATGCAAAATACGGTAGTGCTTCCTGACAACCGTCTGCTTTTTGCTTCGACTGTGGGTTTGCGCAGGGTTACGAGAGGCCTGCTGCTCTACCGTTTTAAATTAACGATCTGTCATCGTGTTCCTTCTGCTTATTGTCCACTGATACGGATTAGGAAGTGCCAATGTTTCGTGATTCCCAACTGGTTGTTGTCTATTTGCGCTTATCCGCACATTCTTGCCTCAACGTTTGGTGCCTTCTGAGCCGTTGGCTGACCACGCACTCCGTATTGATTTAAAATTCTGTCAGCTCTGATCACAGCACATTAGCCAGTAATATCTGGTTGTATGGGGCGGTCGTTTGTTTCTTGTATGGAAAAGGTGGTTGTTACAAAGTGATTCCTTGAACAGGGGAAGTATCACACAAAACAGTTCAATGTCGGTGAGAAAGTCATATCGCACCCCACTCATCCTGTGGGCGTTTTCATGTCGTTTCTCCTCCAAAGGGGCTTTTTTTGAAGTTCTTTATAAGGTGTCACATTTTCAACTGGCTAAAATGGCAGATCCATGGTCATGTAGTGTGTTGGCTGGGACCATCCTTTCTGATTGTGACAGCGGTATGGTGAGACGAGATCACCGCTTATTTGTTTGATTCGCTGCTAAATTTTCATACCCTTGCTGACAAAAGTCATTCGGGTGACCTGCCACTTGGTGTGTTGTGCACATCCAACTTTGGTTGTTACCCGCTGATTCGTGTAGTTCGTTGATGAGGTTAACTGGCTCGATAGTCGAGCAAAAAATTGTACTAACCTTAATCTCTGGTCGCACCTATTCAACGGCCTAATCAAGTTGTTATTTGCCGGTCTGGATAGGTTTGTGGCGCTTAGCTTTCTTTGTTGGAAAAATTTCAATTTGATACACCAAACTACCTTACGATAAATCTTGTGGAATAAACTTTTTACGAAACGGCCGTTTTCCCGCACACATTTTAAGGCCTTAAGGTTTGGATGTTGAGAGGAACGGATCGAATTCACTCACCATGACTTACTTTTGATGGTAGTTTGGAAGCCCGTTTTTCTTTACCTTCAATTCTTGTTTGTTTTCTGTGTTTGAAGTTTCTTATGACCGTTGGATCTGAAAACGAATCTAGTTCGTTATCTGGAAGGTTTTCTCCATGGTTTGTTCATTTCACAACAGTTTCCGTTTTTACCCTTCAAAGTTTGATGACGATGAATTATACCTAATAATAATTATTCCTAAATAAATGCTCCTCCAACTGTTTGCCGTGAAATGACTGACTGAAAACAGTTGAATAGAATTCACTTAGATGCCTTTGACCCTATACATTCAAGGTCAGACCAGGCCTGCCATCTCTCCGTCGTTTCTGATCAGTCGGAAATATCTAATGAGTTTCTTATGCCCAAACTGATTCTGGAGGCGTCGACTGCGCGCTCATTTCTAAGGCTTCGACTTTTGTTGGCTAACCGCGCGACTGGACGCTGCGTTCGCTTGACACTATCAGCTTTTAGTTAGCACCACATAGCCGCACACACGAATACGGTGGACTGGGGGTGTTGCACGCCTCTTTAGAGGCCCAGTAATGGGAACAGAATACGCCATATGAGTGCATTTTCAGTTGAGCAAAAAAGCATTTAGTCAGCCTCAGTACATGCCCTTTTATCTATTTCCAAAATCCAATATGGGACCAGATTGTGAATCATAAGTATTTAGCACCCTCTTTGTCGTGTTCTACGTCATTTGAACTGGGTTTTGATAAAGTCATTTCATTTATATATATATATATATACTGGTTGGAAACTGAACCCGTTTTCTTTCATAGTCACTATTTTGCTACTGCAAAACGTGTTGTTACTGTGATCATCCATAGCTAATTGCAGATGTTTCTTCTAGTAATTTACAACGCGGACTCCTCAAACAGTTGCAGGTGAACCAACATTAGTATACTTTGTTCGCGCATGGCAAGTGAAACTAGCAAGATATTACTTTTTTGCTCAAGTTTCCTCAAATTCTGAAAGTTTCTTCATTTGCTGGGTAGGTCCTAAAGAGTACAATGAAGTACTGAATTCCTGAAAATGTGTTAGTGGACCTCAGCTGCGGTTAAACCAACAGGTCTTGAACGACTTGTTAACTTTTTCAGGTTTCGGCTAAAGAGAACCTGCGGTTTGTTAACAAGATGTCACACTAACTGTCCTATTTCTGAGTGATTCCTGTCTCTTCCGAAGCGGACCAGGTTTATCGGTAACCTGAACTTATGGATTTTTTGTATTAGCAATGTACTGAGTTTTAGCGTCAGTCTTGCCTCTTGGACTTATGTTCGCCTGTAAAGCAAGCTTTTGGTTTGTTGTTTTGACTTGCTTATCTTTCGTTAAGTGTTGTTGCCCTGGTTTATCAACGCTGGGGTCAGAATACGGGAATTATACTCTGGTAGTACGCAGATTCTATGGTGCAAGCGATCTTTCCTCGTCTAATGAGACCGCTCGAAATTACTAATGATCTTCAAGGGTTGCCTCTTCAAAAGGACAGCCGTACTTCGCAAAATACACGCACTTGTATTAAAGCTGAGCTCGGCTGGGTCCACTTGGGTCTACTAATTATTGTTTTTTAACTGAATACGTTCTGGAATAACATAAAGTTGACGGAAAATTGAAGACTGTACCTAATTAATGGGTCCCAAGAAGAAACCACCCGTGGGATAACGGATAATTTTCAACAACCTTGTAAGTATTATCATCATCATCATTGACAGCATGACATCAGTGTTCAACACCGATGCTTCGCTGCCGTACAACCATGGTTTATTTAAAAGCCTTATTGTGAAGAAAAGAATAAAGATGGACGGGGAGGGGACCTACTGCTGCCTTACTACAATCATTCCCAGATGCCTACACCTCCAAACACTCATTCAGGCAATCTGGATAGAAACTGACAACAAACCACTGGTCGGGGCTGTTTTTTCTGTGTTGGTCTTTTTTGAGAAGGAATTTACTTCTGAAGTACACCTTTGGTGACTGATTACAAGTTGTCGCTTGCAGGTGGTGCCTAATTAAGATATGCTGTCTTGAGAGACTAAACCAACAGAGCAATTTTTGGACAGCTTTTAGGAGAAACAAAAAGCGTCACGCCAGTTAGTGTGTGCTGATCATACAGCGTACAGTCCACTTCACTTCACTGTAATTTGATATAATACCGTATTAGCACGTCAATCTCTCCCTTCTGACCGCTGGTGAAAATATTAAGGACGGTATCATGCACAAGATCGGATCCAAAGGACTCTCGTTGGCGCTCATGAAATGGCTTCCCAACTTGGTTTCCAAGTTTTTCTTTTCTGTGTTCGCTAAAAGCAGGCTTCGTAAGGATTTGTTTATTCTGTAGCGGGTATAATAAAAGGGTCATAGTATTGCCTCAAGGTTTTCAGTTTCTAGTGTACTTGTACTTTCGATGGAGAGCTACCTCTGTTGGGATATATCACCCCCAACTGAGATCAATCAGATCACTCTTTGTGAGTGACTTTCTTTAGAGAGGACTACTATAAATCATGGAGTACTGGATTTTATATTCTCTGTATCATTCTTGGAACGTTTTCCCAAGCAACATTTGGTATTTAAGGTTTTGCCATGCGAAAATATCTTCTGGAACCAAAGTATGTCCGTTTGTCTTCAGTAATAGTAACGACAACACTAGTACTAGTGTTGCAGTAGCGACGGTAGTAGCAATTACTGTAATAATACTAATAAGGAAGAAAAATTGTGATAACGGCAACACAGTAGTCTTCCACGATATACCGTTAGGGAGAAAGGGGTAATCTAATACTGCACGATGTTGCCCGGTTTCTGGAGCATCTCTCACTAGGTCGGGGCTGACGGAATGCGCCACTATGAAACTTTCCAGGGAAGTGGGCTATCTCCAAGGGGATCTTTGTTGAACAGGATTGTTGTATACTTCTCCAAGAAGATTGGCATAGAAGCAAGGCAGCCATTCAATGTGACTGCTATTTGTTTACTGACCCAATCGGAAGAATATTTTTATGAATTCCATTGCTTCGAATCTTTAACGTTCATGTCCTTTGCTATCCCAGATTGGTGCTTGGATCAACTTTGCGTTACCGATTTCAAAATCGAGCCCCTTCCGAACAAGCCAAGTTCTGGAAAATTCAAGTGACCTCCAAGCGATATGGAGCGCTAATTCGTGTCCGACGGACAGATGGGGAGTCGCCGAGACACGACATCAGCAGGTACGATTGGCTAGTGTTACTTTTGTATTATGCATTTTCTCCACACTTCTGATTCGCTTTTTCCGAGCAGTTTATTCAAGCATACAGAGCAATTTGCTAGCGTTATTTAGAAACAGATCCCACCACAGCAGGATAGGTTTCCTTTTTACGGCCCGACCAGTTTCAAGAACGCGTAATAGATTCTTTGGGTTCTTGGTTGTTGACATCCTAACATCATCCCACCTGTCGCCGTAATTTTGTGCCGTCCTACTTAGAGTTCCAAAAATAATCCTCTTGAATTACGTAAAGTTCAACCACCCACCACAGGACGAGGGTCAGGGACAAAAACTTTACACGCGGCCCACAGGCGCATTCCATACGCGACTGAGTGTACTCGATCGATAGACTAACAGAGGCTTAGCGATTGGCTTGAAGGAATTGTCTCGGAACACGGTCATCACGTGTGTTACCGCTCAAGAGAATGTACGAATCAGCACGGACACAAAATTACCTCAGTTATTGGACCCTACCCAGTACTGACTCAACAAAACATTCATTCAGGGACTTGTTAGTGTGGTGGTTTTTGCTGATAATAGGCCACGCATATGTTCGCATGGCGAAACAAAAGTTATAACTCCAGCCTTTTAGCTTCAAAACAGAAACCGCGCAGTAAGTTACCTTAGTGCTTGCTATAAACCTGTAATGTGCCTGACACTGTAGTCCCATGAACGACAATATCATCAATCACATGGTTAGTGAAATGCCACCATGTTTCCCATTAGCACCTGAAACGGAACATTGGTATTTTTTAAATTATAAAATCAAAACTCTTCGAGCGGATTTCGGCTCGGAACTCCCAAATGAGCATCGATTTATTACAACAGAACGTGTATGATACTAAACTAGGAATTTGACCCTGCACCGCGTTCGCCTCCGCGCAAACCGAATGTTGTTGCCCAACCATGGGAAGACGTTTAGTGGTTTCATCACGGTTTTCCGACAAATCCCTGATGTAAGCCACTGATAAGCGTGGATGTATTCCGCTTGGCAACCTCATTGTTGGTACCTTTGCGCAGCCCGCCACCACCAGTATTTGTAAATGGCAACTATGTCAAGCCGGCACCTGAGTAAAACGCTTTCCAGTGTGATTTTAAATGTACCTTTACCTTCAGTTGAAAGACGTTTGGGGCCGATCGAGTAGTCTTTCGTTTCAGAGACATTTGGTTAATCCACAGATTCTTCACCAAACTTTTCTGAGATGATGTCTTTTTCCCTTGAAAATGGACATGTGCTTGGGTCGACGTAAGTTCGGCAAGTATAAAGTGTTAATTGAAGCCGATAGGGGTAGATTTCCTGCTTCCCAGTGCTAGTTTGGTTTGCGTTTGTACATAACCTTTTGCCAATAATCCTGGCAACTATTTCCAACCATGCTGGTCGCACTTACTTCACAAAATCAGACTGTTCTTAGGGTGGACACTAAGTTGTTTGACATATTGGGTCATCATCATCGTCATTGACGACTATACACTATTACTACAGATTGGTGCCCACATCGGGTTAAAAATTATTTCAACTTGTTTTGGCTTCATCGACCAAAATCTCTCTTACTGAGACTAAAAACTGATCACTTTTTAGTTGCTTCGTCTGAAGTCATAATCTGGTGTAGAACTCAACTTGCTTTCTTCACGCTTTGTGATCCTCTCTGACTCGACTGTAGTTGCTTTTTATGGATGCACTTTGGACCTGGATGTTGGTGCAAGTTCTCCTCCCCCCAATCTCAGCAATGGGTAACGATTAACGTAGCAGTCGTTCCGTATTTCCTTGATTGACAGGAACCAAGGCTTACGGACTGACGCCAATAAGTGACCGTGACTGACTCACTTCGGTAGCTCAAAATTTTGCACACCCATTGTCCCACCGGCACTCAGACAACTCAGACAGTACAACTTGATGTGCTTGACTTCCTCACCTTGTTGGGTTGAGCCCTAGACAGTTAATTAGAGACAACGATAAATTCTAATTAGAATGTTGTCCATCAAACTAAAAACTGACACCATTTTTCGCTCGACTTTTTAGTTTCTAAGCTATGGGTCTCTGAATAGCTCTTCTTGTGCTCAGCAGCGATACGCTCCGGACCAACCGTGGGCAACACACACTTTAGAAGTTGAAAATAACAGGTACTCCAGGTTGTTCGAAAACTTTTCTGACACTGTGAATGCTGAGTGAATTTCAGTGTGACCTCTCAATAAGTTTCAAATGGCTGATAACGCTGAATAAATATTGCTGACTGAAGATTTATTGAGTGGTGGAAAACTCCAGGGTATTCTCTACAGCCTTGTATACTACTTTTGTTCGGTCCGTTCGGCCTTGTTTTCCTTTACAGGTTTTATCTTTGCCGGCTACAAAGCCAGTGATATGAGTATGTATCCGTGAAGCCACATTGCCACCTGGACCCATTCATCCATTATTCATGTTTCTCCTCCCACTGTAGCATGAGTTTTGGTCTTATGGAAGTCCACTTGTCAGATCTTAGGCGATACCTATTTACGCACCATTTGTCCTACTGTGGTGTGCGGCGAGTCATTTATCATTGTTTGTCACAAGCATGCCGAATGCACCCAAAGCTGACACAGCCACAGATGTGTTTCCGAAGAGCTAGCTAGTCAAACCGATTACCGTGAATGTGTGTGCAGGTTTTCTGTCCTTTTCAACCTCTTGTTCTCCCTTGTTGGTCATGTAGCCCCTTCAAACCGGAGCGAACACGCTTTGACAACTAAGATTAACACGGACAGCAAACAGAGATTCCAGCGTGGCCCGCTGCAACTTTCCTCTTAGAGGAAGGAGATGGGACCTGCAGATAATGGCCTGTTGCTGGGCTCGTCACGCATTCATAAGCATATTTCACTTCAGAACCCGTACTTTTCGCTGTTGTTATGTGCATGGCTCACCGCCGGGGATGCCCGAATGTACCTAGATAGTTGTCTGTTTACCATCTTTGTTTTGCTTCATACGGTATTCAGTCTATCTTACACAGATAGGACACAATTACGCTTAGACCTCCTAAAATGGTAGGCGTGACCAACTTTGCTGTTTGAGTCCTGTTTCACACATTCCGAAACTGTTAGTATGAGCTCGCACTGCGGCATTCTGTTATAGGTGCAAGGTCCATTGTGAGTGCAGTGGACTGTCGACTGTTTTAGGTTCTGCTACGTGGTTGGATAAGACGTCTTTCCAATGAACTGTGGCGGAAAGATTTTTGTGTTACTCACTGATTCATTTGGACTATCCACGTTTTTACAGCATCCTTAATCTTCCAATTCGCAGGTACTGTATCACAGAGGGTTCTAGAGTAGTTTGCTTTGAAATCAGGATTTCGTCCTGCAAGTGAATCAGTTCTGTGCTGAAAAACCGAAAACCACAGCACAGCTGTTTCCATCGAACGAATCTTTGGAGATTAAAAAAACGAAATCTCAAGGATTTTGGTCGTGTTTAACGAGAATAACTTACACTCAGAGAGGCCGTCCCATGAGTCATGAGTCATTCAAGCGTTTAGTCCACTTCACGTGATCTGGCGTTGACTGGTCCCTTCCTACTTGACGTCCATGTTACTTCCGAGCGGACTATTTCCTCACATGGCTTCTTACACACAGTGGGGACGTATTAAGTTACTCTTCTGGTAATTGTCACTTAAGGACTATGCTTTTGAATATAAATGAAAGTATATCGAGGACCGTCGCCGAACTGGTTCGTCCTCAATGAATGTAGCGAGTTGATTATAAATGTGCAGCCTTCCTCAACGGTGTGAGATCACTTTATTTTTGAGCCAGAGGTGACTTATTGGCAGTCACCAATATATGATAACGGTTGAAGTATGTGATACTCCTAAATGCTTATAGTAGTAGACCAAAAAACAATTTCATCCATGTATTTCAAAGCTTTCTAACTAAGAGCACTAAATTTACTGGGGACTTCCGTCACCCCAAGTCATTTAGGCCGGGGCAAAGTTCGTCTTAACGGAATTGTGCCTGAAACATCCGCGGGTAATCATTACATCCTGCTGTAGGGTTAAGCGGTCATCCTAGACTTGTGCTAATTCGCAGTTAACCAAGCGCGACAAATGCACACTATCTTACCAAAGGTCAGTTTTCACAGGAGATGCACAGTCGAACAAAATTCGGAAACTGGCCGCGGCAAAAGTACACGGTCGTCCTGATCTCATATCTTTGGGTAACTGTTGATTGGCCCGGAAATGGGGATCAAACCTATCCAAGTGGAGATCGACGAGGTGTGTTCCTCATCTTCTGTTATAATTTAATCTACACTCTTACGTAGACTTACGAACCCTGGCAATCAACCTGTCGACCCTTGTTTCCTCCAGATGGCATGACAGCGTGCGACATTAGTCTATTATCTCCTTGACCATGTCAAATAAAATAGCAGATAAAACAAGCAAAAACCCCACTGAATTTAGAGCCTAAGGAGAAAGCTGTGCACCCACATCATCCTGTACTCCGCTTTCACAACTCTGCTGTTTTTCGTATATTCCTTGTAGAATGCAGATAATTAAATGCAATCTTAAGGTGAGCTACATCGCTTCAAATGATCGTTATAAGACACACTCATTGACGTTTTTCGTTGTGTAACCATGGTCGCTTTTGTCCTCTCAAATTCTCTAAGGTTTTCGAACTGCTCATCCTCACCTGCGGCGTTACAGACTCTGCACTACAAAACACCCTTGAAATGTCGAGAATTCCGTGTTTTCTAATCTGGTTCCACCTATCAACACAAACCGTCATGAATAAAGCAAATGCGGGCGCATTTATATGACTCGGTTGGCTAGAGACCTGAATTGATCAGCATAATACCAGTCCAGTGGTCGTATGATTTCGTGGCTCGTAGCTGTAGCCTTGCGTTCTCAGGTTAGTGCCACAGCGTCAAAGGATCATAATAGTGGCGTACTGAAAAACAAAGAGCTTGAACCTTGTGTGGCTGTGTGCCCCATGTAAGCTCACGCAGTTGGGATGGCTTACCTACCAAACTGGGTCATTAGTCCAAAATGAGTAACTGACTTGTAGTTATTTCAGCATACTGCACCGTGAACTTAGTTGTCCTGCTTAATAACCCTGCTTTCCTGGGAATAGAAGATTCACGCTACCACCTGGACGTCAGTTTTCAGATAGGAGGATGGATGGCAAAATTCTCTTAATATCATTACTCGCTTGCTTCTAATAGACTTCGAGTTGAATAACGTCTCATGAAAGCAGGTCTGTTTTAGGCGACATCCAAACATGTTGAAAATCAAGGTGGCCACACAATTTTTCCCGGCCTGTTGTCGAGTTTTCTTAGAAGGTTTAAGAAGCAGAGATTTGGAGGCCGATATATTTGTCACCCTCACTTTTCTGCAAAACTGCAATAGTCTGCGGTAAGAGTAACCTAAGTTGAGCCTGTCAGTGAATATTGTATAGTTTTGCCGCGAGGTTTGAAACTCGCCCTTCAAGAAATTATTGGAAGAACACCATTTCGAACGATCTGAAAAATGGACGACTACGTCAAAAATTCATCAGTGAAGCCTGAGTGACTTGCTTATATGCTGTTGGGTGTAAGCTTACTGTTTTTTCGTTTTTATTCAGTATCCTTTAGTTATGTAACCACCCAGCAGTCAAAAAAAGGACCCCTTAACCTCACCGTAAATTCGGTCTCTGATAGTACGATTAGGATTCCTTCATTTGCACAAATATGTGGTCCCTTCTATTGTTAATTTCCTTAAAGAGCTTTTACGATCTCCGAATACATTCGTTCTTAAGCTACTAGCAAATGGGTCGATTTAAACTGATGCAGGCTAGAATAGTGGTGACCAGCACGCCGAATTACCTAATAGCGAGATCACCCATGACTGTCTCTGCTGGCTCAGGTTTTATGACGTAATGTTTTAAAGCTTTTTGATTGCACGTATCCTGCCACCAGCATTCTCAAATGACGTCTCTGATGCTGATATTTTTCACTGCCTATTGATACCAAAACCGGTTTACCTGAAGTCTGGTTATTTTAGTCCTCTTAATTAGTGGTCTTAAGACGAGTGTGCAGCTGGATAGAGTAATGATTCCTACAACCGCGGGCTCTTCCTCATGGCTTCATTTCAGATCGACGGCGCGAAGTCCCATCTACAAACTGGAGATTAAACAGGGCGTCTTACGTAATATTGCTCACTTTCGAGAACCTTCATACACAATGACTGCCAACTTTGCCAAAATCTTCAGATTAACTTAACTGGTTTACCTTCGGTGAGAGTAAAGATATAGCTTATCTGCAAAAGGTTTTCTTCAAACCAGTGCATTAATTCCTAAGGATGGTTTATATTTTGCCAGGTAGACGGTTGAATGCGGTAGCTGATAGCGGTGGAGAAATGACGAATCTAGTTAATCGAGTGAAAAAGCGGGTGGAGGTTTCACACTCGCCTCGTGTACCCTATGATGTTCTCATCTTCATGGATCATCTAGGAACACGCGGACCATAATTTTAGAGAGAGGTTATCACCCGAGTGCACAGAATCACAAATTCCCTCATTAAAACGGGTAGCGTTCGCGTTTCACCTTGCTTGTTTGTTCAACGGTTGAGTCGCTTGGAAATGTGACTGTCTACCAAGTTATCTGACAGAAGCCGCGCAAAACGGACATACTTTCGCTTGAGGTTTGTGTGTCTGTTGTTCACTTGGACAGCAGTCGCACCTGTCGCAAGTACTGACGTGTCCATTGGAATGGACTCCGGTTGACTACCAACTCTATCGCGCGCATTGTATGTGGAAATGACCACTCACTCGTTCAGACCATAGTGCTTTTGGTCTCAACAGTTGTCAAACCCTCGTGTAGTAGAGCATGCCGCTGTCGGTTGGTTCAAATCAATGTGCGTCAGAACTGGAGATATGAAATGCTGAGATGATTCGGTTATTATGAGTCACCAATTTGTTACTGTTGTGACGGTAGCCTCTTTTGGAACGCCGACCTACTCGAATTATTCACTACGTACTGACACATTTTGAATCTGTCACACGTTCTTAAAGATGAGAAACAAAGTTATTGCTCTTTATTGAGCACGACGGCCGGACGCTCTGGAAACACTTTCATTGCGTCTTCACCCGTGAACACCTACCACTTGGTGTTTGGGACTGGACAAGTGGTATGTTATCCGGTCTATCGTGGTGTGTCCGTTGTCCATGGTTTGAACAATCGCCGGTTCGATTTTCGTACAACCCTGAAGGGGCTGAATTTCGATGTCGGCAGGCTGGAACAATAGCTAAAGTTGCGTGTTCGGAGTAGTAGACTTCCTGTGGTCGGAACGGACTCTGAACTCTACATATCGGTATGTCTCTGTTCTTAGTTGCCCGACGGTGTGCGTTGAAGCGAGAGGATACGAAAAAATCCTAATTATTTACCAATTAGAATATGTCCTTTGGTGTATGATACCTTCAAGGTTTTCTGGAATTTAATCGTATCCTCACTTACTCGTCTGCTCAAAGATTTCCCAGGAAAATCAGTTGAGGCAATCATTCCTTCATGGATGAAAGAACGAATTCTGATCTTCGCTAACTACACATCAAATACAGCTTGTACACTTCAGTGCTCTACTGCCACATCAGTACTATACAGCTGTAAGTGTTCATCGCAGTAATGAAATCTGTGTGCGTCTCTTTTGATACAGCCCTAAGCCCATCGCCGATCTGGTTTTGGAAGAGGTGCCGCAAACAGATGCACAGCTACCTACAACATCAAGTTCACGTGAGAAATTCGCGTCTTCTCAAGAGGACGACATCGATTACATGGACCCAACCAGTTCGACAGACAGTGCAGAGCTGGAGGCCCAGTTGGTTGATAAAGCACCCACAGGACAATTTCCGATACAGATACGGTTGCTGCAGCTTGTACAGGCGAACAAGAGCGAGATAGGAACAGACAGTCCTATCCCAACAATCTTATCGGCAGTCCCCGAAATGATTCCCAAACCAGATGCAATGCACATCTTTGTACAATTTGAAGTGAGTTACGTACGCTTGCCCAAGTTTTATGGGCATTTTCCAACAATCCTAGTGTATTGTGAGGCCTGGTATGATTCATAAGTATTCGAGTTACACTCGTATCCCTGTTCATCAGTATTTTCACTTCCCACAGTTCTAAGTTCCTACAGCTTATCATATTCGCAAGAGATCACAGCACCGAAGCTTTCCACTACACAAAACTTTGGACGGCATACTTAGTTCTGTTCCGTATTTGTCTCTAACCTGTGTCCTCGGTGTTTTCATTATCCTCCGACTGACTAAACACACAGAATATTTGCAGTTAAACTGGCCCGGTTTTTGCCGCCTTTAACAAACTCTCCCCTCCTCTCCATATAGCCCAACAGTGAAGTCTGAAGGTATGCCCAAGTCAGCGTACCCAACAGAACACCTTGTGTAAACATTCGCCCCAGCACCGCTCACTCGCACCAAACTGACTGTCGCGTAATACGCTTGTCGTACACAGCTGCGTACAGCGACTGGCTACGTGCGCACGTGTGTGCGAAAATTCTCGCTATGCGTTTGTTTATACCCATCGGTGCTTCGCTTTTATCGCACAATCTGGTTGAGGAATTGCATGTTAGGCCGCCAAGTTGGCGCGCACTGAGTTGTAGTCCCACCGCAGGTGCACACACGGTCGCCGTGGCCTGTCATTCAAAACCACGTTACTGAATTTTGTAATTAGGTCGTGTACTTTAGGTCAGTGCTTTCATGTTTCGTTGGTTTCCACAGATACAGCCAACCGCAAATTAGCCTTACCTAGGAGACGCTATCCGGGCCGTGCAATATGTGATGGGGATTTGCAGTTAAAATTGCCATTTGATTTTCGGTTAGAATTATGATGTTCTACTACCAGGCTAAAGTGAAAGGTCTTATGTCAACCATATAATCGCGCTATTTAGTCGGAACGAAGCAAATTTTCCAGTCCCCATTTGATGACTCAATTAGTCATTATTGTATTGGTATTCTGAATGCATGTTTTTAGTTGTGCTGTCCTCAAGTAAATTGAAGTTTCGCATTGTACAGCATGCTCATCCAAAAGCCACTAGAGCGGTTGCCTTGTTTGCATAGAAATTTTACTATGCGCTATGAGCAGACAGCTGGGGATAAGTCGATTAGCTCATTAAAACGGTTTCAGCGTTTGTGGCCAAATATTCGGGGCGAGATGGCTCAAGTGGTTAGAGCGCGAATTTACTGACCGGAAGGTCCGTGGTTCGAACCCCACATCTGTCTCAACTTCCCCTGTCTAGGCTTGGGCAACCTGGCAGTATCCCAGCTCTCGTGCTTCACTTCGGTTGGCATGGCAGTTAGGCATCGAAAGAGTGTTATAGCTGAACAACGTTTTGTCTTTTCCAGTATTTTTGGAAGTCGGGCATCTGTTCCATCGATAGATAATAGTGCAGTGCGATCCGGTTAGAATGTATCACCCGCATGACCGTTACAAGTCCCCTGTGCGGAACATTTCCCCCTAAAAGGACCCGGCCCTATTGTGTGTGATTGGTTCTGGGGGAAACCACAGTCTTATGCTTACTGCATACGTACGTTTATGGCACCAGTTAAGTTTACTTTCAGGCAAGAGGTGCGTGCGAAGCGAACGATGATCATCGGTGTCACTGACCACTATCTTCCCTTCCATTTGGTTTTATTATACAACTTTTAGACCGAACCGATATTGACCCCGTGATCAGTCATTCAGATTCACCGGGTTATTAGCAGTTTAGCTCTTGGTTAAATAACCCCATATTCTCTAAGGAAATTTGGTTTCGTACATTCGTGGTGCGGTTTATCGAAGTTTGTTGGGGTTCTTCTATGGTCATTCGAAAGAAATGAGAAATCCGTCGCTAGCACTGATCAGAATGCAGTTCTCCCGGTCACATATGTACTGATGTGCTTCACAATCCAGTTCGGCGTCTTCGTTTCACAGTCTCATTGTAGGTGTATGATATTCGAATGTATTGCACTACTCAATAGCGTCTCATGCTACCTGCAAAGTAAATTTGAAGACAGTACTTTTTACATGCACTTCTTGATTCACCGCTGAACTCCCAGTAATTTCTCCACTCCCCGCTATCATTTTTTCCTTGGTTGTCCTTTGTTGTCCTTGTTTTCCGTGTTGACTGTGCATAATATCCAACCGACAGGCCAACAGTATTTCTTGCACAAATTTTTGCGGACGTCAGAATTCTCAAATTTGCTGTGAACCACAAGCCACACCCTTCCGTCAACTTCGGGCACCGACCTCAAACTTCATCATTCATAATTAGTTTGGACCACGATAGTACCGACTCAGCGGTGGTGTTTGATGTTTTCACTCACCCCACACCCTTTTCCCGTCTCTCTTCTGCGCCGTAGGTACAACAAAGTGTGTAGTATTTGCCAGCACACCACCCGCTGCCTCATCTTGCAAAGATACGATAGCAGACAACAGATGGCCACAGTGGCTCATCAGTGATACTAAACTTTAAAACAGAAATTCTTATCCTCGTAGTATGATGTGCCACAGTTGGACCGAAAGAACTCCGTCCTGTCGCTGGTATGACTCACAAGCACAGTAGTTGGGTTTGTACGGAAGCTAGGTTCGCATGAACATGATAAATTATAAATACGACCGAGGTTGTTGCAGTTTAAGGGGAAGTGTATCTTTAATTAGCTCCCAGTCGTGGGTTTGTTGTTGCTGGTAAACTTTGGCACCGTGGCATTCGTGCAAACCATGGTAGGCTTTAAGGCGCCAAAACCGAGACGGCTCAACCACATCTCTGGTTGGTTAGGTAAAAACAAAGAAGAACGCGATAAACCATTGCCATCGCCGGTTTGGCTCCATCCAACGATTTATTACGCGGTTGTTTGTTTGGGTTTTACCGCAACTACCGCATTCCAAGGGTTTTCCCACCCTCGTCTTTGACACAACTGGTGTGTTTATTGGTCGTTTGGGGCTGAGTGGTTCTCACGACGAACAATATGATACTATTCCAATAAATACCACTTACGTATCAGACCTTTTCCCAACAGACGATTCACGTTCACTTATCCATCAGGAATGTATTTTCCTGCAACTTTGCCCGATATGCCGTTTTGAAATTAAATCTAAGCTAAGTTCAGATGACGGACGATGCAAACATATGAAGACCGTTCCTTCTATATGTAGGGATGCTGGTGACATGGGCTTCATGTGTTTGCTGCTCATAGCTTACGCACGTTTTCTGCGACATCAAATGATGCACACAGGCAAAGTCAAATGGTATCCAAAGCCTGTTTCAGTGCGAACTTCCAAAAAAGCATTAGTACATATATCCATATAGCCGGTTGCTTCGTCGGATGATACAATCGTAGGGGCCACATCAAGTCGTCATTAGGAAAATCTAATCCTAGCAAGTTACTTTTTAGATTATTTCCATGACAATCATACTTCATTTGGATGAATACGCAACTCAGTTGTGCGCAGTGCTCGAAGGGTAGCAATCCCGTTCGGTGTTTCATCTTGCAAGTCGTTTATTTATCTCTACTGCTCGTTCAGTTCGACACTGTCACCGATTACTTATCTTCCGGATTTCGGATATAGTTAATCAGGCAGAGACAGCACAGTATTGCACTTAACAGGATTACTTAGTATATACGTAATGCGCTACTCATAAGGTTGCCGAAAATTTTTCGACAGCCCACGACCGGTTTCGCCCTTCTTGGGGCTCATCAGGTTGGCGCAGTCTCCGAGTTTCCGTCAACCTTATGTTCTACTTGAATTCTACTTGATTACTTAATGCTATAGTATCTTGTCCAGAAACCATCAAGATGAGATCTAAGGTGATGAATTTCACACGGGTGACACGAAACAATATTTGCTCATTAGATTTTTGTAGAAGAGAAGTCTTCCCTCAACTTTCTACATGATGCATGATTTTGTCCACCGTGGAGTGGTCTTCCTCTCGGACAATGAACGATAGGTGACAACTATCCATTCTCCATTTTTGTGCATTGCGTGTACACACTAGGAGTTTGTTGTGTTTTCTTTTTGGTTTTAACTCGAGCTATTGAAGTAGTTTTTAATGCTTCATTCAGTAGGCGGTGTTTGGAAAATACATCACAATCTTTAGGAACAAGATGGCGCTTCATAGGACCTAATTAATTTACCGCGTATGACTAGAAATCCTTCTAAGATCGTCCAGTGTTGTACTGAAAATCGTTAACGTCATCCATGGGCACTTGGACTGAAAGCTTACAATAAAAGCTTGCTCTAAGAGGAGTCGAAATTCTCATCTTCTCATCACCTCTTTGATAGAACTAAATTAATGGAGAACTAACCTCTGGGAACCCAGGAGCCAGACAATTGAAATCATAACTTAGTGAAATACACTTATTTGCAAACAAATTTGGTTTTGCGAGAGACTCACCTGGAACCCAGCTGAATCTCTCGTTTATGATGTTTCCATAACTTGCTAATTGCCGTCTCCTCTGGGTGTATCAATGGGAATTTGGGATAAACAACTAGAGTGCTTTAACAAGGTTACCCATCTAATGGTTCAAAGAACGACAAACACGTGTTGTCGTGCAACTGACCTGAGGAGTTGGTTTGAAAACACAATACTGCTTTTGACAAAAAGCGTCTCTATTTCGGTTTGTTTTTGGAATAAACGGACTTTCTTCCTGTTTCCTTGACTTTCTGATGAAATACGCTCGATTTCATAAGATCTTTTTGGGTGATTGGCCTTCTACACATTGTTTACTGTATATCCAGCGGCTCCATTTATTATTTGTACCATATCTTGAAGTTTGCGGCAAGCACTATTCTACTAGGTTCACTAGTCAAGATGTCCCGATCTAATAGCGAAATTTCGGAATAAAATTTTCGCTGAGATCGCCATTACACTGCGCGGGCGTAGCAAAATTGTCCTCTAACTTCATTTACCAGACCTACAATCTGTTCACCTTTTTCCTTTGTAACGGTCGGAATAGACAGCCCGCTTGGTGCATTGTAGTCGAGAATTTTTTATTTCCTACATTTACATATCACTGGGATAGAAAATGGTGCTGAACAATGCAAACTCCCCTCAATCTATACGTCTTCTAAACTAGTGATATGTGCTTCCCAAAAATCACTGCATTGATTGTATCGAGACCATATGGGGGATAGCATTCGTCTTTCACAAGGGAGCGTGGAACTGCAGCTGGTAATCAACAACCCATAACTAGTGCAGTGGCCCCTCCATTTCTCACCCTTTTATGTACTTTATCTTGTATAACGGTTCAAAATGCTGTATGTCGTACCCCACAGCAGAGGAACTTGGAAAAATGGGTCGGTTACCAGAGGAATCATCACCGAGTTCCTTAAAGCACAGTTTAGTATGCATTTTGTCTGATGACAGACTACCGCCCACGGGGGAGGCATTCTATCTCACCTTGGCCGTAATGATCTGTCTGTAGACTTAAAACCAATCAGCTGTAGCACCCTTTCGGTGCCTATCTGCCATGCCACCCGAAGGAAGCACGAGGGCTGGGATACTGCCAGGTTGCCCAAGCCTAGACAGGGGAAGTCGAGAGGCAGAGTCAGGGTTCGAACCACGGACCTTCCGGTCAGTACGCTCGCGCTCTAACCGCTGAGCTATCTCGCCCCCTGTAGACTTATGTTACACAAAACAGTCATACAATAGTTTGGTTCGGTATGTGGATACGAGCTAGTGTATCCTGATTGGCATATGTGGCTTCTGGTATGTAATTTTGAAAGAATAGTGATAATTGCTTTGAAAACTACTACAGTTTGACTGGACAGACGGAAACATGACATTTCAGGATCCTCTTGTTTCCCTCTGGGACATGGGTATTAGCTCGATTTCGTCATTACTAGTAACGTGTTGTCATCAAACTGCGAACCTTGTTAGTTGTTGTGGACTTGTCACTCTGGTGACACGCTGTGGTCGTTAAGGCAAACAGGATCATCGCCCCCCCCCAACACAACACTAACTGTGTGCGTCCATAATTAGAAATGCTACCTTTGTAGGTAAATACAATTAACAGTGTGTGGCGAACTGATTCTCAAGATAAGGTTTCTACAGCAGGTAACCCTGTTGAGTGTTGGCCCACTTCAGTGCCTAAATGATGAATGTCATAGTCATTCTTTTCAGGAAGTACATGTAACGTAAAAAGCACACAATATGTTCGAATAAGATCAGCAAACATCTCCATAACCCAGTCAGATGCGCGTTATGCGTTTTTGTCGTAGTATTCACAGGAGATGAGACGAAATCCAGTCATCCATTTCATGACTACTCTGTTTCTGTGCTACTCAGAGTAAAATGTCTGGAACCGATCGGTAATTTGTCACTCATTCGTTTTTTGTCTGCCATCAGCATAGACCACTTTTGTAACTTTCTCACTCGACCTGACAGATTTTTCAAGCTTAAGACGAAGTGAAGCCCACAGGTTATCTGTAAAATTTTACTTAGAAAAGTGCTATTTTCCAATTCTTTGTCTTCCAATTTGGCAAGATTTACCTGCTACTAAATTCAGTCTTTGTAGATTCTTGACTCCTACAGACCACCAGTCTAACGAAAAGTATAGGTGTGCACTTATATGAAAGTGTAAACTCGTCGGCTTCTCGTGGAATGTGGCTTAGTAAATACCACTGACGGGAAATCCATTACTTGAATCGTCAATGTGCAGTATCTAGGGTTGTCCATCACAAACATTGACCGCCAGTAACACATGAACAGAATATCAGTAGTCACGATCATTTCAGATCGTCGTAGAAAACGGGTTTAATTAACACCTGCTTGTATGATCTCGCTTTTGATGTCACACACCAGGTCGTTGTAGATGTTCTAGAAAAGGGACTATTTTCAAAAAAATATTTATAGACAGTCTGCAGAGCTCTTTCGAAAGCTTGACTGCATGACTGCTCGAGTGCATCCTACCCGTAAATTATCGCATATCATAGACCACTCATCGGTTCCGTGAGAATTCCCTCATTTGTTTGATAGAGTATTTCTGAAAGCCAAAAGTGACTGGAAGAAAACATTAACTGCTCCCACCATGTCTTCACATAGCCAAGTTTCTCGCGGGTCATTCAAGGGACCATCATGGACACTATTACGGACAGTTTCTGACACCATCCATCTTATCTTGTTCCATGCGTGCAGAAGGTCAGGTGCTCCCACTCACACGCTTTTCACATTTCTTGCTTTTAAAAAATACGGCTTTTAGGGACGTTTTCGCTTCACCCGCTTAATCTGATTGACCGAAGTGTCCCACATCTGGCTGCCAAATCGTGTGATGAGATGGAGAGAAACCCCACTAGTCTGCGAACTGCATTTTCGTGCGGACGTAAATGAAGTTCCACGCACCACAAGATGTGTGTCACCACACTTTCGTGGGAACTGGGAACCATATGCACCTCTCTGTGACATCGGATAGTTTGTCGGACGGCTAAGGCCAAGTGCCAAATGAAATACACAACACGGTTCAAAGAACATTCCTAAATGATATATGTAGGCCTGACACTGTGCGCTTACTGGTTTACTAACTGAAGTGAACAGATGCTTCATTAGTCGACTGAAGAGATGCACAAAATGACAAATTGAAATGGGTTCACATACTATGCTGGACGGAACGCAAACCTATGCATCGAAATTTTCGGTAAATTATGACGACAAAACAATTAACCGTAGAGTTTCAGCCTATACATACCTTGTGACACACTAGTTTATTTAAAGAGATTACCCAAGGAAAAACTACTGATTTCTCAGAACATCGAGTCTCAACTGCGTAGCTATCCGCCTCGTCTTCCCAAGCCGTCGATGAACGAAACTGTGGTAGCTGTAACCACTGTATAGCAATTACGCGGTTTTTACAGCTTATGATGATAACCTGTAGGGAGACCACAATCCATTTCAGTCATTCAGCAATGAACTATCTGCTGAGGTTACGCTGGTTCTGACTGTTGCAGTTTTTTCACTGATAATTTTGGACATAAGAAAGGGACGCACATGCATTGAAGCCATCATCCTAACCGGTTCTCTTTGTCGTCGTACGTTAGGAAGGCTGGATATCTACGTGCTGAACCAGGTGCAACACTGGGTATGTGACTGTGTCGTGTCCATTAGTATCATCAACCACTGATGTCGCTTCCTCTGGCCCTCATCGAGGGAAACGACACTTGTTTACTGCTCACAAAGTTCATTTTGTGTTGCCAGGTCATCGACCATTCACCCGTCACCTGTCTGGAAAAAGTGAGGACGACGATATTCTGACATGAGAAGTGCATTATCCAGCCGGTGTAGCCTACAGACTATAAGCCGTTCGTCGCGAAAGAGTTTCTTCCAAAAACAGTCTTAATTACATCAATTTAACTGACCTAACCTTTTCACCAGTCTTGGACAATGTTTCGGGGACATCGATGGTCAAATGCAAAAAGGCTCTGCTATCCTCTGCCTGAAGGGACGCACTTCTGAACCATAAGGTAGAACGAAACACACCCTACTGTTTACAGACCAACTGATATCATGCCAGCTTCACAGGTATCCGATTTTGGTAGAAGCTCTTCGGGCTTTCTTGATCGAGTATTGACACGTGCTGCTCCGCCTAGCAACACGGTCCATATAAGGCTACCTTATCAGACCCACCTTAAATGGAATTTGCCTTAATAGAACCAATAATAAAAATTCCGACTGATGGGGCTGAAGGCAAGTCATACCGTCATGCCTTTTTGTAGTTAGTGTCTTACTGCCTATCCGATAGGAGGTAACGTTTTTCGGCTGCGGAGTCGTATTCCACGTTGTTCTGACAACCCCTGCCACCTACCATTGTTATGAGGCGGCCATTATTACCTCTTTATGTTAGTGGATCACCCTCACACAGAGAAGGCTAACTTGACTTCTTGGGACCGTTTAATTTATGGAATCCTATTTCTCGTTGAGTCAATGCTTCGTCAGAAGCGTCACACACGTGCCATCAACCTTTTCCGATGTACTTCACCCGACCAGTGAACCGTCTTTCACCACAATCACTGGACCTGAGGTTGTTTACATCGCCGAACGGGGTCCTTTGCAAGGACGGAATTCTGTAATGAAGGTAGTATCTGAAGAAAAAATTCTAGACGCCATCCTCTCTGGGATTCGTTTAGAATGTTTTATCCATACATCTAGAGAATTTAGCCGCACTCTTTTGCTTTACGTGGCCGACCTACTTTTTTCCCTTCTATCCTTTTTCAACACTGCTTCGTTTTATCTGAAAGCCTTACTGGAAACTCTTTCTTCAGATGTTTTCGGAGGGGTTGAGACATCTTGGCCCGAACATTTGCCCAGGAGTGGGCTAGGCGGGCGAAAGTCTCATAGTTCATCACATTCTTGAACACTGCCACCAATGCCAAACATGTCTGAAGTGCCTTACCACACTTTTGTTTCTGGAGGAACAGATTTCCAAATATTCCATAATGGACCGGCAGCCTATCAGGAAATTCCCATGAGGCACAACCCGGGTAGCTGGGATGACATCCCGCAGTTGTAGTCACCCGGACTAAATAAACTAATGAGTATCTTCGCCTTTATACTGGGATCCGTTTTTGGCCTGTTCATCCAAGTAGCCAACATTTGTCATTCATCCATTTACTGGCCAACTTCATTTCTGGCTGCACTGTCGATTTCAACTGTTCGGTTGATATGCATTACTCCACCCAGATCCGCTTCCCACGTTAGTGGGAGTATTAAAAAACAGGATGAACGTGCTTAACTAATGGAATGTAGGAGCTTCCAGCTTCTAATTTCGTTCACAGTCGAGATCATCTATGCGACAGTTTGAGCGGATTTTGGAAAGATATCGAACGAACCTGATAGCCATCACTAAATTCCATGAAAAGTGGGCGAGGGTCGTATATAGGCTCTCATACTGTCATCAGAGAAAGCACTCTGACACCGAATGACATGCCCTAAATTTGGATGATAATGAATCTACGGACTAATTGTTTTTTATCCTCCTAATACTAGAAGCAGGACGTGGTTTTATCTACAAGTAAGTGTACGAACTTCATGTGAATTATGTAGGTGACGCAGAGTCACACCACTTCATCGCTTTTGATTTTTACCGACTTCGCAAAATCTTTTGCGGGTAGTAGTAGCCGGCTACTACTTGGTGGCTGCGTTTCTTATGCCTTTATCTTGAGCTGACTTGACATAGTTGTGTACGGACACTGATCGGGCATGCACAGGCGAAATTGCAGTCTTTTTGAGTTCAAACACAGATGACGGAGAGCGTTCGTTGACAGGTTCAATTTTTGCCACTATGTGACGTAATCGGTCCAACGTAATTTGCCTGAATGATCGAGATGCGCCCAATGTTATCAAACACACGCACTACAATCCAAAGGGCTTCCTTGACTGATCAGTGGAGTCAGTCGAACCATACACGATTGTAAATACAGTGTATTCACAGTCTGCTCCGTTTTAGAAAAGCGCACAAGCAATATTTCCTCAAAACCAGGCACTTTAACATTTCCCCACAGATAATTCGATGCTGCACACTTGGAAACACACCAAAACGTCACTGGGTGACGTTGATTGATTTCAATTTTCAGCCAATTTTCCACCAAAAATCTGCCCACAACAAAGGTGGTCAGTCTTCTATTGTTTAATAAGGTAACCGTTGCGTGCTTGGTTTATCGTATAGACACTGGTGCGGTTCTTGTTGTCTCACACACTTGAACATGCAGCGTTATGGAGGAGTACAAAACATGCCTACCAGATATCCGTAAAACTATACCTACTGTCTATCTAATATCTACTGCACTCGATTATTATCCGTTCTTGTTTTTAAATGAGGCGTTTTTCAACCGATCATCTTACTGTCCACTATTATTCGGCTGGCTCTATAACCTACATGAATGCGGGTTGTTACGTTCATAGCAGCTGGGCTATTTGGGGAATATATATGAACGAGGATTGAGCTAAACATTGCATTAGTTAGTGATCAAAGTAATAACTCATAATTTTGGTAAAATCTACCCTCCAAAATCGTTTTGAAAGTTTTAGTAACAATGAAAAGTGATCGTCCAGCTGTGGCATTCTTTCGGAGCCTAGCTACTGGTGGTTTTGCTGTAATCTAGACAGGAACAGTTGGAAAGCCGGAATAGGTTTCAACCGTGGACCTTCCAGTCGTCGATTTCGCTCATTAATGTGAGCGTTTAGTTCCGCGGGTTGGATTGCCGGCAAATGTGGAGTGTCAAGTAGCTGTCCTATCGTTTTTTAGTAGCAGGTTTTGCGGTTTTCTGAACTGGACTGAAGCGGCGCTTTTCTACCGGCCCACAGGCTAACTTCGTCTAACACTGTCACACCCGTCTGCTCATCTCAGTACACAAAAACAACTTGACGGTCTCTATCTTTGAACCTGATATGGATTTGAGGCCTAATTGTTTTTCGCATCCATTCCATTGGTGCAGATGACCTTTGGCCGATTGAAAGGGCAACTGCGGTGTAGCAAGACACCAAATAAACTCTAAACTTGAAGTGGAACGAAACGATCCATTTGAAGTGTCCTTTTGAGGAGCTGCCCAACATGCTGGTCATTTCCATTGTCTAAGGAATGTGGTCAAATTGCTAGACGAAAATTTTTTACAGAATATGTTCGACCTTACGAGTCTAACTCAATACAGCCTAACAAGAACCTATTGTTTTCTGGCAATGGACTATATATGTCTCACTTTTCCTAGATCGGTGAAATTCCGACTGTTGGTAACCAGCATTATGATACGATAGGTTGGATGTGTATGGGGTTGATACAAGTCACTGACTGTGTCTTATAGACTTCAGGAGAGTTGTGTATTTGTTTGAGGGAGTTGAAGGCCAATGCGGGGTTCCGCTCATGCCTGTGTAGCCGTTCGAAAACACGAATGTATGCAATCGTTACGTGCACTAAGCAACCACCTCTAGAGGAAGCATTGAGTATGCTTGACAACCGATGTTCTAGCTAAAAGTTGGGTTCCTCCAACCCTTTTTTATACTGCACGCCACTAACGGAGTTGAGCACGTAAGAATACTAGGAAGACCTACGTTTGGTCCTGCATTGAGCTACTTGAGATCACCTGCCTACATCAGTCTGGATAACCTTGTCGTTTTAGTGATAAAAATGTGAGGGATGCCTTTCATTTATACTCTTGACTTCCCTCCATTTGGAAGAAATGTCAAGCCCTGAAACGCCGCTGCTGTCTGACTTATCACTCGCTTATGGATGTGTGTTATGTTCATCGTCCCGTAACGTTGTGGTGATTTTTCGTGCTTTCGAACAACCACTTCTCTTGTCTGGACGGAACACACTACTCTTAAGATTACCGAAAACCCGCATTAGTTTGCAAATGTGTGTTTGATGAATTGCGTACAATTTGTGTTTAAGTAAAAAATGTTGTAGACAAATACTCGGGGATCGCGCCCACCTGGTTAGCCCCAAAAAAGGGCGAAACCGGTCGTGGACTGTGAAAGTTTTCAGCAACCTAAGAGTAGTGCATTCTGTCTAGACAAGAGCAGTAGTTATTCGAAACCACAAAAAGGTCGCCACATGCTACTGGACAAAGAACACAACACACAACCATGAGCAAGTAATAAGCCAGACAGCAGCTGAGGTGTTTTAAGGCTTTAACATTTCTTCCAAATGCAGGGGGTTTAGGATATCCTGAATGTCGTAACAACTGAAACATGAGGCGGCCTTTGGGCAGCACATTCTTTTGAAAAATGTCATAAGCGGGAAATTTAACCGGGATCCATTTGAATCGCTGGTTAAGACCAAATTACTTCGTAATTGAGTGTATTTCGCAAACAGCCTCTCTTGTTTGACCGCCTATGATTGTCCACCCACATCGCCCTGGTTCTCCATGGAGTTTGGCTTGTGCAGGAATAAGAGGAACGACGAATGTCTGTCCAAATCATTCTCTCACTATTGGATACTACTTGTTATCTTATGTGGTTCTTCTACCCTACTTTCACTTGCTTTATTTCTTAACAACACTTAAATTTACAAAGTTTGCCCTATAGTCGCGGACACAGACACGTCAGATGTCACGTCAACCATTGTTTTGGTTCACTGACCATTGTTTAGAAGTTTTATCTGGAAAGCAGATTGGCATTATCCACACGAGGGTTGCCTCGCACCACATATACATCCATTCGTGTTCTTCTTTTGGTTTTATGCTGTCAGTCTTATGCGAACAAGCTTGGGTATGTTGGTTCATCTTCCTTCATCGGCTCATCTTCATTCCTTGGTCCATAGAATTTTGTCTTGTTGCGCCAAGGTTACCCACACTGATCTCCCTTTTGGGCTGCATGGCTTGCAACCTATGATCTGTCTCTCACCATTGCTTCTGTTTATGCGAAACGGTGCACGAACCAACGGACTAGAAGAATTTGTGCCAATCACAGATATGGTCCTGAAAAAAGATCGTGCACACATACTGGTTTAACATAAACACTGCTTCATTTTTTGTCACCATTAGGGTCCATTTAGATGGCGAATTCTTTTTGTCCAATAAACGTGGGTGTGTTAGCTTCCGTTTTCCGCATTGGAAAACTCGTGTGAATACTGATTCAACCTGTCGTGAACAGAACATGCGATCAAATACGTATACTAGTTATGCCACTGCTTGTCTAGTTTTTCCGGGTGAATATTTCAAACCTTACTCTAACCTAGATGCATGAAAAGCCTCTTGGATTGTTAACATTCGTGGTCCAATCCACTGCATTACCGGTGACTCACCCCAGTGATCTTCGCTTCCCTCCACCGATTTCGTTTCACCGTATCCAGGATACAAGTTCTTTTTTAGCCTCGACCACTACCTACATGCCGGCTAAGTTTCCGATACGGGTGGCCATATAAACGGCATATTGGGCCTAGAAACATGTTCGGGTTGTCTTCCATGCCCACCACAAGCATGAGTTCTGTCAAAGATCGGGCGGTGAAGTCTTTGAGGGTCATTGATGCATCAAGTCGGTATTATAAACGAGAGAATTAGCCTATGTTTAATTGAGTCTCCTGTTAACATGTAGCTAAGTTTCCACTAAGTGCACAACTTTACTTACTTACAATTTCATCTCCAAGTTAGAAATAAAAAATTGATGGAAACTGGCTGACTACACCTATTTGATGAACTCTGAAAATGTGCAACAGGTAGTGGGCTGTTTAGAATGATAGCACCGTGCCAAGAAGAATACGTCGATCGTGTGTGCTGGGTTTTCAGCACATGGTCGATCGTATTCAAGTCAACGCAGAATTCTATAATTTTTATAACTTTGCCTGTTTTCATACAGTTCAATAGGTTCTGACCAGTCGTTCACTAGCTCACTTGCAAGTAGTCAGAATGCTCATCCGGACAATCAATCGATGTATCAGTCCTCAAGACGCTCAGTCACACGTGTTCATTAGCGTCTCTCTAGACAAACCAATGGATGTGGATTGATCAATCCTGGCTAAAGTCGGTATAAAAAACATGTCTAACTTACTTTGTAATAAAAAGAATCGCAAACGCAGTAGAAAATTAGGCTTTCGCGGTTCCGATACGGTAGCGCAAGAGGACATCATATTCTTCATCATTCCCACCTCAGGTAGTTAGATGAAATGCGTGCATAACACCTTGATAGATTGACATTCCTGCGGACGCTAATACCCAGAGGGAGGGTTATCCGTTTCTTACTGCACCCCCTCCGCCATTGTATACCGGGAAGACAAGAGTATGTAGTGAAACATCACCTGTGCATGACTGACAGTCAAATGAGATGCATAAAGTAGCACCTGTGGCGGGTTCCACATCCTGACACCCCCACACACCAGTTTCAGCGAACAGCGTAAAAACTACGACGGCTTCCGTTCGACTTTATCCTCCCTCATTGTAACTGTCAGACAATCAATGCACAGGGTTAGTGGTTGTCTGCATAAAAGAAAAACCCGAATGAGAAGCTTACAGACCCTCATTGTTCCTTTCCGGTTGTTTTTCCAGCGTTGTGTTCCTCTGAGTTAGTGTCATTTAGCGTCCACGTGTGGTTGGTCGTTAGTTGGTTGGATTGCTCTTTATATACCATAGTTCAGTCTATTCATCAAACTTTTTACGCAATACGACTCACTCTCATTGGATCGGTCAATGTTATTTCTCAGACATTTCAGCCAGACAGATTTCGGTTACTAACTTACAGTTGAATGTATAGTGTAGCGGCAAGTCATCCCGAATTCTGCCACAAGACTACGCTTCAGTTTGTTTACTTGAGCACTTCCAAATCAAATACGATGGCTTCGTAGATAAGCGTACGTCCTTATGATAATTGGAAGTTGTGTAACTGTCAGCTTATTTGTATGAGTTGCTTCGTTAAATCAAGGTTGGCATGACCGCCTGAACAATAAAGCTCTCGTGTAATCACGATTACGAAGACAAGGAGACTTATGGACTAGTGCAATCATTCTGGTTAATGCGCATGTGTCAGTATTGGATGGGTTTATCTTTATTTTCACAAAAAAATGCTATAACTGTATTTGGTATCAGTACAATGAGACAGGCTGTTGGTGCCTGTAGTTGTGCCTCCATTTTTCTCTAGAATGGGATCCCTAGTAAGCGTGAAATCGTTTGAGGCGGTGACCTTTGTTTTTTTATTAAATATCTTACTGCACGACTCACCTGATTTTCACACCGCGAGTAATTCGTTTCTATGGGGGTGAAATACACAATCGTTTTGTCTCTCGATGGGTCTTTCCGTGGTAGGTTGGGGTAAGGTGGTCTAACTCTCCATATGGTTCAGTCCGTTGAAGAAAACTCAGTGACAGTATAACAAACTGAATTTAGTGGCAATGGTGATGTCATCCTGCCTTGTTTGCAAGTTACTCACTTTTCGTCCAGAAAAATTTGTCCAGTGGGTGGGTAAGGGGGGGGCGCTTGCTCGTTTATCCAAATGCTTTCTTGATTTTCTTTACTTGATCTTCCTTTGGGAGACTGCTGTAGATTGAACCTGAACTCGAATGAAACGTTGTAGCGGACGGACATAACACACCGTTATTTTTGTTGAGGATAGCATCGCGGATGCCCTCACGAATTCCCATCCCAAATGTATCGACGGACAGTCAACTAATGCAGTTTATTATTGAAACTGGTTTTCAGTCGACTTTCGAGTGAGCTGTGCTCATATGCACTTCTTACTGGTCTGCTGCTTTACTGATCTCATCATGCTAACCTGGTTCCTTCGCATTTGGATAATTAATTGGCCTCCTGTTTCCAAAATCCCTACGTAATGTGGCCGAATAGAGTGGGGACATATGGATTACCTTTTCTGTCGTTATTCTTATTTTAATCATTTGTATTTGTAGGGCTTCTCTTAACGGCCCCTAGCACATTTTTGCCACTTGTTTATATATATATATATATATATATATTTCAACGATATTAGTTTGTCTTGTTCTTCCTAGTCGTCTTTCTTCTACTAAGTATGTTTCAGCAGCTTTGTCTGAAAGTAAGGATGCACAGTAGCCTGTCGGCTGCTTGTCTGGAATCGTGATGGACTAAAATCTAAAGAATTCGGGTTCTGAATAAAGATTAAAGGATGTAAACCACCCGCTGTCTTTCCAGACCGCCTTAGAGTTTGCCATTATTATCAGATTCTTTCTTCAACGTTAGGTTGCACTTTTGCTTGTGCTGCAGTGCAAGCATTCTTGTGTGGTAAAAGTATCCACCAATAGAGGAATTTACCATGATCGAATTATGGTTTGTGTTTTGCACCGACTTACGAGTTCGACTGATGGATTCTTTCTAATTCTTTTACTGTAGCCAAAGGATACGTTAGAACCACCATGGGTTCCTGCGATGTCATCACCAGAGCCCTTCAAATTGCGTGTTCTCGGTCTGACTCCAAACCCAGTTGGGTCCAATCTGATGGATGCCTTTGTTTCTCCCTTCGGTCCCCCTTCTGCCGGCCGCCTAACCGATGTTACTCATCATGTGGTTTGCCGCCCTGTTTCCGTGCGAAGTGGACCAAACGAAAGACTACTGGACACCAGCTCTTCGACCAACCCCTCATGTCCCGTAGGAATGCATCTGGCTCCGGCGGAGATTGAAGATTTCGGTCCAATTCTTGATCCATCTCTCCAACATCCAAAACGGACCTTAGTGTCCCACGTTTTAACCGGTATGAGTGATTATTTAATGCTAGCCTTGGCTGCAACTGCTGACTCATCTCGTCAACCTTCAATTGTGCCAAGTATCTACGGTCCTTTGCGTTCCAGTGAGCAGGTCTGGGCCTGGAGAGACTTGCGTGGGCCCACTGTACGTCGATGGATGTTGGAAGGATTCACCATTCATGTTACGAGCAAACGACTGCGACGTATAGTGGGATGGCGCATTGGTGCAGCAACTGGCAACGAACAAACTTTTGGTGTTAATCGGTACGTTTTCAGAAAAGACACTCATGTAGGCTGTCCAATGTTAATCGGTACGTTTTCAGAAAAGACACATGTAGGCTGTCCAGTTCCGACGGTTTAGTCGGATGCGCATTGTTGGTGCTGCAAATGCCAGCTCGCGTGAACTTATCTTTTCCGCAAATGTCTTTGATTATGGAATTCAAGACAACTGTGTTTCATCTGTATGGGATTTCCGAGGTGTGACATTCCAGTTGTAATGAACCAGGAGCCGAGCATGGCGCTTCGTACAGGCTTTTTATGCGGACTTGAGGGCGTAATATAGTTGTGCAAACATGCAGAGACCTTTTACTGGCTCTCAATCGTTCTAACAGGTTGATATGATGATCAACGCTGACACCAAGTGCCCTACTAGTTCAGGTAGAATAATGGCCTGTGAGTCCGATGAATATGGCTGAGCTAAAGTGCTGCTTTAAGAGAGGGTCGTTGATGGGTTTTAAAATTGGAAAGCGTAAGTTTATTAAACATGATAATGCATTGAACTAGTGATAGAGCTCCCGTCGCTACGCGAAGACTGTCCAAACGAAGTGGATGTGAAACATTTCCCCCTGACTTTTGTTTGACTTGGACACTTCCACGCATACGAATGACTACAAATGCACTTTAGTGTACAATGACGGACGTAGCTGTTATTTGTGTTATACAGACCACCTAGATTGGTTTGTATTCTATTCACCTATGTACGAATCCGCACCGCTACGTCCATTGTAGAAACCTGCCTAACACGCATCCGTAATTCCCAATGGGAACACAATGGGAAGGTTTCTTTATGTATCTCGCTTCACCAGCGAAGATTTTTTGCGCATTCGGGTACCTTTTGAAACTGCGTTTTCCTGAGCACGAGGAATTTTTTTAGGAAGTGGAATTGTTTGGAAGGAATTTTAGCCAGATGTGTCTGAGCGCTTATCTGAATTTTTCATCATCAGATTATTAACTGTCTATCCTTGATTTACTTCTCCGCTGTGCCACCTAGTGATAGCAATCTCCTGTCCTATACTATGGGGAAAACTATTAGAATAGGCTGCCAATCCACTTGGTAATGTCACCACAAGAAAAGAAATGGAACGTTTGTCAGGTTAATGAATCGGCATACTGTAAGAATATCAATACAATAGAAACCACGGCTGAAACGCGGTCACTTTCAGTTTATGACCGTCGTTTCGCTCGTCCACAGGCGCCCCCAACATTCGCATATGGAGTAACAGAACTGCACATAGCTCCCGTTGCGGTCGGGGTGGTAGTTAACCGTCGCCAGTTTTGATTGATCATAGTGACCACGCGTTGTAGATCTACGAAGACTCTGGAGGAAAGTAAATACAGCGGAATTAGTTTGCGTGACAGCAGCGAGTAGAACAGTGAGCCATGGAGCCTTTAGTAGGAGTGACTAAAATGGACCCATTGTGTGTTTTATCGTCGCTTTAGGTTTCCTGGTAGTAGCAGACGTGATTGGAATTTCGCTGTTAATGTCAATTCTTTTGTTTTACCATCGAACACGGGCCTTCAGATAATCATATTCCCACCTCGACGTGAAAAAATTTTGTGGCACTCTTTTTTCTAAAATTTAATCTCTGTTCATGGAAACCGCAACTCCATAGTGGTAGCTTAGTGCCCAAGGCTCCAACTTCTGACCGGAGTGTCCGTTTTGAATCCAATTTTGATTTTCGATTGCGTGTCCTCCAGGTTGCATGGATTTCTGTGTACAAGGTGGATTCCGCCGCGCACCGAGTGCAACTTTGGCAAACTCCAGCGAATTCAGTCGTATTAGAGGGGAAGAGCAGGCTTGCACTGCCGTAGCCATGTACGGAAACAGCCGTCTTTAGGAGGGTTTCTTCACAGACAGAGTCATTGGGTAGATCAAGAAATAGATTGTCGTTTTTTTCACCGGCGGAAACGAACTCTTTTTGGAGCCGTGCACGTCATTTTTGGTTTCGGAAATGAGTTTTATTGCCCAGAGGAAAAGTAAAATGGTAGTCCCTTTACCTGTGTCGTACGTGCGACTGTCAGGCCATACGAGCGATACTTCCGCTACAAAATCATGCGAAATCAACAGGCTCTTCTGAACGTGCTTTGGCACGATCGACAACGTGAATTTTGACACACATCACACAGTCGTACTACAGATTGAAAGTAATGATGATTGGAAAG
Source organism: Clonorchis sinensis (assembly GCA_003604175.2). NCBI lineage: Eukaryota > Metazoa > Platyhelminthes > Trematoda > Opisthorchiida > Opisthorchiidae > Clonorchis > Clonorchis sinensis. The sequence continues at coordinate 114,991,248 of CM030369.1, forward strand.
AGGGTAGGGCCACACACGACAACTTGGCATTTACCGACTTCCCAAGAAGTGCAATATTTTTAGTTATCGTAATAAATCACCACTTCATTGCACCTTACTTTATGATTCTAATTCGAGCCTGCTGGTTAAGGCGAACTCCCCATTGCTCGTCGCCACTTCATTGCACCTTACTTTATGATTCTCATTCGAGTCTGCTGGTTAGGGGGAACTCCCTATTGCTCGTCACCTAGATGACACGAACGACGACCATATAGTTTCACCGCACCGAATAATTAGAATGTCTGAGTTATTGGTACGCAAATTTAGTGTGGGGTCGAGGCATTCAGTCTCGTTGCGGAGACCAGTTCCTCTATATTCCGGTAAGTGGTATTGAAGACTTACAGTTGGCCCGCTTTTAACCAAGTTATGGCCTCCCCATCTAACAGGAAGCACTGCTGTTGATGCTGTTTCTCATCACCTGGACATGTTTACTTTTGGGTTTATTACGGGTTCAGGAAGGAACCGAAAGTCTATTCATCAAACAAATTACCGTTGTTGAACAGTCACATTCTAATGTTTATTTGGGGATCCTGAACTAGGTATTACCTTTGGGTCATAAAATTATTTCGTGCTCCGTTCACGCAACCTGTTGTGCAAATGTTTTCTTTGGTTGAACTGCACCGCAAGACATTATTGGCCATTGGCATGTTCTACGCGTAATGGCCTGTTGGGAGTTTCAGCTGATACATTAATTAAAAAATGGGAAACTTTGGGACCATTCACATACTCATCAAATTCAGCACAGGATGAACCAGGTAGACTGCTTCGAATTGCTGTCAAAACAGGACCATTAAGTAAACATTTTAGTTGATTCACGTGCCCAGTACTTGTGTATGCCGGATGTTCTGGGCGGTAACGTCTTTTGTCGTGTGGGAATGGACTTCGGCCGGAAGCACGCCTACTCTGAATGAATTGTGACCTGAAAAACTACCCGACCCATCTGCTATGTGACCTTCTTAGTATAACCACTGTCAATCAAAAGTAGTGGTGGTCATTGTTCACCGTTCTGGAGCAAACGCTTTTTCACAAATGGGAAACCTCTAATCCTTGCGTGTCCGGTGTTCTTGGTGCGATGGCTTGAAGTTAGAAGAGCCTCACTAGGTATTTTTTGGAAGTGGGATATGCACTTGTCTTCTGCACTACAGACCACCCTTATTACCTGCGTCAGTGGACTTTCTTAAAAGACAATTCAGCTGTGGATGTGTACGCCTCGAAACATCCGTCCGCAATGAATGTTCTGCGTACCTACGAATGACCCCGACCGATGTTTTAGAGGCAACTAGGTGTTCCCAGCTTCTCCAAATTAAAAGGTGTATTTCCTGCAGTACAGTTCGAATGAAAAGAATATGTACTCATGTAAGCCAACACATCTAGGGATAACGTTATATGACATCTGGCGAACATTTTATATATGTCCTGGGGTATAGTGCAGTATTGCAACTTTGCGACTTAACACTTCACTCCTGTCAACTGGTGTAGGTCGTCATTGGATTCAAAGGAAATCGTTTTTCGGCTCCATTTTTTGAGGACGCTGGACGCCCTTTTACGCTAGATCTCTACACTTTACGAAAAGTTGGGTGGCGTAAGAATGCTGCCCCCGAGAAAAAAGCTGAACGGAATTTTTTGTACACACACTAACGTCCATCGAAGCTTACAGTATTTGATTGCCTGGCTTGACAAGTATGTAACCGGTTGCTGGTTAGCAGCGTTATCTTGAATACCTTTTGTGGTAGATGCAGAGTACTGCCAGCAAACTAAAGCAAACAGACGCTCCAACCTATCTTTCCAAAGTTCAAACACTAGATGCAACAAAAGAAATTAATTCGGTGTGCACAGCTGTTTCAAAAAGTTCTCCAAAATTTAGTTGCATTAATTTTTGAAGTAACTATTTCTGTACAACCTTCCTTGGAACCGCTCCGTCCCAACCAGCACTGCACATAAAACCCGCCTTTCCAAAAGGTAATGGACCGTATTGGACCGAAATGCCTACTATAAAGAAGATTGTTGTCTAGCTTAAAAGTCCTTCTTATCTAAGATAACATGTGCCGAAAGAATCCAACCAATTTTGTTAATCAGTATTCCTGCTCTCTGCTAGACAGATATTGTGTTGTAGGGGATATTGTGAGAAGCAACGAAGTCATTGATGAGCTAGACGAATCTGCACAACCGGAAGTATTAGCAGTTGGTGTGATTTCCAAGCCTGAAAGTGATATCAATTTTAGCCCATGACTGCGATGACCAAATTTTTCGTGCGTTCCGTATTGGCTTTGGAGAGAAAGCTAAAAGAACTCCAGACTTAGTAAAAACAACGTCGTCGTTGGTGGTGTTGCGCATTCTCGGGCCGGGAACCGTTGCGTCATTTTAGACCCCCATTCAGATAAGTTGTGAATACTAGCAGTGGGTCTTGATAGCAAATTTCGATGATTGAGCCTATAATTCGGGCAATATGTGTCATGCGTCAACCCTTTGCTTGAAGGTGTCTCAAACTATTTGCTCTGCTTGTACGATACTGAAAAGAGAAAATTCCTTGTGCCCGTATCAGTGTAGCAGCAGATGGCAATAGGTTCTGTGGAAGGAATCAGAACAGTCCATTTCGTTTTGTTCTGAATCGACGAAAATATAGATGACTATACATTAACTACTAGATTGGATCGTATAGTTACCCGGTTTTTGGGTTTCTCGCTGGAGGCCACCAATATTTCACGTTCACTTGTAGCTTTTCGCTTCCTGTGGAAGAATTCTTTCGTCGGCTTATTTTTCCTCTCCAACATAGAACGACGAACTACCCAACCACAGGTTCAGTGAACTGGCTACATTAGAGGCCACCGCTTTTATCCGCTGGGTCGAAGCTGCGCCCTTTTGGGTTCATTGGACAGTTGAATGATCCAATGCACTAACTTTCAGTTTGTTTTTTTTCGTTATGCGAGTGTTGAAGTTGTCTCTGAATGGTGTGTAATTTGGACTTGTGCTCCTTGACAGAAAAAATGATATCCGTGCTTAACGTAACACTCATGTGTTCTACTTTTACAGCTCAAACGATTACGTGGATCGTATCGAACAAACTCCGCTTACTGTAACGGCCAGGTGAGTATACATACACGATAATTTTGGGTCCAGTTTTGGGTCATTTCACAGTTCGAATGTGGATCCATCTATAGTGGTTTCATATGATTGTTCATCTCTAGGCAGCTAAATCCTGAGGACGCTTCATCTTTCTACTGGTCCACAAGACCGAGATGCTCGATCCAGACAAACGCATCTCCTATGGTCATTCCCGTATTTTGCGTTCCAGTCGGAGCCTTCACGCGAATTTCGAAGACTTGAAGTTACCCCACAATAGACTATTTTGGCGCATTAGCTGAATTATTTTGCCTATTTCTAACTCCCTCTGTTTCTGATAGTCATGGACACATTTTTGCTGTTCCCTGGGTTCGCTGAACCTCGTCAGTGTTTTTTGATCAAATTCCTTTGCGTGACACAGCGGGTCACAACATAGAGATAATGCACACGAGACTTTGGATTGTATGTTCCCCTGCATACTCATCCTCTTTTCGTGGATTTGTAAATAAATTAGAGTTATTTTTCTTGGTGTATTCCCACCCAGGGGGAGCATAGTCATTGAAAAGCCAGCTGTTCGAACACACCGCATGGTGTTTTTTCATTTTGTAAATCCTAAATTCTGCCGCAACATGACACCTTTAGGTTGTCGGAGATTCGGAGGTTCGGAGATTCTCCGACTATAGCTGTAAGTGGTGTGTACATGAAAATCATTTACGTTTATGCTTTTGCTACTTGGAACAATGGTTTCCTGTTTAATCGAACGAGCCACGGTCAATGATTCCAGAAACGAATTAATGATCCACTGTAAGACGAATGTTTAATTCATTTATCGTTTTCATTGTACTCTAATATCACTGCGTTGGATACTGGTAGAATAACGACAAAATTTTTTGCAGCAAAACCAAGAACAAAAGCAGCGTCTTTGATTGACTACGACTCGTTTACTTGGTCAATAGTGTGGGTTAAATGCTATACAGGGAGGATCCCCTCTATCCTAATGTAGGCTGGATTCCGTTAAGATAAAGTCCCCAAGTTTTTTTCGCAAATGGCGTACTGTGTGTTTATCCCACCCATTACTTGTTTATCCGGAATGGGCTAACCAGATAGGAAAAATACCATCTGTTACCGGCAGATCGCTATCAGGAAAATATACCCCCATTCGTATCCATAAGAATCGCAGTCTGTTGTCTCGGTGTGTATTGCAAGTTAATCCCGCGTTTGGTCCCATGTGTCTCAAGACAGCAGGAGACGTACGCCCAGTCTAACAAAAGGTATGCTTCTTACTATCCAGCCGATCACTGTAAACTATCGGCGATCAGTTTTAGGGCATACATAAGCCACCTGAGTTTGCACAGTCCATGGTGATTGTGTGCTTTTGTGGTTTGTTTCAAGTTTGAGCATCAGCTGCTCCTTTTCGGCTATATTTCGTGGGCTATTTAACTTTTTTCCTTACATCGTCATTTCTGTGGATATACTCCCATTCTTGGCCCATCTTCATCAACTTGTGACGCATCCAGACCATTTGGGAGCCTAATCAACCGGAATGGACCTATTAGATTTAGCCACAAGACACCATTTTCGAAATTACGTCCCATCGAATTCGGGTTTAACACAACAATAGTAACGGCATTAGTCTTGAGATCTTTTGAGTACCTGAAGGACACTGCTTTTCATCTTGGAATAACAAGAATCTGAAACCACGGCTTCCGTTAAATTTTCCTTCCCTTTAGGATTTACACTATTCGTCCTGGTACCGGTCAGAGAGTTTACCTCACATCGCCCACCTCACGGTCTACGTCGCAGGATATCCCAATAGACAACTACCGATCGGTGACATCAAAAGATCACAGTGGTGCGGAACCCATGGAATTTGATGTCACCCGCATGCTTCCTCACTGGGCGCTGGTCGTCCGACCCGTGTTGGATAAGCATCAACCAGCGAACCCGATACCCGCAGCTTATATCTTCCATGACGCTTATGGTGGCCGTCCACAGTTGATTGGCAGACGCCCCGGACGAGTGATGGTGAGTCTCGTCGCCACATCTGGAGACTCGCAGCCCCTGGCTACCACGTATATTGATATTGGTAATCCGAATGGAGGACCAGACCTCCTCAGTGTGGTATACAACACCCGAAAACGTCACACAGAAGCCAACGAAACACGTGAAAACGTGTTTCGTACACTGTAAGAACTACAGAGTCAACGGACATTGGACTCTGCTGGTATCACTTTATTCCCCTCCCCAAGCAAAATGTCTCTTCCCTCAATTTATCAGACCAAATCCCATCCTTCGAATGCGATTAGCTTAACCTCTGAAGTCCCTCGTAGGTATGTGATTCTCTCGTTTGTGTGAAGATGTGAAATGCTGTTGATTAGACAGACAATTCTGCGCTTGAACTGGACATGGGTTTTTCTCTTCGTTTCTCAAGATGTCCGATTTCGCGGGTGATTGGTGCATTCAAACCTAACCATATCCTGTCTTTTTGTAAAGCGTGTTTATTTTTGCCACGTTTTCAACCCCAATAATCTGCAAACTGAGACTTTGTGAGTGAACCACGTGAGTGCATCGTGAGTCAACCTCGCAGTTCAGGTATGCCTGCAGTACGGTGTTGAAACCAATTCCACGTAGGTCTGTGAGCCTGTGATTGCTGACGTCTTCCCGTTCCAACTGATGACGCTCGTGGCCATATCTTAAAATAGTTGCTCGATAGTTGATCTTGCAGACAGTGCTATCTTCATAGATGATAACCCAAGCGTTAACGTTGGTGTTCCTGTCAAAGAGCAAATTTTGAATAGCCCTCAGTTTGAAGGAAAAGAAGGCTCGTGGCTTTTCGCCAGCATTTTGAGGTGTGAAATATTCGCTCTGGATAGAGGCTAGCGCAATTGTCATAGGCTATCAGCAATACATTGAAACGTCTCCAGTTACGTGCAGAGAGGTTCAGAGATTCTATTTTAGAATATGGGTCTCTTCGGCAACACCTTATGATTTCCTTATTCACTACTCACATTTATTATTCGCTTCGCGAACTCCCATGTCTGGCTGGCCGAACGATCTGGTTTGGACCTGTTTACTGCTAAAGCCGTTTCACTTGATTGTTTCAGTTTCGCCATACGACAGTTCAAAATTTCCCATTTAACCGTTTACTAGTTTCATTTTCATCGTAGTAAGCCGCTGTAAGCTGACCTGTTGAACCTTGTGTCGATCAATTTCCACAGTGTACAACTCTTCAAGCTATGGTGAAAGGTGCGAAATTCGAGTACCCCGGTGTCTAGACTGCACTTGATTGTACGTGACTGGTTACTTGGCTGGGCTATTTCATTTGTGGACCCATGAATTTGTCTTCTCATTGCTTGACTTATACGTGACCTGTGGGTTTGGTCTGTCTCCTTAGCATGTCAACACCCGTGTCATAACCTTCAGACTTCGCCTTAAACGCTGATGTGATCCCGTTTGATTTCCTGTTTTGGTTTGTTTTTCCGATAATCAGCCCCATTTGTGTTGTGATTGAGTTAACTGTCCTTTCCTCGGAATGTTGTATAGACGTGATCCAGTTGATAGAGTTTGTCATGGAGTGCTGTGCTTCCTAGTATTGTCTTACTTGTCTTCTATCTCCGTGAATTTTTAGCTGTCTCGATCACTGTGTATGGGTTAGGTAGTGGATTATGTTTTCTGATAGCGCATCGTATCCTTTCATTCATTTTCTCCCGGTTTGTCTAATATAGACTTTGTTACTGTCGCTGCAGTCAGTCCAGATTGTTCGAATTGCTTTTATAGGTCTTGAACCTAATTTTTACAAAGCATCAATTGGTTTATGGTCCTTTTTTCATGTATTAGGCTTATTGGGCGTTCGGATGCGTCTTTTCTGCAAAGATGGGCTATCTTTTGGTTGTTTATTCACGTCTTTGTTGCTGCTACCGATTTTGTATATTTCAAGCTTCATTTGATGAACTTTCTCGGCATCCATCGCTTTGGTAGTTTGTTTCATTTGTTCGCATTTCGACAGTTCGTTCAGACGACCTTCCACTTTCTTCTAGGATCCTTCTGTTCGGCTATCTGGCCATTTATCTACAGCGAATCTGTCAATCGGCGCAGAGGGGACCGGATTCGAAAAATTGCATGTAACCGAGTTTGGCAGACCTAGTCCTTTCGGACACCCGTCTGAGCTTCCGAAAACCTTTCCGGATTTTAGCCTTCCCAATCCACAACTTTTATCCGTTCAACTGCATGGATCTCACTCGCCCAACGACGTTTTGATTCGATCTGCTGCATCCTCAGCGACCCGCAGCCCGGAATTTCTTCGATCATTGCTGTACAGAGATAATCCGGGTAGTCGAAAGCCTCCGGAATTTACTCGATCTTCGTCGTCAGCCACATGTCCAGTTCATCTACTTTCTGTCAGCTTGATCATGTCAGACGGGAGTGTGTTAGCCACACATAATGTACCACCAGGGCAACTGCGGATAGCCTCCTTCGGGTCGGACGTAGTTTGGGATGCTGCCATATCCATGGACTCTTCGATGATGCGTACAAAACGAGATGTAGGCGCAAAAACCAGTGTTAGTGTCCGTATAAATAGTCTGGTTGTTTGGACACCTCGTGTGCAGTCTACAAGTGGAACCACATTCTATGCAGTACCTCTGGGTGCCATGGATGATGTTGTCACAGCTGTTCAAGCTGGTCACCCGCTTCGAGACCCTGGACCGCCACTGCCACCATCAAAATTAATCGTCAACGATGATCCGTCAACACAACCAGATGGCCGGAGAAGTAATGGAGCCCGGGTTAGTCTCATCTGTTTATCTTTTAATTGTTATCATACTGTTATTCTCTTCTCATTTCCCTACTGGGGCTGAAACAAGTCAGATATCCTTCGCTTTGCGCTGAAGTGTCATACGTGTAGCTGATGGACACCTGGGTTATTACTTTCCCGGCTTTTGATCGGCTCATACATCAAGCTTCTGATAATACTTCCTGTTCTTTTTAATTCCTAATATTAATTCGTTCAATTAACCTAAATAGTGTTGTTGTGCAGACTTGGACTGATTTCCTTCAAACTGATATCAGGATCCGTATCACTCAACTTTGAATTATCAGATGGCCATACAGGACTATCTCATACATAATCTCACAATGTGCACCAGGCAGTAGTGAACTATTCGTGTACAACTGGATTTGTTTTGCTTTTCATATGTTTATCCAGCTGGCAAATTAGTCAGTCAGAAATCCTTCTTTTGAAGGGACAGATTGTTTATCACACCATGTGTTTTCGGTCAGCTGCTTAGAACGACTGGTCATCTAACAAGTCTTATTTATTTCACGGCTCATCAGCCGAACGAAACAGTTTGAAATGACACAGAATGTGATTAAAAATGCCCCAGTTCGTACTATTTCCCTAAATAATGGTAATAATTAGTGATGCTGAAATGGATAGAAAAGTACAACACCTTTATCCTTTTCAGCTTTTCCTTCACAACGTTTTCGCTCCTTCGTCATGGTAGTTTGTAGAAGTAATTTTAATTTTAACTAGCGATTTTTCACTGCGGTACAGCTGTAAAAGCGTATTCTACAAAAGCCCCTTATTGAAGTACCAAACGGAAGAGACCTAGAGCTAAATGAAACCAAGTGTAATCAAGTGTATACAACTTCCTCTTCTCATTCAGGCACTGTATGGTTACTAACAGAAAAATTGCCCTTAGCGTCGTCTCATCCCAAGCCAACACGATCATATGAGTAGGATCCACGGAAGCAGATCTTGCTACTAACATCTTTACTTCCAAGTCATGTAGTGACCACCCCTTCAGTTGATTCACCTATCGAACTGGATACTGGAATGCGCATTGTTTTCTCTCACCAATGACCGACTCATTGCAGGCTGCTTCGTTGGGCAATATTGCACAGTGTATGTGAAACCGAATCCCCGTTTTCTAATCACTCCATCGTTTATCCAATGATCTTTCTATTTGATCCGCGCTTTGCATACGGCGGCTACAAACCTCTAAAAACACCTTAACTCCCTTAACCGCAGCGACGTGGCAGTTTGGGCCACCCAAACATAATGTGTCGTTTCGGGAAAGTTTAGAAAACATCCGTTGGGTTTGTTGTTGGGCAACGTTCCTCTTTTGACACAAAACCCTCGTCAGGCCACGTGACTGGGTTTCAGTGTTAATCGTGTTTCAAGACAAGGAGAGTCGATCTGTGAGATCCCTTTCCTTTAGCAGACTAAATCAGTATTGGATGTGGGCTATCAGATTTCACTTTTACTGTAGGTTAGCGAGTATTAAAGCTGATGGGCTATGGGAAAACTTACGTGAATTTGGGACAGGTCTGTGGTCTGGTTCTTCCCGTTCACTTCATTCGGAGATCCCATTTGAGTGTCGCTTGCAACTTATATTGATCTTTGTCCTTTGACATTCGTGTGCCACTACCGATCGAAAAGGAATCAACCCGTCGTCTTACTGTTTCATTTGCCCATGTAACTGGGTTCAGGGGCCATCCCGAATTTGCTTGTTATATTTTGGGGCTGTATTAGTTATTTTTTTTACCATAGCTCACTGGCACTCACAATACGTCTTGGACTATGCAAGTTTGGTATGCTCGGTTAATCGGGGCCAAGTTAGGTATGCTCGGGCTGAAGCTATGTCAAGGGTTGTGTTCGGACTGAACCCTTGGATTCCTGTCCCTCTTCCGTAGGTACGTCCGCCCTTCTGTGTCCTAGCTGCATGGGTGCCACGCATAGGTCGATTCGTAGCTATAATCTTACGTGACTCATTAATGAAAACGCACCTTATCTATAAAGCCTATCAGAGGAATACCTGAGTAGTGGGATATTACCAGTATAGATGAGCTTGTACCGAACTTACTCTTACGAAGAGTGATGTGAATGCACCAAATAACGGAATAACACTGGAAAGCCTCGAAGTACACGAACAGTCGCTTGTTTTTTCATTACAGTCAATTGCTGATCAAAGAGTACAAACCTGTGTAAGCATAGCTAGGACAAATTGGGATTTATTTTGAAAAACACGAGAACTGTAAATTTTGCCTTGGTAGCATCCCCCCCCCATACATCGCCATCAGAGATGTAATAGTCGTTTCTGCTATCATTACCAACGGCATGACATCAGTGTTCAATACTGTTGCTTCGCCTCTGTACCATTTCTTCTAACGGGACCTGTGTTAATTTCTAGACTCCTATGTTGCGCAAATATTGTTAGGAAGGGTCAATTTTCCACTGGTTGAAGAGAAAGCACACAATAATGCACAAAGTGCTTTGGCCTGACCTCACATACTTTATGTTTGCACCTAAGACTACTTTTTGACGTAGATTAGCCTTGCTTTTCAACACTCGTCTGTTAATCAGCTATCGCAAAACGTGAGAAAAGTAGATGTGTTTCGTTCAGAGGGCGTTCAGTACTGCAGCTGAACCCTGCTGGAGTATGAGGTGGCTCCATGAATGCCGCCTATAGCCCGCGCTTTAGAACCGGTAACAAGATTCGCCATAATGGCAACCAGTTTGTGTTCTAGAGACGGAGACCGCAAATCTACTTCAAATATATGTAATGACAGACGTTCTGATAAAAGAGAAACAGACAACTGTCCACAAGTGAATGTGAATCCGCTAAAGTGAGTCGTTGGTACCGTGATTAGGTATAGCTTGGTGACAACAGGTGACCTAGCCTTTGCTCCTTTCAGGAAAAAAACATTTTGCTTTTTCCACACAGGAAATGCGATAAGCAATAGTTTCATTGTAATATTTAGCTATACCCGATTGTACAGTGTTGCTTCTCAGTTCAACCGTGTCCTGAACACGGTGTACAGATTGTCCCGAGCCTAATCCAAAGATGGGCAGGCAATGTTTGAAGTGGCCCTATATTTTGCGTCCTTTCTGTTTGTTAGTTTCCAAACCTACACCAGTGGATAGCTAATTTGACCCTTCTTTTTCCCCTCAGTCCGGGCAATCGAATCCAGATTCATTATATGATGGCCGTGCGAGTCAAGGTTCAAACGACCGGGCCAACGTCTTCATCTCCTCACAATCTCAAATAAATCTACCCGTGTCGGCAAGTAATCAGTTTACTGACCAAAAGGTTCCATCTACTACCATGATCACTTACATCCTCGTTGGCATCGGTTGCCTCGCCGTCGTACTTTTTATCGTCAACGGAGTGATTTTAATGCTAGTTCGACGTCGACGTCAACGGCGAGATCAAACATCCCGGGTGGGACGTTCCGCGTCAATCAAAGGTAAGAAGGGACATCTTGACCTGTACAACGTGGAAACTAATGACATCACAAAACCTACTGGCGCGCTTCAATATTACTCCGCAAGGTCACCTCATCACTGTCGGCCAGAGACCTATCTGCCAAGCTATTCTGATGGTCATGGTTGCCCACTATTGATGGAAAGTTCTTCACCCTGCCCACCAGACGTGGTTCCGCTTGCAGCTGGGCTTAGTTGTAGCAGCATGGGCAGTGCTAACAGCGCTGCAGTGGCTGGAAGTCTGAAGCAGTCCCTTCTGATGGAACCAGCTATGAATCCATACATGATGATCTCGGACGCTTCATCCACCGGTCGGTTTCACACGCCGTTGAACTCACAGTCTCCGAATACGGGCCCCTGTAACATGCCGCTTGCTCACCCGGTGGGCATGCAAGCAAATATGTCGAGTCCAAAAGGGAACTGGAATCAACACCCTGCCAGCTTCAATGCCAAATATTACCAATGCCTAAATTCAGGGATACCACATGCGCTACCAATGCCACCTGGATGGCCTTCTCATCATTCTCCGACGGCTAGCAATCCATGCAATATCGGTTACACCAGTGGCCTTGGATCAGTTGGGACAGCGGAAGGTTGCAGTGATGAGGGTGTGGCTTCTGGCTTTGAGGTGATCAGTCTTTCCCAAGAGCTTGTGCATTCTGTTGGGAACGAGGACAATAATTTCCAGCACGCGGTCAGTCTTGGCTTGCAACCACAACGCCAACAGTTTTGTGGTATTGCTCGCAGCATCACAGGAGGCACAAACAGTACAAACAGCGCTGGAAGTACGAGCGGGGCTCTTCCAAACCGCACGTTAACGTCAGCTTTTAAACGTAGCCCAACGAGTGGGATCGGAGCAGGTAGCCTTAGTGGGGAAAGCAGTACAGGAGAATTAAACGAATGCCGTCAAACCGTTAGGCGCCCCGACTCAGTAGGACTGTCCGATTTGGATCCCAACACAAGGTTAAATCATTTTTCGATTGGTTCTCCTGATCGAGTCTTTGTGCGAAGACAAACCAGCTCACCTCAACAGTATCCCTTGGACCATTTAAAGCCAACCTTGCCACCAGGAGATCCTGATTCCAACCATCTGACTCGGTCAGGTCGCTCAAATCAAATGTCAGAAAGCTTCACAAATTCCGTGTCTGTGGCACAGCGTTCTCCTTGCAATATCAGGAATGTCTGCCACAAGAATCTAACCATGTCTGGTCAGCCTATTTCCACCGAACGCCTTGAGTCGGCTGGGATAAGGTACACCGATACAAAGGCGTCCAGTCGTGAAAACATGGGCTATCGCTTGACTGAAGCATTTGCCAAGTCAACCGAAGATCGAGTTTCTAACGAATATGATGATTCTCCTGTCCCTCTACCGCCAGTTTTACTCCTCAACAGTCAGGTACGTTTTGACGCGGCGTTGTCTTCACAAAATTCAAGCGCTTTCAACAATCCCGGAGGAGCGCATTCAGTGCCAGAAAATCGGATCCCATTAGGTTCATACAAACGTAGTGAAAGTTTTGGGATGGCGACCAAGCAAACCGCGAGTAATATGCCACTGGCTCAGTTGACCACCACACCCTACTCAATTCTAACGGCGAAGTGCAACGGTGGTGCACAATTCACGAGTTCTGTGGATGAGATGGTTGGAGATATGTCTGATGAGGTCAGCTCTGAGTCGAAATCGAGTTCGGCATTCAAGAAAGAGGCCAGTCCGTTCACAGCGACCAAATTGCTTCCAACTAGTCAGGAACTCTCTACAAATGACGTGTATTTGCATAAAATTCCTGCGCCGGAATTTTAATTCCCAACCAACCCGTCAGCAAATTGGAGCACGTTTATGCCTTCCATTTTTGTTTCCGAAGTATTAGGTACCAATTGCTGACTCCCCGAAAAGCAACCTGTTTCTCTCTATCTTCAACTTCGTGTACCGTATTTAATAATACGGATTATACTTCCTACTTCATTTGTGCATTTGATATTCAGAGCCTTATGTAAATACTACACTTCCTAGCCCAAAGGTGACTAAAGCGGTGTGGTTGATCTGATACCGCTCTGTTCATCTTCCTTTTGGTTCAACTTTGTTGGTTTTCATTGCCATGTATTTTTTCAAGTGATCACTGCTATTTGTATGCGGTATTGTTTCTCTTCTAGGTCCTGCATATAGCTTCTACGAAATAAACTCCGTTTCGTACATGATGAATTCGGCGTTTTCACACATATTCGGCTTACAATACAGGTTTAGCATTATGAAAACGTTTCGTGTCAATCTTTGGATCTCCGCGGACGCGACGTTCGTCCGTACGCTAGTTTTCCCCAGTTAGTTTTTTAGGGGGCACCACATTTCACCACCATACCACTGGTGAACTCTGTGCTGCGTTGTCAGTCGTGATGCTTCTCCAGTGAAGCCGAAATGAAAACCCATATTCCTTCGTAATAAGGCCTATACCAACTGGCGTAGCCAACATCTACGCTTTAGTAATACTGTAGTAATCGAATGGACCGTTATATCGGAGCAATTTCCTTGTCTACAACAGAACGATGTGCATTTTATGGCCATTAGTACGTTAACTGAACTCGACTGTTTGCTTGCAAACTGCCCAGCTCGGAGGACAGACAAATGGCCATCTACAGAACCTTAGATTTCGGCATTCGCAATGGGGAGCGCGTACTGAAATCGCTATGATAATCTAGTCTCTGATCTTCATAGTATTTTTTTATCATGGCATCCGAATGTTTGCGGATGCGGATATGATCGATTTCAGTGGACTGGATAAAAGCTACTCAACCTAGAGGACCGTTTTGATATGATTGTGGATGCAGACGTCTGTGATAACAGGAGCAAATACGACTGTCCAAATTACCAGTACGGTCTCTTATCTTTCACCGGTCTTCCTATGAATAATAAAAATAAATGACCAAACAGGTAATTAAAGCCCCTCCGAGTAACGTTTGAATGAAAAGGCTAGTTTGTCTGTGGGTTTCTTTAATGCGCGCCGATTGTAGCCTATGTTGTTTGGACACGCCGACTGTCCGGACAACAGTTCGTTTTTTTCCATTACTGATATGCTTACAGTCTGTCAGACTTGGACAACACAATGCGGATTTATTATGACCCTCGTTTTTGCCAGTAGCAGTTCGAACATGCTTCGTTAGGCTTACAACTCCGCGAGTCGTTTGAGAAAGTAAATGCCATAACTAATATGTTTGTGGGCCTGCTTTGTTTTTATTATCTCAATGACATCGGGGGGTTCAAGCCTATTTCTGACGACCTGTGATGGACGCTGGTTGTTTTGTCTGATTGTCCAAGCCAATCGATCCTCTTACAGGATCGCTATTCGCCCCAACATTTTCACTAATGAAGTTCCTTTAATTTCACATTTCATGTCAGCCTTATCTCAGACTTATCAAATCAGTTTTGAGAGCAGAAGCGTATTACTCAAATTTTCTATCAAACCACGTATCATCGGGGGAGGGATATTTGACCGTACAACAGGGTACGGACTGATGGGTTTTTGTGTTGCATTAACATTGTCCCACTTCAGTCAGTTTACGATAGATCGAACTGCTAATCGTCTCTTTTATTTGTTTGGTTGCTAAAGTGTCGGAGATGTCGAGAGAGTAGTTTTCCTCTCATTCATGATTGAAGTTGAGGTCCCGGGCCGATGATGTATAATGATGATGGCGATGAGCCAAAACTAATCAATTAATTAATATCTAAGTAACGTTTGTACAGCTGGAGTTGATTGGTGTATCAAGCTGCTTCTGAATTCGTCTTTGCCGTGAAGTTCTGAGGCAATTTCGGACCCAATGCACCACCCATTCTGACACCATTAATGTGTTTTCAATCGCGGAAATGGAATCAATCGTCTTTTTGCAGCCTAAGATTGACCCCCAACATAAATGACTGAGGACTTTTATACGTATCAAAATATATGGGCGCCGTATTTCGGTGTATCTGTAAATACAAGTATAGTATGTTGATTAGTTTTCCTCCTACACTTTCTGGTTTTTGGACTCGGTGGTTTTCCATCCGCCTGTAACGAGTAATGAGAGGTGATCACTGGTAGGCGAAGACTTGTACGTGGTGATATGTCCACGCCATGCTTGGTCGTACTTCAGTATGGTAGTAAGGCAACAGAAGTTGAGTTCTCCCAACAATTTCCCCTTGACAAAGCACTATTTTTCAACATACCGATAAATCAAAGGGTTCCGTGTATGCTATTCATAAATAGGTAGGTTTTATGTGGGATTATTCCAGGATAGCAGTTTGTATGTGCAAGGTTGGTGTTGGATTGAAGATGAAGAAACGTTTACATAAAAGAGTTTCCTTCTGGTGACCGACTACATTACAACTAGCGACTTACATTAGTTGAAATAGCTTCATCTTGGGAGCATTTTTACCGACAAGCCTCACTTCTACTAGCAATACATTGTCCTTCAAACATCTCGTCTGTAGTAGAAATGGGTGTTCCAGGCAGGTGTTCCAAGCCGGTATTCCTATTGTTTCATCTTTCGTCAAGTAGTTCGGGAAACTCGCCGGCTTCATAGTTCATTCTATTGGACTGTCGTCAATAATTTAGTTCCGTCTCGTGTTTTGGACATTCATGCTGGGTAGGAACGTTGCCAAAAAATTCTTTTGTCCATCTCATGTGGTCTTATGCGGAAACCTTGGGGTTGCATCAAAAGGAGAGCTATGAACAGATTGAACTGTAATGTGAAGTTATGTTGAAAAATTAGTTTCTTACTTGTACTCTTTACAGCACGAACCCATCTCCGTTCCGTTCAAGGTTCACTAGGTATAATTGAGTTCGGAACCTGGAGTTCACCAATCCTTACCGCAGTACTGATTGCGTAGCTGCATGGGTAGGATATTATTTGTCCCATTTGAGATTGCAGCAATGAATAATGCGAGTTCCGAGCTAGGGACTCACTGCCAGTTTGTTTGTTCTCCGAGTAGGGTAATTTGGTTGAAGACGTTTCGTTGTCAGTCGAGGTGGTGAAATGTTCGCAACCAGATTACCCAGCTCAATGAACGAATCAACATCTGTGCTTCAAAATCTAGATTTAAGGTCGCCTTAATCTAGGGAAATAATCTCTCAGCTATTAGTATCGAGTGATTCTAAAACTACGAATTTGTGATGGTCCTATTCATAGCGAGCTTAGTGTTAATTGTCACTAAATTTTGAGCAACCCTCTTTATTCTGTTAGCACATAGACTTGTCAACGACAGGAAGATGCATACCATTCAACAAAACACGTATTCATTGAGCTTCGTGCTGCACCGGAGGATGTCGAAATTCCTCGGTGCACCTCTGCGGACACCAGCTAATGTTGTCTTTCTAATCCACAAATTCCTGGCTGTGAATTTCAGATTTTTATGCAAACTTTGCACTGGCAATGTGTCTAAATATCGGTAGCTTGTTTGGCTTAACTGACTTTTGATCGAGCGGTAGCTAATCCGTTCGCCGAGCCTGGCAACCCAACCGCGCACGGACGATGTCTTCTCGCATGGTGAGGTAAACAAGCTAATTGTCAAGCCGAAAGAACGGATCAACAACCGTACTTCGAAGTGTTTAGGTATCACCATTGATTGCGGCAGATACCACATGTCGATGCATTACCGTTCGACCCTCAAGATATTTGGGTTTAGTCATATCTAGTAGTACCATTTCATGCTACGAACAGACGCGCTAAATATGAACAGGAGACGCGGTTGCTGCCCACCCGTCACTTCACCGCGAGTTGGTTTATGTTTCAGGTAGTGAAGATTTTGCGCTGTTGTGTACAAAAGTGCTACAGTGATAATTCTAAACCGCTTGCAATTTACATACTTTTGTGTCCTTACACCAGCGAAACGTTTTTGTAAATTCTGAGGACCTTGCACGTTCTAACCGAAAATCACTCACCTATGTCCACTAGGACCCAAGTTACCTCGACAAACTTGGTAGATTTTGAATTCAGTTACCTGTCTGGCATCTTTATCAGAGCTATATTGCTGAGCGTAATTGTTGAATTATTTACAAATGCGGCGGTGAGAATTGAGGGGTTTGTAGAGTTCATGTTCACAACACCCACGTTTGAACAGTCCTCCGCCTGCCCTGACAGTACTGATTGCGTAGCTGCATGGGTAGGATATTATTTGTCCCATTTGAGATTGCAGCAATGAATAATGCGAGTTCCGAGCTAGGGACTCACTGCCAGTTTGTTTGTTCTCCGAGTAGGGTAATTTGGTTGAAGACGTTTCGTTGTCAGTCGAGGTGGTGAAATGTTCGCAACCAGATTACCCAGCTCAATGAACGAATCAACATCTGTGCTTCAAAATCTAGATTTAAGGTCGCCTTAATCTAGGGAAATAATCTCTCAGCTATTAGTATCGAGTGATTCTAAAACTACGAATTTGTGATGGTCCTATTCATAGCGAGCTTAGTGTTAATTGTCACTAAATTTTGAGCAACCCTCTTTATTCTGTTAGCACATAGACTTGTCAACGACAGGAAGATGCATACCATTCAACAAAACACGTATTCATTGAGCTTCGTGCTGCACCGGAGGATGTCGAAATTCCTCGGTGCACCTCTGCGGACACCAGCTAATGTTGTCTTTCTAATCCACAAATTCCTGGCTGTGAATTTCAGATTTTTATGCAAACTTTGCACTGGCAATGTGTCTAAATATCGGTAGCTTGTTTGGCTTAACTGACTTTTGATCGAGCGGTAGCTAATCCGTTCGCCGAGCCTGGCAACCCAACCGCGCACGGACGATGTCTTCTCGCATGGTGAGGTAAACAAGCTAATTGTCAAGCCGAAAGAACGGATCAACAACCGTACTTCGAAGTGTTTAGGTATCACCATTGATTGCGGCAGATACCACATGTCGATGCATTACCGTTCGACCCTCAAGATATTTGGGTTTAGTCATATCTAGTAGTACCATTTCATGCTACGAACAGACGCGCTAAATATGAACAGGAGACGCGGTTGCTGCCCACCCGTCACTTCACCGCGAGTTGGTTTATGTTTCAGGTAGTGAAGATTTTGCGCTGTTGTGTACAAAAGTGCTACAGTGATAATTCTAAACCGCTTGCAATTTACATACTTTTGTGTCCTTACACCAGCGAAACGTTTTTGTAAATTCTGAGGACCTTGCACGTTCTAACCGAAAATCACTCACCTATGTCCACTAGGACCCAAGTTACCTCGACAAACTTGGTAGATTTTGAATTCAGTTACCTGTCTGGCATCTTTATCAGAGCTATATTGCTGAGCGTAATTGTTGAATTATTTACAAATGCGGCGGTGAGAATTGAGGGGTTTGTAGAGTTCATGTTCACAACACCCACGTTTGAACAGTCCTCCGCCTGCCCTGACATAATTATTCTGGTAAGTCCACATCAAAGTGGGGAAACACCGGAGTCGCGCTTTGCTCTTATTAAAGCTCATCAGCAGTGCATGTATTTGGCCCTGCTGGGGTCTAGATTCCCGACATGGGAGGCAAACAAGTTACCACTACTCCATCAGCGCACGCCGGATGCAACTGAATTTTCACTTCTGAACAGGTGAACGTGTTCACGCTTGAGCGAATTGTTCATATTTTGTACATAAAAAACAATTGCGGCGTACCATTTGCTTATACTATGTCTGCCAGGCTGCAGTGTTACTGTAAAAATCTTGAGGGAACTAGTTTAGACTTCATACTCCCGCCGTTTTTTTCTGGCATGGATTTTGTGCGCTATGCGTCCTCACAACTTTCCACCACGGCTGATTTACCTATCAACCGATTAAAAGGTCTTACTGAGATGTTAGAGACACGACAAGTCTTCTGCAGAATATGCTGTTGACGTGCCCCAAAGCTGAGCACAAGCAGTGTAATTTAATCCAAAACTTGTAGATAAAATGCAATCGGATCAATCAGTACGTTGCCAAGCTGTGTTGAGCATATGACGGCACACTGACCACGGCACCGTGTGGACAAATTTAAGAAACTCAATTAATATGTTGTTGTAAAATTGCATATTTGAATGCATGTCTCGTTTGCACAACTGCGTAATTTTCCTTTGAGAAGTCGTGTTCTCGTCCTGGTCCAGTCATTCTGGTTTATCTCCACCAAGAGGTTTCGCTCTTGTTAAAGCTCGTCAGTGGTACATATCCCCTGCAGCTCTGGTATTTGAACTCCAGACGTTTGACGTATGACCCGTGTGTGCTGCAACTAATTAATCAGAGCACACTGGACGCGCTTGCATTATCACGTCAGAACAGGTAAACTTGTCTACGCTTTGGCGATCTGAAGGGAAAATGGAAACTTATAGTTCCTCGACCCAGTTGACGGATTTACAAACAGGTTCACTAGTGTTTGGCGTTACAGCTTTGTACATGGTCTAGAGTCCTGGTAGTAAAATGTGCTCTGCTGAGTGTGCAAAAATGTTCAAGCCGCTCGTTCGGTGTCGAACAATTACGTCTGAATAAATGAAACACATCTTAACTAACTCGACCTAGATGACGCTGTTTCGTCTAGTTGTAACGCTACCTCTTCATTTTCAACCATCTTTAAGGGTTAGCAACGTGAATAGTCACTCGCTGTTAATCTTGACTTTCTTCCTGTCGTAGACTGTCTTGCACCAATGACTGATGACTTCGGAATTAAAACGTAAAGGACTCCAGTCATACTTCCCTCAGCGTCTGGCAGAATGAAGAGGTTCAAATTAATTATCCCTAATTATTCCGTCACAAGGTACTTCGTTGCTACACGAACTGGCATAGATCAGTCTTAAAAATCGCTTTGCAGAACTATTAATATTTGAACTTAGTTGTTAACCTACTGACCAGTGTTTGCCGATTGATGGTGTCATGTAGTATTATGTAGTATTACGTAGTAGTAGTAGTATTATAACCTAGACCATGATACTGAACTATTCCCTACTACTGCGTTTCCCACTATAGTGACCAACCTTTATTATTGACTGCTGGTGGTCCAAACGAATGAGTCCCATACACTTTAGACGTAACAATCAAGGGTGAACTGACCCTCACGTAAATGTCCATAGTGCTTTTTCTTCAATATTAAAGAATACACGGTTCTTTTTCTTTCAAACTATGCTTAAGTTGGCAAACAAGTCCTGGAAAACGGTACAATTTATAGCGTTCATCCCTTTGGGGTGGCGGTTTTCGCACGGCTCGATAGGCCAACATTGTACAGCGGCGTTTGTGGGGTCGCAAGTAATAGTCTCATTACCATGCGCAACTTGTCTTTCAAATAAGTTTGTAGGCAAACACTTCCGCAGTGAACGAACTACACTAATTTGAAAGTTGCATTCCTGCTCACGAGTGACTCAACCGAACCTCCATATTATGGTATTCCTCAAGTGAATTTGTCGTAAAAAGTCGGCATCCTGTTTCATTTGGCACTGTATTCGAAATGTCGCAGTATAATTTTTCCCGACAGAGTACAACACTCAATTTACTGTTCAAGTAGAATTTTAACTTGATGTGAACTCTACCCGTTGTGCCCCAATAAAGTTGAGACCAGCAGTGGATCGTCGAGCAGCTTTCAGTACACGTATGAGTAGTGTTGTGTTTAACTGTAATTATTCACATACTGAGACAGCTCAATTTAGTTCGCGGTACATCCCCTGCTTAGCTTTGTCATACCGTGTTTGGTACATATAAAAACGGCGTCTTGTTCCACTTCGATCATCATCCCGAAATATTTGTATCCTCCAGTGCATAGAGTGTAACTGGGCTTTTTCGACATGCCAAAATCAGTTTTGCTTAACCCGACCCAAAAACCGATTTTGGATTACGATTTTGATAACCTTGTTGTTCCGTAACTTCACTTTTAGTCTCCATGATACCAGCTTGGTTGCTATGTCGTTACACCAATTCATGTTGATTGGACCCCGCTTCCTCTATTGTTCGACTGTCAGAAGTGTTGCAAATGACTCACTCAGTCGTCAAGACTTCCAATCGGTCATTAATTCTTGAAATAAAAGCAAATAAACAATGTTATTCGGATGGAAGTGTGTAGATCCGATTTCAAGTATCCCAAAGTACAATTTGATAATGATGAATAGTCAATACGGGATTGACTTCACTAAGATTGATTTAGTTGTTGACTGGTGTGCGACAGTACTTTGTTCCGGTATGAAACAGTCCCATAATGGGTCATTCAGATGATATATCGTTCTACATTAAATCTTGTCATTACTGTTGGTAAACGATTAATTGTTCGATTACTGAGGAAAATGGTCACTGATCTTGTTCTGACCAACGGTTTTCATGGAAGTAAGAATTGAGCGAACTAGATACAAGGAGATTGTGACCGGACTTGAATTTCGATTGCCACCGTGCACTGACAGAGAGACAACACAGTCTTAGGTAAAAGTTGTGATTCTGTTAAGGTCTCACTAAGCTCACTAGAAAACACATGCACACAGATATTTTTGCTGGAAAGCCGATGGGGAAATTCATTCTGCGTTTCCACTCATGACTTATGCCGTAACAGTCCTTATCTCAGGCTGGATATCAGTCAACCAGGTCTCGTCTGAGGTTGTAAAATCCGGTTTTATGGCTCCATCTCCACCGGACTGTTGTTAGGAGACAACGATTTCCCCGATCACCTCCCCAAGATGTCGCGTCTACCGCAAATAAAACACTGCAATACTAAGTAATACATTGATGAAGTGTTCCGTTGACAAAATTGTCCAAGCATTCCATCTGTCATGTTTTTTCCCTGCTTTGATCAAAACAGTAAGGGGATACAAACTGAAAACTGTTAACATTTTAGTGTATTTTGTGGATCCTAAACACGAGAATCCTACACCTGTACACAAGTCGCATAAAAAAGAGTTGAAAAATAACAAAATATACGTCATGCTTAAAGGACCGCTTAAGGGTCGGTTGTATGCATGGTGAAAATATCGGGTCAACAAATTATTTTGCGTACATTTCTGTTTCTTGTACCATTACGAGCAATATTTCACTGAACGCGAAGAGTTTCGGATCTCAAGGACGCAACAAGACGTGCCTCAGAGATGCTGAGCAGTCAAAGGCCCTATTTAGGAATTGCCGCTTGTGCTGCTGACCTGTCGGAATGCAATTTCTGTTAAAATTTTCAAAGATCATGAGGAAAGGAGATTGATTATTTCTACCTATATAGATATCACTTATAAATGACGCTTGAGGTATGGTAATCTGAGGAAATCCCGGAACTAATTTAGAACATAATCCCTTATGTCGCGGTAACTAAGCATGATATATGCAAATTAGGGCAAACTTAATTTTCTGTTTGAAACCGTTTGAAGTTCTGTCTCCTTTGAATGTAGACGCCTTATAATTGTCTTTTTTAGGATCACAGTCTCGTTACTGCCAGGTGGGTGCGCTGAACGTATATAGTGATACTTTCTGCCAAATATCCGTCGAGTAACGGCGTTTATTTCAGTAAATTTTCCTTTTTTGACAAGTAATCTGTTATAGGAATCTTTATAGCTTTATGCTTGGTTTCATTCAGAAGTTGAAGGAAAACTACTGAGCAGAACCCCTATATATGCGGTGATTTTCAGCTAACCTAGATAACAAAAATACACTCCTGAGCTTTTTTGAGTAGAATAACATAGTAACCGGTGAATAGAATGAGAGAGACTTTTCTCACTGAGATGCAATGACTGAGGTGATCAAACGAATTTTCCCTGTACATTGTTTTAGAGTACCGTACTCAGTCAAAAGTTTTCTGTTGTAAGAATCCAATAACGACTGTGCTTACTGATTTTGAGTAGGTTGGATTAAGTGAATTTTGAAGTGCACAGTCCAGTTATCCGCGGTGTGATTTAAATAAAATCTTCAGGGAAGTGCGGAATCACACTCGCAGCCTCCTACTTGCCGAATGCGTGCTCTATTTTATTTTTTCACATATAAGTCTCTTTGACCAAAACTTTTATCTTCTTTGGACATTTGAGAACCGATTCGCAAGCCATATGATGCACTCGACGCAATCATAAACGCCCAACGTACGTATGGAAGTGACACACTACTCATATGGTTGCTGAAAACTCTTCGACAGCCCACACTCGGTTTCGTCCTTCTTGGAGCTCATCCGGTAGATAATCATTTGTTACTTATATACAGTGTATTGTGATGATGGCGGAACGTAATGAATGAAACATGAGACGACCTGGTGGAGCACATTTATTTGAAAAAGAACATCATTAACGAGAGATTCAACTGAAATTCAGTTTGGTCTCCCGTGAAAACCAAATTAATATGCAAGTGAGTGTACTTCCCCTAAGAAACAACTGTTGTTGAGTCATTCAAAAACGCCGTTACCTCTTGGTTCCGTTTCCACCCAAGAAATTTTTTTCTCTCTTGAAAAGGTGATCCTGTAAATGCGTAGCCGCGAATGAGTCACATTGCGTGAGTTCTGAAGTGCTGACTATTTGATCTTAACTTTCGAATTTCTGGCCCTTACCCCCAGCTCACGGTATACGGCAGAACGACTTAGCCTGAGTTAGCATGTCATTCGCTGTAGCTGATATTCATCATGTCCGAAATTTATCGTTTACTCATGAACACCAAACAAGCAATTCCTAGCGTATCTCTCAGTGGTGTTCATAGGCCGTTTGGTCGATTCACAGTCTCATGTGCTCTCACGCACGGGTTGTCGGTCGGCGAAGATTTTAAATACAAAATGAGCAAAGAATAGCAAAGAATTCAATTGCCGAAGCTTGTGCCTAGGCAATCTCCCCTCAGTGTTTCTGTTGCTAGTATGTCACAGTCGTACATCACATTATCTACAGTCGATTACCACACCACAATATATTGTAGAAACAAACCTGAGCCATGAAATGGTGGTGGTCTAAATAGTCTAAAGCATAAAACCAAAAAGGTCCGAATTCCGGTGCTAATAGCTTAACTCTTCCCAGCGGTCCACTACAATATTAACACCAAAGGCTTTGAGTCTAAAAACCAGTGTTTGTCTGTATGCATCAGATATCTTTGGACTGTTCGAAATGCAAGCTTCCAATGGTCACACCCCCCGTATATAACTGGCATCATCCTCGTGGCCATCAAAGTTGTATTCCATCGCATGCAGAGTGATTACACTCAATTACCATTATGGCAGGATACGGCGTCCGGGACTTACGTATCGCTCGCCATCCTACGCAGACACACAAACAAGCTAGCACATCGGTCTTTCGGTCACAACACTCAATTATGCTTTGGTTTGTCGCAGGATACTAATTGTGGGAACATAAATGGATTAATTCAGTCGTTTCTTCCGTTGTGAATGTGGAACATTAATGACTCATTAGCTATCACATCCGACGAGAAGGGCAAACGTAGAACTTCCAGTGACGTCGGTGCAACATGACGATTGCGTTGGTTGCTTTCGTTGACTAGGATAGGTTATCATTGAACGGAAAAATGTCTTTGTTTGGAAACAAGCAGTTGTGTGGTCAGTTGACCAATTTGTTGAATCTTTCAGATTCGCTTTTGCCGCATGACGAAGCAAGTATCTACGGGAAATTTCCCACAGTGTTAGCGGTTACTTGGACAACGTATCTGTATACCACAACCTAGGATTCATTGCGACGTTATACTGAAGAAAAATTTTTTAGGGATGTTTAAACAGTTTCATCTGACACTTTTCGGCAAGCCTTGTAGCTGTCTGTGAACGCCAAATAGGCAAAACTCAACAGTATTCAGTTTTCCACATGAGACTGATCTGTGTAATCACTGTCCGAGATCCGTTCTGGGTCTGTAATAATTGCTCACTAGTTGACGAAAAATACTTTGATTTGTCATGCTCGTCCCTACTGTGTTGAAATAATATTCTCGGCTGCCGCTGAAGGCTTGTGGAAAAATTTCACCGACTGCTATCCAAAATGATGTATTCTAGAGCATCATTCGAACGTAGGAGTTGATTAGAAATGAACTAGAGATAGAGCTACATTTTCTGAGAAACCATTTTGAGACCGCTATTGTAGGTATCGCCTTGCTATTGGTAATTTTATGTAACTAACTGATTCGGATTCTAGTTTTTCTCTTCAGACTTCCCGACTGTCCATAGGCATTCAGTCTGCGTAGAGCAACCTGTGGTTAGTACAGACGCCGCAGGCTGCCTTTCTGACTGACCGTGTACGCATCCTGTTCACTAACAAAAAACGGCATCGGTCTATAGGCAGTGGTGAGATTTGTAACCTGACACTTTTGTTGCAAGAACGTCGGTATATCCTGCAAAACTACTACTGCTTTATATATTTTGGAACAACTCATCCCACTTCAGACTATCTGTCCTTGGTTAATTCAGATAATTTTCACGTGGTACTGCCCTTTCAACTAACGGCACTTTTCGTATTGCGCCTAGTTACTTCGGTCTTTTAGTTTCAGCTGACTGTCAGCCATGTACGGTGTTGGCGCACTTTCTTATCCAGCCTATTGTTTCCCACCTTTGAGAGTTTGCTACTCAGATCAAACCTTGGTCTAAAATTGAAATTAACGTATTAGCTAGAGTGGTGCTACCCTGATCGTGCAAACTGCATCCACTGGGGATCCAGACGCCTTTCGGTTCATTTATCCGCCACATCAGGCAATCTACTGGTTTTTGGCGGGAGCCGAGAGGCCAGTGTAAATGAAAAACAGCTTCTGTTCCAAGGAAGCAATGAACCGCGTGCCTGAAATCGCATAGTAGATGACACAACGCGTGGAAAGTTCATCATACCAGGATGCATCACAAACAAACTACCAAAGACAAATGACAATATTGAGTAATGTTTCATTGCTACAGAGAAACACGATATAGGCAACCCATCACAAGTCAGGTTATTATTACCCAGTTCTGTTATATTTCAGTTTTCCCACAAAGACTGATATCGAAATACTTCCTTGTCAGTGTATACTTTTGAGAGCTTTTGAAGCCTTTGGTCCAGTGCAAACTCGGTTATTGCTGATGCTTTCAAACATTTCTGTGAGACTGTGCTGAACTTTTCTCTTTTCTGGTAAAGAGGCTGCAGATATTCCATATACTTTCGTTTATGCAGCCCTTTGCTCCATACATCTTCGGAAGGAGGGAATTTTCTGGCATCTAAGCGCATTAAACTAATTCGTATGGTCTTATAATAAAGAAACGCGTATTTTGACATTTCATATTTCGAAGTGCTCTTCAAAGATTCTATGTTATATGTATATATATATCCTTGTACAGAATTCTTGTATGTCTTATGCGCCTTTTTAACTTGTAGCTTAGACAATGGCTTCAATTTGCGTCTTGGATTTTTTTCGTCTGCTTTTGTTGACTTTTCTTTTAGCCCTAATGTGTACTCTTAAATATACCTTGTCGCTGAGCTGCATGATTTCCCTCTTGACTTGAGATCCCAACTCGACGCACGCCAAAACAATTTGCTGTGATCAAGATGCACTCATCCAACTTCGTCGATCTGCTAGCATGCATTAGACAATCGATATGTCATCTTCAGTTATTCGTAGTATGCCTGGAAAACGGACAATAAAAAGTCAAACATCCTCATGCCGAATTCCGCAGGTGGTTTTTCATCCAGTAGAACCAACTGACTTAATACACTACTCACAAACGAGAGGAATAGCTGGATTCCAGTTGAGTCTCCCGTCAGAACCAAATTGGTATGCAAATGAGTGCATTTCGCTAGCCAATTGACTTTTTTTCAGAATACTCAACGGCACCCACAATCCATACACTGACAGATTGGTACAACACGAACTAGGAAAGCTGGTAACTAACCTGAGGGGCATAAATATCATATACAATAATCTATTGTACTTGTGATATATTCGTTCTAATGTATGTCTGCCTACACAGTCGTTTGGAACACTTTTTTTAAATTCTGCGGTTGATACAAATTCTAAATGTGATTTCTGAGTGCCGTCTGATATCATCGACCTTCAAAAGAGCGTTGGAAGCAGTCGGCCGTAGTGTTTTCTGAAATCGGACTGTGCGCACTGTCCTAGCTGGGAGCAGTATCCGTCAGATGAGTAACATAACTGATATGAACCACTTCTAGTGATGCCATAGAACAACAAGAGGTTTTTCTTTCTTAGTTGTACTTTTCTAGGCCTGTTGGACAAAAATGTATAAGCGTTTCGAAAGTGTTCGCCAGCCAAGATAACTGGCCGGCACTCGAACGGACGTCGATAACTGGTACGTTATCATGCTCAGATTCGCGTTCGCTTAACAAAGTTTTAGCCAGCATATTTAACCGTATTTCATTGTGAAGTGATAAAACCGCTCATACGTGTTTTGTTATTCATGATTGCGAAATTAGCAGCTTTTGTTTTTTAGGCAGAAAGTCATCCTTTTTCTTCGTGCAACGGGAGTTGCCTGAATAAATTGGCCGACAACAAAACATTATGCTCCATTAAAAGGTGTACATGATGTGTAAATTTTTGGGCATCCCTAAATGTTTGAAACAGACTGTACTGGTTATCGAATTAATGATCCTGGATAGTCGGTAGCCGCTCATATCTTCCGGATTAAGAGAGATACTACGCATACGGGAAGTGAACAACAAAAGTATTTACTTATACAAGGAAACTGTAATTTAATGGTACACTTAAATTATTAGATTGACACAGTCTGAGGTCCAGCTACTCTGAAGCTTTAAACAGGAGGCTCAGTTATCGTCATCATCACAAAGAACAGCTTCCTGGTTATCATAAACGTCGCCTACCTCACCACCGTTTTCACAATTGAGTCAGGTCCGCGAACAACTAGACTGCACTGCCTCTAATTTGTTCGATTACGATCAAGAAGAATAATTCATACAAGACAAATGAACATATAGATGAGAGGTACCAAATGGGTTTAACTTAAGTGGAACTAGGAAGTTGAACCTCATGGGGTTGCCCTACTGGTTAAAAATAGCCTCATTGATTGTACGTTGTCATATTGGAGAGTTTATCCAGCCACTGTTCACTATGGTCTACTTATATCTCCCTCCACAAATGTCATCTTTAATCATCGTTGCGCTCTTACCTAGGCTAGCAGCTGACAGCCACGCATGATTGAAGCTTCACAGCTTCATGATTTGGACAGCCGCCATTCTCTTAATATCCACAGCTAAGACTGTACATTTTCAGTGTATCCTTGATTGAGCGTACCTTTGTCCCGTCCTAATTTCAGTGGCATCAAAAACTCGATCGTTTAGTTTGTTTGGTGCCAGCTCGGTAAATGCAGTGATAGTCAAAAATGAGAGTTCATCTCCTTGTTCATTACAAACACGCTAGCCCTTTGAGCTTTAGCAAGTGACTGGTTTCACAAGGACACTATTAGATCTGTCTCTTCTCGATATTAAGATAGCATTTCAGCCTTTTGGGTGGCGAACTGCGGCAAGGGGGAAAACAGGAAGACATAATAAGCTTGTGGTAATGGAATGCTGGAGATCTTTCAAAATGAAACTGGAGGCGGCCTTCGTAAAACACATAAGGATGAAGAATTTTTATAAGCGAGTGATTAAGCTCTGATCCAGTTGAACAGCTTATTGGTGACATTTTCATCTATCAAAGAATGTATGAATCCAAACACGTACCATTCGGTGATCAAACAGGAAATAAGACTGATGGGAACTCAGATTCCAGGCTTGCATGATGTTCATCCAGATGGGAACTTTTCAGAGCTCATCACCCGATTTAGAGTCGGAGTAATGCCGATTCAGTCTCCGAGCTGAATCTTATACTTCAAACATTAAAAGTTGATCCCATCAAGGTCTGTCTAATAGGTAAGACATTGTTTGCGTTTAAATAATTAGAAGAAAAACGCTAGTTACAGACACTTGTGATGTCGAAAACAGAGGGGTTGCTCGGCAGCTTCGTTGGACCACATTTGGTATGCAGCGTGCCCAGGACAGTTATCGGAAAAACATGGCTCTCATTTCGGCTTGAGCTTACCGTGCTCGTAAAATACTGAGATAATCAGCAAGCACTACTTGGAGAAGCAAATACTTCCCCATACTGAAAATTCCTTTGTCACTGCAGCCTACCTTTTTGGATTACTTTACTGGCAAGAACTAGCAGAAGCCATAGAATGAGCAAGGTCGAGTAAAAATACCTTTGAGTTTGCCTTCTCCAACCAGTTTTGCTGTTCACAAACAGCTTTTACACAGTTTGCCAAGCCAGCTCACAGAAGCAGTCGAGTGAGCTGCTGTTGATTACTCAAACTGACCTGCGTTATTGAACAACTGAGTGACAAATGGGGAAAACGCGTGTGTGCGGTCGTGAGTCACTCCGTCTAGATCCCACACATCTTAGCTACACATTCACTGGGCTCGTTTTGGTAATGCACTGAGATGCTATAACTAGGAAGCTAAATCAAACTGGCATCGCGTCTGACACTCCGAAAACACTTTCATTAACTGCCCAAATTAAAGTGACCAATGAACAATATAACATGGCTTGTGCGCAAGACCTACGCCCATCCTTTAAGTGGATGTTTTCCAGTTTGGTTCCAAACCCCTGAAATCCCAGTGTAATGTTACAAGATGTTTCTGGTTCCTCTCAGTTACCCTAAAATCGCCCATGAAGTCCATTCTTTCACGATTCTTATTATTCACGACAACAGCTCTAATTCATGCGCAGTGTAGATGAACAGTATCCAGAATTAGTAGTTGTGACGATTGTCTGTCCAAGTCACTGCTTTTGTGTAACTGAACGCTGGGCACCCGATAACCTAAGGCATTTGGTTGGTCTTTAAATGCTCACACAACATTCTTGGCGATTTGGTTGTGTCTACTGGTTCTTGGGCCTTCAGTGTGGGTGGAAATGGCTGATCACAAATGCCGGGAGAACAGGCTGTTTAGAAAATGGAAACTAAAACATATTTCCTCGAGTTAAGCAAATTGTTTTGGTTTGGAGATTTCCGATCATCGAACTGAATGTGACCAGAATATCGAGTCAAAAGCCGCGATTGTGACATATTTGCATCTGAAAATTGATTTGAAACTCATTATTTCGGTCTTCAGACGCGTTCAACTTCAACTTGTCCCCATGTATTGGGTGTGATAGGCAGAGGTCCAAGGACTGTGCCAACCTGGTAAAGCATTGTCGACGGATTTCACCAACCCTATGAACAACGCAAGGTAATTCAGTTTTGTGTTAAACCCCGTTAGAAAGACGTCGCCATGTGACAAAAATTTTCTTCAGGCTCTAGTTTTCCTCCTTAAGGAGAGCATCTCAGAGGAAGAGAGACTTGGTTGAAAATCGGAGTGCCCAAATATGACTTATTTTGAGTTATTCCAAGCAACTAAGTTGACCACAGGTGAAAGATATCAAAATGACGTGACGACATTCACCGGTAAATACCGAACGGAAAGAACATTCGATCAACCTTGATTCAGCGGGTCGCAATATGCCCTATACCAATCGATGAGGTTTTTCACTTACTCATATTTCCAAACATCACCCTGGTCTTAAAAACAAACGGTAGGATCGTTACTGTAATCTTGTTCTGTGTCTGTGAGCTCTGTTTAACCAGTCCTTTTAGCCGAGCGGCTGATATTGATCACTAATCACCAGACGAAATGTGGAGCAACAAATAACGGTGGCTTGTTACTGCCAAGTGCGCAGTTTGATAACCATACTGAGGAAACGCCTGGTGTCGTGCTCTGTGTATTCGTACAAATCAGTCAGGTTGGCGTGCAGATTTTCAGCCACTGGTCTAAAAAAACAGTAAATTTTAAGTAGACTGATCTAATTGGAACTGCCATTCACACTCTATTTGTTTTGCCGAATTGATTCTGCGTAAATACCAGGTGGATAACGTTCACACAAGTGATAATGTAAACGGCTTTGGACATAGAGACGGAAGTCGTAAACATGGTTATAGTCAAGAAGTTAAAGTCTCCTTTCATGAGTGACCTCAGCTTTGGAGGAGAAGTTTCGTCGTTTTCTATGCTCACTGACAAGGAAAAACTAATTTTTTTAGAAAAATGTTTCTTCCTTGCTTAAACAAGTACGTTCTGCTTCCGCCACTTGCACCGCGTGGGCATCAGAGAGGCGGATAAAACTTCTGGCCCATCATTTTAGGCTCACTTTTGTCTAGTGGTGCAGTGTGATGATTTATTCTCCTCGGGCTAAGTGAAATCTTTCTCAAAATCTAACCCAGAGCAAACGGTTTGCATTCAATTGAATTCAATCTGCGTAAACTAATGACTGTTGTTTAAGTAGGCTGCGTTGAAACGGTCGAGTTTGTTTATTAATTTTATTATATGGACACATACATGACACATATGCTCTTGTAAACTGGTTGCCAGCCTTGTAACATTTCGGATTTCATGGTTGATGGATGAGTCATTTGACATGTAGAGTGCGTCCGCCTACTAATTACGAATACACTTCTCGGGGTTGCAGTTTGTGTTCTTTGTCCTCTCAATGCCAGTAACTATTCCATCTTGCGTCGTAACATTTTGGGATACGTGACATACGGATTCGTGGATGAAAAACTGCAGTGCTTTTAATTTTATGCACATGGCTAATACGATAGAAGTTCTACTGCGTAATCTGCCCCTATCTGACAGTGATACCCGAGCGACAAGCTAGTAAAAGCTTTTGAATTGCGGTTACTAATTATTCATACTTTTACAAGACAATATATCTTCCCAAATTACCCCGAATTTTTATCAGTTCTCTGATAACCAGTCATATCCTTTCTACACTTGCAGTGCTGGTTGGTGTAGCAAGTAGCTTGGGTCGATAGTTAAAGTACAATTTGGTGACGAATATTATTTGAGGGAATTCATGCGCCACTCATTCGAACATTCTCAAGACCATCTATTATTAGACTAGAAATACGCTTCGAAAGATTGCTCCGTTTGACCAACAAACTTCTAAATACTCAATAGCAAACGGTGCACTTATCCTTAACCCATCTGATATAATATGACCAGGAACCTATAAGATGGACTGAGCTATCTGGTAGTGTTTGTCGACCGTTGAAAGGTTTCTGTCCAGCAGTGAGTTTGGACCTGTGTGAAGTATCTGGTGGCTTCAGTAAGTGGTAAAGGTTTTCTCGACACAAATGCTGTTCTTTGTTTCATATAAAAACGTATTGGTTGTATGCATAATGTGCATGGCACTATGTAAGATCCCCTCTAAATCAATCGCAATCGTCTTTTTAATATTGGAGCATACTTCATTGGCTTTTCTGTCCAATATTGACCACAGACACCTTGGCTGGAGTGGAATCCTATGACTGACAGCTGTGAAACTGATGTATTTCATTTAATTTTGTGTGTGTCATCTTCCAACTGGGAGTCCTGTCGGCACTTCCAGCGTTACTGAAATAGGCCTAGAGAAGTTGTTCGTACTCCGTGATATGTGTAGTTTCCCATGAAGAACTATGTTCTCTGTGGCCGAAAGCGTCCCAGTCCGCTCTAAAACACATACATCCGATATTTGGTGACCACTCATTTTCAATCGAATTGCTGTCCTCGGTTGCAAAAGACAAGTCTTTTCGGGTTCGAGTTATTTGAATCAAATGCGCATGAGCTGACTGAATGATATGAAAATGCCAGTAATCCTTTCGGTCGATACGCTTGTTGTTCTCCACAACGAGCGTAGATTGCGCGTCAGTTGGTTCCATTATGATGGACAGGCCCTCGAAAATAGGAAGGACAATGTGCAGTACACTAGATTGGCTAGCGTGTCACCACTCAAAGACCGGGTTATAAACCTCGGAAACAAATGCTGACACATAATACCGAATCGCAGATAGAAGGACGCAGACGAGGTCCTAATATTTTAGCTCATTTAATCTTTCATGAAAAAGTTCCTGAAGTGAACACTCGACCACATCAACCTGAGAATTTGGCCCGTCTTGAGTCATGTTTAGTGACCAACCAGTGCGATATTTTTAGAATATACTTTTTTCCAGCTTTCTAGCTACTAACTACTATTAACTACTACCTACTTATTTACGAGTGCTTATTGTCGAAGTGACTAAAACATGGGTGGTGAGTAAAAAAAATCCACCATATATCAATGTAGTATCCAGTTCAGAGAAGCTTCAGGATCCCGATCATGTATGTAGGTTTTCTTATTGGGTTTGGTAAAATATTCCTATTTCTCTTGAAAGGTTAAACCATGTCCCTAGATGCGATCTACTATCCTTTTTGAAGGAGCTTTTTCCGTACCGGAAAATACTAAAAGTTAACAAAATTGTGATAACACAAAATAACATTTATGAGCAAAGTGCTTAACCTTGTTTCGTGAGTTTTCTAGATGAGTTTTCCGAACTCATGCAAAGTCCCCAAATATCTTGAAGTTTTGGCCAAAGGGAGTTAAATACACTATATCCTAAGTTCTGAATTGGTGAGCTAGATTTTGGCTGTTTACGGTTCAACGGCAGTGTTGCACAGAGTAATTCCGGAAGATATCAAAACTCTCGGAGCGGACGACAGTACGCAAATGGTTTCTGGTCTGCTTAAAAATGCTCCTAAACGGATTCATCTGATTCAAACAACCATGCAGCTGAAAACAAGTCACAGTACACTAGTATTCAAAAAGAGTTGCTACGGGCTTTTTCACTTGATTCAAACGCAGATACCGAACTATAATTCGCAGAACGAAGTGTACATAAATGCGAGTAAAGGGAAAAACATGTGTATCGTAACTTGCACCCCGGAGTAGTTCGGGTTTACTTTAGGAAAGTAGGAGTGTCGCCTACTCTAACAAATTATAGCTTCCTTTTCGCACATCCGGATCAGTTCATACATTCTGATATATTCTGTTTGTTCTGGATTGGAAAATTTAAACTAATACCGGATACATTGTCCTCAAAAAATACACTACTCATTGGACTCTGAAGGCTGTTGTGCCCCTCTTATGGCTTACCAAACAGGGCACCATCAAACTTGTGTAGTTTTTAAACTATGGTAATTCATGAATTAAAACCAGGTATATTGTGAGTTGAGGATTTCGAGTTTCGAACTGGATGACAGGTGGCTGGAAGGCAGTCAATGCTCTCAGAAGAATGGAGTGAATTTCTTTGTTTTCCGGCTAGTACCTTCAATAGCAAGTTCAAATAGACACGTGTTTAGTGGATTACAGCGGCTGTACCATAGTTATCAGGGGAGTCACAAGTTCATTTCCACCGTTCTGTCTCTCGAAAATTCTCCTTTACAGTAGTGTCATCTCAAGTTACTCGGTTCCTTACTCATTCTTTAATTAACCTCTTTCTTCACAGGGAAGCACCCATAATAGATGCATACTTGTATCTTCTATTGAAAGGATATATTCTTAAAATGAGCAGAAAGTGGAACAGTCCTCCATGTTCACGAAATACATTCATTTGCAAACTAATCTGGTTCAAACTGCAGACTCACCTGAATCCCAGATAAATCTCTTGCTATTCAGCCAAAGATACTGCATATAGGCCGTCTGATGTTTCATTTAAAACGATAGTTAAGATACTAAATTACTTTGCATTGAAGGAATACAGGCTCCTTCTGTTGAAGACAGACTGGTTTCGCAGTTCTTCGGAATAATCAGGTAGACGCATTTCATAAAGAAAATGTATCGCGATATTTTGAATATCGTCGCAAGTGAATAAAGCGACAATCTTTGTGCATCACATTCATTTGAAGAATATCATAAACGGGAGATTCTGTTGGGATCCACTGGAGTCCTCCGTTAAAACCAAATTAGTTTGCAAATGAGTATGTTTCGCACATTGTCTAGAAGCTGAACATAAGTTTGACGGACTGCCACTCCGGGACTGCAGCTGCCACATGAACCCGAGGAAGGACAAAACCGGGCATACGCTGGTGAAGAGCTTTCAGTGACCTAATGAGTAGCGTGCTGTCGACATAAAGCTCTACACATTTTTCACCTAGTTAATACATGTTTTGATCGACGGTAGTTCTTTCATTCTGGTAATGAGCGATGAACGCTTTTCATCCAATGACCGTTGAATGAATAGCGAAATTTCAAAGTCAGACAAATACAAAACACAAGCGTCTACCCATACAGATCACACTTAAATCTAGATGAAGCTTCCTGGAAAGTAAAAAGGGCTTCACACGTCCACAGACCCGTCCTAGGTTGGCAACCCTTACTCCATTTGCAACTCGTGAATTTTCTCTTCACCTGTCTTCCAGACAAGGACTAACCCTTAACTTAGACAGTCCAGTTATGGGTCAGCCAGTGGTTTTCACTCAATAAAAAGCCGAGAACTTTCCACACGAAAGTGTGTCATTGTTAACATACTCAGAGTTCCCAATCAATAATTGATCTGCGATTCCCAACAGTGTCTATTTCATGGTGGTAGTGGGAAGGCTGATCTTAATTGAACAAATAAACTTTTGAGTATTCAGCCGGTGGGTCGCAACGAAAAGATACAACATGTCAATACTGACGAAATAATTACGGTTCTAATGAATTCCAATTTTTCCAAAAACCATAAGTAAGTGCAAATTTTACGACTCATTTGGATGGAACACCACATAACAGGGTATAGGAAAGGTTATCTAATATTAGCCCGATATAATTAAGTCTGTTGTGCTCAATGTTGTCCATATTCGCGTGTGTCAACCCCGAAGAATATGCAAATAGTCTTTTTGGATTACACCAATCTGCAATTTCTCAAGGGCTGATAAGCTAATCAATTTGTGTGGATGTCCATTTCGGTTATGTGTGAACACACTCATACCTGCTTGTGGTTTGCGCACCTCTCCACTACGGGCTCTTGTTGACTAAATTTGGCATACGCTGAATTTATCGTTGACACTACCATGATTTGTGATATAGAATGTTGTATCGTTTCAAAGTGTAATGCGTTCTTTGTGTTGGTACAACAGGTCCAATAGAGAAATGCAGCAATTACAATACTAGATTGGTTTGGTAGGTGGCTATAAAACGTGTTTTGCCTTGGAAATTCCGTTACCAAAGTCCATATGAATATTTGTATCCACATCACTATTGTTTGAACAGTTGTTTTCATGCTCGGGCATCTTGGTGGGTCGTGCAAGAAACAGAAGCAAGGAACTTGGGTTTTGCTCCTAATAGAGTGTATGAACAATCAGCATTCCCGATTATCTTTCTAGGACCTAAACTCCGGTAACCTGACACGAAAAAAAGAATACACTGGGTGTGCACCCGAATTAACACGTCATCATCATGACTGACGTATTTTAATTGGTTTGCCCGGTGCTTCGAAAAAGCCCCCAATAACTGTTCTGGCTGTGTCGGACGCTCGACACCTCTGCTGAAAAATTTTGATCAGGCATCGTCAAGGGTGTCTAAAATCTAATTGATAAATTTATCACTTCTGCCAAGTCGCGTGATTTACTGAATTTATCTTCACAGCCACGAGAGCGTGCGTTTTATTTTGCTTTGTACCAGCCAGTCCTAATAAACATTTAAATCATATGATCAGTCTGAATAATGTCAGAATTATCAATCATTTTTGTCACATAGCTGATCCAGCGCACTTTCAGATGTGTACACAACGGGGGGCGCATCAACACCATTTGTTATCAGTCACAGAGGTCATAAACAGTTTCCCGCATGCGTATGAACAACTCTGCTGTTATCAGGACAGAATGGATAGGGAGTAGCACTCATGAGACGTTTCGGACTCACCGCTCTGATTTGCGTCAATATTAGCAAGAAAAATAACAAAGAAAATGGTATTGATTAGTGAGGCGGAAAAATTGCTTTCTTATTTGTTGTGAAAGAATAAACTTTTCATTCAGTTTGCCTGCTCTTTCGAGCATGCAAGGATTGAGTCGACTGACATGGTGACAATTTTGGAAAGCCAGAAAATTTGGAGTGCTGCGGCCGGGCTTAGAGATAAACAGGATGTTGTTTCATCCTCAGCTCCCGTGTCCACTAAGCCAATCCGTTCAAGACAGGATATGAGGTTCCGTAATTGAGGTAAACATGAGTAAAGCGTTAAACAGATTGGTCTCCCAACCTAGTGGACAAACAAATGCTGACCAAGGCCTTAGAAATTTTTACCTATCTGAGATTATTGCGTTGGGAAGATTCACTCACCAGTATTGCTCTCGGATTCGCAATAGAACTTTCAGACAGTTTAATTAAATTAAGACCGTTCTGAATGGTTTTGCATTAAGTCGTTGGTTGAATGACCAGTAACAATTCAGGCTGACGAGCAAACAAAAATTGCTCTGCGAGAACAAACAGCCTGCTGTACAAAACGGAACGTCAATTTTACTTCAACCCTGAATTCGGTGAGCGTTTTAACGTGACGTTTAATACATATTCCTGAGACAAAACTTCTTTCTTGGTTTAAGAACATTAAATAGTTTTAAAATAGGTTTTTCTGAGGAGATTGGGTATCCCCTTACTAAGAAACCTTTGATATTCAACTTGAGAAGGTAGGACGGGAGCAATAAATGTACGAGTTTGTTTAACGTCAGCTCTGGAGTACTGCAGTTTTATGTCACTGGTTTCACCTTCTCACACATATTGTATGTTATCCAAATACCTTCCCTAGATTCAACTTCCGGACAAAAAATAAAACACATTTTCTCAAACTACTACTTTCCGTTTATCCCAGAATTCAGTAATGTTGTTCGATAGGTGAGGTGACCACAGAAAGAACATAGAAAACGCGTTACCTTTCATATCTGTCAGATCTGTCTCTGTAGCTTAATTGGAGTTTCCTGTCATTCAACATGCACCTTTCAGCTGGTTTTTCCCCGTAGCGTCAGTTCACTTATTAACACACCTCATTTTACCCCACTTTCATTTTGGCATGCACTTTACTCAGCCACTCCATTCAGGTTTTTCGCGGCACTCCTACCGGTGTTAAAACCCGTTTTCTGTGGGCGCGGTTGATTTTGTACCTAATTAAGCCATTTCTGAGAGTGAAATTTCCTAAGTACAGCTTCCCACAATTTCTTCACCCTCTTAGTCTGTTCAGAGGCAACCCGTGTCCGGTTACCATGGCACAGAAGGCTTGACAGTTGTGGAGCAGAATTCCTGTCCACACCCAGTCCAGCCATGTTTGCATAACCATTAGCCCTCCATTAGTATGTCTGATGGTTTGATTGATTACCAAATGAGTGCAGATGCGATAGTGTGATAGCATAGACCCTGTCACATGCTTGTAAGCAGTTCAAACATATTATCGCACCTTTGAAGAATGATTAATGATGTTGCAAGCCAGTTGATCCACTTTTTGTTTCCCAGTTGAACAGACAACTCTGATTATCTGTTTGTCAAATGGAGAAACTGGTGAAATGTTTTCTCACTGAGTTGCAATCCTTACATTTGTTTTTTTTTGCTAGAATGGCTCTTAAGTGCCGATGGACGCGCTGCGAGCCAGTTTATTGTAATCGATTGGAGTGAAAACTCAATTTCAGTCTTCTTGTCCTGCGCGCCTGGTTTTGTTCTGGCCATTTAACCACAGAATCCCTTTGCTGCTCAGAGCACACGCGCTCTATATATTATGCAATGTTATCCGATTCTACGCCTGCATTGCCCAGCTTTTTCTGGTGATTGCCAAATAAAACTTACGTTTGCAGTTGTTTAATAATAACTGTCCTGCACATCCTATCATACCAGTATCATGTTGTTGATTTAACACACGTATAGTTAGTATAAGGTATGCATTCAGGTAAGTAGTTTTGTTTGGTTTTCACACATTCCCTCACCACAAGTACATGGCAACAAGTAACAAGTAAATTCTCATGGACTGAGAAAGTGCTACCGATACGGTACAGTAACTCCGCTAGTCGGATATCTAAGTTAGCTGACATAAGTAGTTCAACGCTTGACGGAGGCCAGGAGGCCCTGTCTCTAGGAGAATTATTGTGATGAGATATGAAGAGGAACTTGTCAGTTTGGTGTATCCACACGTCAGACAAATGATAACGCTGTATGGACAGCCTCACTCCTTCTCTGCTACAGTTCTCCCATTGTCACTGCTGCATATCTGATCGAACTTGACAACCCAGTAGTCTGTCGGATTCTGTCATTCTGACAGCTTTCAGTTTGTTGCTACCGCCATCATTCTGGTTTTGTGTGCGCATCTCGCTGAAGGTTACACTAACAACCAAATTGTCCGACACCCTACCGTGCTTCCGGATTCTCATGTGAACGGTGTACTCGTGCAAATGTCTCGTTACCACGTTTGTTCCCAGTCTTTGCTGAGTAGAATTCTTAGTCTGCTGACTAAGCCGAATCAGCTGCGTTGTTTTTGTCTCTTGCTGATTTTATCTCGCGGATGTTCGTCTGGGTTATGCACTGTCCATAGCTTTTTCTATTCATATAGTCTATAGTACTTCCGGTCAATTTATTTCGCGTAACAGTGCATGGAATGCACTTTCAGCCCCACCGATAAGCTGGATTTCTATCGTAAAGTCCACGCCAATTCTGTATTCCGTTCATACTGCATGAAACTGTGCTTGATTCTCTTTGATTATTCGACCTAATGTACTAGTCGTTCGACCAATTTCAAGTAGTCGTGCTCCTCCATCTTTTCAGATATGTCTACCCACCAACTTGCCGTTATATATCAGAAAAGTCTTCATTTTCTGCATTTAAGCTAAGGCAAGATTGTAGCCTGTCTGTGGACCTGGATGCCGATGGTTAGCCCTTACTTCTGGACATCAGCTGGGTCATCACTCTGTTGCGTTTCGAACAATGCCATGAAATGGCAAAAAGACTGTCCATCGGGAAACACCTTCTTGTGAGTGAAACACGCGTCAATACAGGTTGGCTTTACTTCCTCAAAAGAAATCTGTCATGGTGGATCCCGTGGTGGCCCATTTTGCTTTCACTGCGAAGTTTCTGCCCTCCATTAAATAAACGACTACGGTAGTGAAAGGTACAGAAAGTCGACAAGAAAATGGTTTGATACAGATAAATGTAAGTATTAACATTGACAATCGTAATATGACTAATAACAACACATGAACGAAAACTGCTTCTATTAGGGTTTCATTTTTAGATCGAATATCTGTTGTTTTGCGGTTAGAGAAAAAAGAGCATTGCAACAGGCCGAATCATGAAACCGGGGTGAAATGCACACATGAACGACGATATACAGGTATGCTCAAAATAACCAAAGCCATAAAGCCCGTCTGTTTGAACAAAACCGACAAAGGGGTGCAAAACCTTTCATTGTCTAGCACTCTAACAATGACAAGTGTCCCTTCATGCTTCATATATGTTTCCACTCATGTGTGTCTGTATGACTGCATCAGTTCACCCCATGTGCTCCTGTAGTCGTTGACAGCATGACAAGTCCGACTTGGTACATGTCTAAGCCAGAAGGACCCAAGGTTTGGACACCGCGTGTCGAAGTAGTGCAAAACACTCAGGTCAAGCAGAGGTGGATGTGTGAGTCACATTCACTAATGCAAGGCCACCCACTGAGACGCTGACAGCAAAATTTTTGTAGAAGTTCAGACCGACTGAAGGTTATAAGTATGAGGTATATGAAAAAAGGATGTGGACAAATGCTATGCAGAGCAAAGCAGTTGTTATCGGCTTTATCAGCCGTTCGGTGTTCTGTCCCATTGAGAATCTAGTGGATTGGCAGTTTGGTGGGACGCGAAACACAGCGGTGAAACTACCTTCATGCACCCGAAATGTCAAGGATGCGTTTCAATCTGCCGCTGCTGCTGCCGCCAAAAGAACCTCACAAGAACCTGCTACAATCTGCAGGATACATGTCTGTGTATGACTGCGCACATTCTTTTCGCCAAGTATCAGCAAAATAACTTGTCCGACGAGTTTATGGTCCACTAGAAGACTAATCAGTGGGGGAACCACCATGACTTTGGGAAAACTAATGAAAGCCCACTGTTTCCACCTTTCAGACCAGATGGCTACTCGTGCCCACTCATTTCTGTGAACCATAAAGCAGTTCACTTGACGAATTCATCAGATATATGTGACGAACCCATCAATTTAGTTTACTTATAGTTTGTTTAATTAGTGGTTTGTCTAACCCCAATGTGCAACGCGGATAGTTTTGCAGTGGAGCTGGGGGAGGGTGAATTTACTGTTCAACTGAATGTGCTACACAACGGCCGCCCCGTACTTCAGTTGGGACGGTATTCGAGATATCGCAGTACATTATCCTGTCGGGGCACACTACTTTTGAGTTTATGTAGTACATTTACCTGAAAACAAGAGATTCACTCGAGATTCACTTGAGTCCCTCGTCAAAACAAACTTAGTTCGCAAAAGGCTTTGCAAATAGAGTAAACATTTGAATCACATTGAACATGAGGTTAACGAAAAGTCAGAGATTCCACCAACCTGAAAAAGCCCGAAGAAGGATAAAACCGGTTATGGGTTGTCGAAGACTTTTCAGCAACGCCTTGAGTATCGTGTTGGGCCGTGGACTGTTAAAGAGTCATCAGCAGACCGATGAACAGTATATTTCCTGAAGGGAAAAGTTACACACGCTCTGTATTGTAGCCCATCGCTCCAATAGATTAGTTATAATACAGTTGGCCAACAATGACGACCCTGTAAATTTCAAAATTCAAATGCTACGGAACTAAAACAACGCATACAGAAGAAGGCAATCACGGAGTATACGCCAGTTGAGCTGACACAGTGTGGAGTAGATAGATAGATAGGGTCTGACTGTAGGCGAAACAGCTAAAAATTTGCGGAAGGATGATTTCCGCGGATGTGAAAATTTTGCGAATTGCAAGTATAGGGGTAAATGAGAATGATGGTACACCATGGTGGACTGAGTGTTATCGTACAAGGGCAAAAATAACGTGTGCATTGGGTTCAGTATAAATAAGATAACTGAGGTTAAATACAGCACAAAGCAGTGAAATTCCTAAAGCCGCTGGTATCCACAAGAAAGTAAGCAATTCAATGATAACTCCCACTGAGCACCTGCGAGAGTCTCCTTGGGTTAAAATTTTGGCTGTTTGCCTGCAAGTTATTGAACGATGAAACCAATAACTGATACGAAAATGTGGTAAATTTGGAGCGGGAATTGTATCCAAGTGTCTGGAAACTACGACTTTTGTTCCTTCCATTGAAATAAAAACCAAACTTTTCAAGGACATCAGTCGTCTCTTTCCCAGTCAAATTTCTTCCGTATTACCTGAAACTTGCTTCACGCGCTTTGCAACATATCGATGTCACGTACACTTATGAGGATGCGACATATTTAATCGAAACGATGATTTGCGACGAAGCAAAAAATGTTAGTTTTTGGTTCATTTTATCCAAGTTGTGTTTCGTTTTTTCCAATTAGCCATTGGAACGCACTCGTCGTCCACAATATCCCTAACAGAAGACTTTGTAGCCTTAACTACTCGGTGTCATTGAGGATAGAAACAATGATTCTTGAGAGTTTTCTCTACCTTCTCAGTGTTAACTTAAGACATTCACATGTTAAACATTTGACATATGTGGAGAGATAATATTCACACTATCGATTTTTTGTGGAAAGAACATTGAGAATAAAATGCTACTCATGGACAAACTGCCTTCGCGAAGGGGAAAAATAAATACATTAGATGATACAAGGCGTGCATTTTTCATGCTCAATGCAATTTCGGGTCTGGGCATGCTTTTTATTAGATTTTCCGGTAGCTCGACTTTTGAGTCATCTAGAACCTCCAGGACAGCCATCCTCAGTTTGCTGACAATATCGCGGCTTCATTGCCAGTAGTATTCGTGAACTATGTTCGTGAGATTTATCAGTATGAACTTCCGGTGAATTACTATACTCGCACATGATTCCTCGGACTAGCTTTTCGGGAAGTAATCGCACGAAATAGATACTAAGCTTCCTACAGTTAGGATCGGCCCTTACTCTCCCGTCTTGTATGGTCAAACTGATGTTTGCTCCCATAGAAATGAACCAACCAACTATATCAGAACTTCCAGTGTGACCTCCGCTGGCAGATGAATACATTTTCCTGTAAAACTTTGGCCGACCAGTGGAAA
The DNA here is from genome assembly GCA_003604175.2 of Clonorchis sinensis. Classification (NCBI taxonomy): domain Eukaryota; kingdom Metazoa; phylum Platyhelminthes; class Trematoda; order Opisthorchiida; family Opisthorchiidae; genus Clonorchis; species Clonorchis sinensis. The sequence goes on from CM030369.1 coordinate 115,034,517, forward strand.
CTACTGACTTTCGTAATTTTCCCATCGTTAAATGTCACTTTCTCCCAATCATGATTCCAGCTGTAACCCTCGGTCCGAGGACTCCGCATTACTGATAATTGACTGGATCACTTGGATAACCTTTGTGTCGCTGAAAACAAAAGTGTTACCGTGACACTTAAAAAGTGCACCTGATAAGGTGTTGAGCCTTTCATACTGGGTGCACAAAAGATGGAGAGGAACAATTTCTTCAATGTGGTTTCGCACACAGGCAAACAAAGCGAATAAATACACTGTCGCAGCATAGAAACTCAATGGTCGGATCAGTTATTTCTGGTCAAAATATCCCATGTTGCGTTACAATCCGGTGTCACCCTAGTAGAACGTCACTGCCGAATACCTTCAGAATCGCTTCTAGAGTGAAGAGTGTTTACAATGTGCCGCACATCCATACCTAGTTGTGCATAGTTAAGAATCAAGACCTATATAATTGATTCTCCCCAGTCTGTTCTGCTGAATAATATATGAACCTGTATATACCCCAGACGTTTCCAAACGGTCGTTGTCACAGTTCAATGGAATGGGGTATTTCTCCACATGATGATCGACTTCCTTTGAAAGCAGTCCTTGAATAGAACGGATGTATCTGTTTTGATCGGAGTGAAGGCCAAATGGATAATTCAACGTGGAATTAAGTCTTGGCTAAATATTCACAAGAATAATATATAAATCTCGGGGATGTTGTCTTATTCGGATAGTAGTATTGAGGGGATAGAATATGTCCAATAGTTTTTTAAGATCACATTACTTTTGAATTATGTAACTTTCACTTGCGCCTGTTTCCCTTTTAGGCGATCAACATAGTTGAAGTATAACTAACACTTGCTAAATAAATACCTCACTCTGTTTCCAAGAGATATAATAACTAGATATATATATATATATAACAACGCTAAAGCCATACAGATTTTTGTTTAGTTCCTTCCAGAATATTCCAACTATCTTTATAATTTTTGAAAGTGGGGTAAATAGGTTACTTAAGTGTATATATTTTTATATGGACGGTCAAAACTACCTTTTGCCACTAGGTCGTTAGTTGGATCCCCAAAAACAACGGGTCATCACTATCAATAGTCGAAAAACAAACGCTGCATTTCACTCCATTATTTACCTATTTTTGCTTGAAATTACAAACCGCTTCGGTGGGAATAGGGTAGCAAATTCACCAGTACTGCCAATTGGGATTTTGATGGAGCTAATTTGTCAAGCCCGATTTTGGCTGCTGTTCCTCAAAAAACGTTGGGAATTTATGAGAAACTGTGGTCACATATTCTTAAGTGAAAAGATCCAAAGGAATGCCCATGGAGCGAAATGATTCCTAGGTTATTCCCCAAAGTGCCGTTGCCGTTGGAGAGTACACTCGCCAACTATCCAGTGCAGTCACCACTCTTGGAGTTGGTTACCTATTAAGAGACTATATCTGCTCTACATATTAATTAAGTGGTTTTTCAGTCACTTTGCATAAAAACTTTATACACTTTCTCTAAACTAAAATGACCGGATAACATTTGATTATTTGAGAGGGTATCAGTCGGTGGACGACTTTTATTTTAATCAGCGACCTGTTTTAAGCTGATTGCACGACATAAATTAGGTCAACCAGCCTTAAGTCATTTCTGTTGAGTATAGAGTGATTAGATTTCAGCCTCGTACCCAGTTGAACCAAGATTAACTTCGACGTATTATTAGATCCTGCGTCTGAAGCGCGCAATTGTACTTGAGTACCACTATGCACTTATTCGCAAATTAAGTTCTTGAGGTAATCTCAGGTAAATGTTAACTGAACCGTCTTCTACAACATTCTTCCTCAGGAGACGGCCTTTGTGCAACTGGACAATGTCATAATATATTCAGCAGACGGTCAGATACACACCATTTTCAATTTGTAACCGAATATGTATGCCCACTTAAATATAACCTGATGTCCAAGTAGGCATTACTACTGATATAAATTTGCTGACTAAGCTGTCTGAAGGGTTCTGAGAAGGACGCAACCGGCAGTGGGTTTTTTTACCAACTCAGTAGGCGAAGTTGCTTAGAAAACAATCCTTCCTAGCTTCTGATTACGATTTTGTCCTTTAATTCAAGCTGGTCTATGCTAAAAAGCTTGGAAGCACTGTACTGCTGTTTCACCCTTACTGGGACCTCCCTGGAGTTTTGTCACATGCGCAATGCTAATGATCCCCAATAAGGATGAAGCGGCTATGCAGTGTCTCGTGGCTCTTCAGCATCCATTGCTTTCACTTACAGGACGAAATCTCATTTGAAAAGTACCGAAGTTTCTGACACTACTATCAACTTATAAGCGACGCTATATCCTGTCGAAATGAAGGCTAATCCCACTGGTGTCCAGCCGCTCGTGGACAAACGGTCGTACGTTCAACCATAGGCCAGAAGATCGTGGGTTCGAAACTCCTTTGAGTGCCATGTGCACCAGTGATGATTCTGGATAAGAAAGAAACAGCCACACAGTGTTTCTTGGCTTTTCAGCATCGGTTGGCCTCAATTGAATATTACCAAGTTTTTCCAACTACCATCAGTCGCTTTGGGATTAGGCAAACCAACCGCATAAAGCTGTATGAAGCTCTCTTCCGAACGTAGGCAACTGCATGACGCACAAGGACTTCCCTCGGTGACGGTTATAAGGTCTTCCAATTAGTGGATCACGAATATATGCAAGTCATTTGAAAAAGCTAAATAATACTGGTAGCGAAATTTTCGTGCGGATATCCTAATAATACTGTGTACACATTAATTCAAAACAGATAAAACAAACCATCTTTATAATGATAAAAAAATAACCGTCAGATTTCAGGCATCATGACTGGGGATTAAGACGTTTGATATTTTCCATTAAAGCATTATTGAATGGGTTGAAAATTCGCACGACTAGTTGGTAGAATGTCAGTGTCACTGGACATTCTCCTTGGAATGGCTGTGCAATAGAATTCAGCAGAGCTCACGTGACCTTCCATATGATGTTTCTTGGTTGTGCTAAACAAGCCATCCATCACTCAACAAACGAAAATGCTGAACACTAAAAGCAATCAGGCAAAAGAATCACTGACGCCTGTCAGTTAATTTGTGCCTTCAAAATTATATCAAATTTAGAACCCTAGCTAGGCGTCATTACTTATTAGGCTGTCAGCTTTTGCGTTCAAATTTGTTTGCCCTCTGTGTATTTGTAAGATAACAACATCAAACTTATTTCAAAAATTAGTCCACATTTACGTATAAAATAGGCCAAGTCCGTTTTGGTGGATTCGTTTGAGCCGGTGAAATTTTTAAAAACTTTCTGAATCTCACTGGTTTAAAAACATCTGCCTTTCAGCCACCTACTCAAGTCTTCAAAATTGAGGTCGGATAAAAGTTAGCCATCAACTAAGATAATGGTATGATTCAAATCTAATTCCCCAAGCTGTTTCCGTATAACATCATTTTCCAAGGTTGCCATTTCTGTCCTTCTATTCTCTATTGAATTGTCAACTTGTTGAGGAACCCTTGAACAAAAAACAAAACAAAATAATTGTGCTGCTCAGATAATCTAGTAAAAATATGTGTGTGAAATAATGTATTTTGTTTGTCATGCAAGCAGCCGTTCATGACGTAGAGGAATGTAATGGCTTCCCTCAAAGTTCAGCCTTAGTTACTGGGATGTACATGAAACTTTCAAGATTTAGCTGCTGCCTGGTTGCGTAAGGTGGTGTTCAGGAATTCTAGTAAGTAGGAGTTAGGCAATGTGAAATTTATAAACCAAATGGTTTTTGGATTTGGTTACAATATTCACTCTGTTGTGACCTTCGAATTATTACTTATTTACCGTTGTCTACCATCACCAAAACCCCATATTGGACTAATCACAGTGTTAAAGCTTACGACGTCTGGCATGTTGTTCACCTCAAGCGACCATAAGTAGGAAATCAAGTGAAGCAATAATTCTGTGTCCAGCCGCCTTTGAGCAGTTTGAGCAAGCATTACTACATAAGCTTTTATTCGATTACGAGCCCATAGAGTGAGGTGATGGTTCACTAAAATGTGACACAAAAACATATCTGGCCTCTAGCCAGTTGAAAATTCTGACAGCTCAACAATGTAATAAACAAAGTGTCCTCTATGCCCTGTGTAAAAATATACTATTCTCAGACAAACAAAAGTAAAAATCACTGTGAATTTCGAAACTGTTTCAGAGGTGCATTGAGCAAATACCTGCACTCAGTTTTGGTGTGTTTCAGGGCTCAAATGGCAGGTGACTATACTGAAAACCATCAACAAGTAAAAAAATCCAGCAGTCATTTTTGGAGACAACAAATTTTCTGGAATATTGGTCTGCATATCTCACTTTCGGACCAGACTCAGTTCTTATATAAGATGATATCCATGACCTGATTCATTCATGGATGCAGACAGGGACCATCGTCATCATCCTCAACGTCGTCATCATTATCTTCGTCATAATCAGCAGCAGCAGTAGTAGTAGTACCATTCATCACTATCATCAATCAGTTACTGGCAACAATACTCAGCAGAGATACTTCAATGCTGCACAACCATAACTTATTTGAAAGCCTTATAGTGAAGAAAAGGGTACAATTAAATGAGGAACGAGCTTGGTACCAGTCTACTACAATCATTTCTAGGTGACAACACCTCGTGATACTTATTTAAACAACCTGGATAGGAACTAACAACAAGGCAATTGACATCGATTAGCAGCTACATCTTGCAACATCTCGAACCATGCACAGGATGGATCACGCCGTCTTCATCCTGAAAAGCGAGTTGCATAGCCGGTATGCAGTTTAGTCGTAAATTCTTCCTCTGTCAGTTCAAAAGTTGGTCATCGCCATGCTTGCACCACTGTGGACTGGGCGCAGGAAAAAGTACTCTTTTCGGAAAAGGATGTTTTCTCACATGCAATACCTGGCCTAACCAACGTAGCTTTTGATTGGAACCCCCGGTGAACTACCAAACACTAGTTTTCTATATGTTCGTTGGGCTATGTTGGGCTATGTTCGTTGAGCTATGGTTTTGAGACAGCGGTGATCTAAAAACACAAGGCGTCTCATCTTCGCTGTCCGAAGAGGCCACGTCCCAGTCAGTCGACAAAAAACCCGTACCGTATACAAAATTCCCTTGATATTCAGTGATATGCCACTTTGTCGCCAGGGGTGTCTCAAATTAACAAACGCAATCCGGACCTTAGATAATCGTGGGTGGACCTCATACATCACACTACACTCAGAACTAATGCAATTTCCTAGATACCTAAAGCGCTCCAAAAATTCGAGCCTCTCCTTGGATTGTAAGTTGCGTGTTCAGGAGCTGCCTATCCAGAAGCGGGTTCTTACATGTATTGGGTACAAAGCGTACGCCGGAGGATAAGGTGACTTCTTCCAGCTCATCCAAAAACACCTGCGCATTGTTTTTTTTTCTTCGAAGATGACAACAACCTCGTCTGCATATGCCAGATTGATGGGGTTTCCGTCAGCAGGTAGCTGAAAATCAGAGTTCTGAAGGTAGTCCAGTGTTCAACAGGTAATTTCTTCGATCTCAAACGTGAATAGGACTGAAGGTATTGGGAATTCTTGTCGAATAACACTTTGTAAACGAAAGCTTTTAGAGAGCCTCTCGTTTATTCTCACGCACCCTAAAGTACAAGAATGCAAAGAACATCCTATACGGACAAACCTTGAGGCATTTTTTGCTGCACAAGCATGTTAAGGTCAAATGAGTTACATACCATTTGGGAATCTGGGAGTGCCAAACTTGTAGGTCGTTTATACTTATGCTGTTGTCCTAGTACCTGAAGGAATGTGAAGATTTGGTTAACGCAGCGTGTTGATAGACACCTCAACAAATTTCCGTTCAGGGGTTTCTATGATCAGTTAAAAGACATTAGTCCTTCGTCACCTGAGAACGCCTCGTGGTTAACAGCCAGATTTGTGGACAAATCTCACAAGTTTTTGTTCTCATATGTACCTAAACCTTGCTGTTTTGATAAAGAATAGTACAAAACAGTTAAACAACTGAAACAGATAATAGATCTTGTGCTTCTGGAGCTGCTTAAAGGATCGGGTGTTGCAATTATGAAAAAGACCGAATATGCAGCTAAAATGAAGACAATGCTATCTGATGAAGGGAAGCTCCGAAGAGACGATGGGCTTGATATGAATTGACAGATGGGAAAGCAGATCGGGCGGAAACATTACACTCTGTTGTTGTATGGTTTTGTTTTTACCCAACTTTACAACTAACTCAGACCTATTGCAACAAAGACACCACGTCCACAAGAAGCGCCCATAGTCCATAAAGACAAGGTCCCTTAATGTTACGCATGACACCACCTACCAGTGTCTTTTGAAGCAGAAGCTGACCGCATTCCGTTTTAGGTATTCTTATTGATAGAAGCCCAGATAGCGCTTTTAAGCATTCAGCACGCCGACAGCCCTCATGACTAGGCAATATTTACAGTTTTCCAGTTTTGCTGCTTTATCTTATGAGAGAAGCCTGGTGCACACTTTGTTCGGCGACGCTGGATGCATGTGTACTCCTGACTCTTTTCAGGAAGAATTCTTAAAAGGAACGCTGATTCCTGAGAGCTACCCAGGGAACTATTAACAGTACACTATGGCATAAGCGGGCGCTTGACTACTCAGTAAAAATGAAAGCGGTCTTTATCATACTGCAGTTTAAGAAGGATCAACTAACCAAAGCCATGCGGCACAGATTACTTGGTGTAATTGGTCCCATGTACCCAACCGCGGAATAAGTCCTGCTCTCATCAACCGGACAAGTCAATCTCCGGTGTATGTGGCCTGTTTTATCCAATCTACCTGCTCACACATTGTGTACCAGTTCACACGTGATTGCCGTGAAACGTACATTGGTGAAACAGAAGGGAGCTTATGCAGACGAGTCTCAGAACATTTGTCAGATCATTTCCTTTAGGCAAATAATAGATCGCCCGATGGCTTGCAAGCTGAGACCCGAAAAACTGCCCCATCTTTTTCCAAGCACGTTCTGTCCACTGGACACATATGGTTGGCCCCAACATAGTCTTCAGAATTTTACTGTGCAATGTCAGCTCGAAATTATTAGATTTCGGGAAAACCCTGTTGTTCCACCCAGTTTGTGCACAAAAAAGACCCTGCCAGAAACTATCAGTTTGCCTTGGGCTAGAGAACCGGACCTGATTAGCCCACCAAACGATTGGCTCCGTTCCACTGTTCAGTTGTTATTTATCCTATTTATGATCTAGAATTAGTAGGTATTAGTACTGCAGCTGAAGAGATAAAGGCCAAAAGCTTTCGAGGCCTTTGTCTTTTTGTTGTGTCATTCAAATCAAATTCCCGCTTGTGGAACACCTTCATAGAAGTTGCCAGACGAATCGGACAGATGCAACTAATAGCGGATATCCGGACAAGACTGGTGATTTGCAATGATAACGAGCCCGAACAATGATATCTCGCCGCGACGGAATGCCAGAAATGCGTAGCCGGAAGCGAGTGGGGAGTGACGGGCATCTACCTCAACCACGTTTTTGCATCCTGAGTCCCTCTTTCTGATGCCTTCACACACCGGTGTTAGGTGATTCCATTGTGAAACCGACAACAACTTGTCTCACTTGCTTCGGACTGCGAGCGTTAAAACAGACCAGACATGCGCCGTGGTTTGAAGATTGGTCTTGAGATGCCTGAGACTGTCGAAACCGACTGATACGCAGACGTTACAGCCAAGACCAACGCAAGATGAACGGCGTTTTCAGTTCTATCGAACTGACCTACAAAAGGATTGTCTATAATGTGGTGGGGAATGGGAAAGCGAAAGTTTATGAAGGAGAAGAAAAGAGGCGTCAGCAGTAGCTTGTTTTCGTATACTCGCCATCCTGTATGTAGTAAGTAAGTTGACCGCATGCTCGCATGCTCCAGCTCCCAACCTGAAGGACCAGAAGGCTATCGGTCAGACCTCTGAACACTGCCCAACCTGGTACAAGAGGCTGCATCGCAGAAGCACTTCACAGTAAAGCTTCATGAGTCACGAAGGCAAAAAACACTAAACAAACCACTCTGTGTGGTGGCCGGCCGGAAGCACATATCGTAAGCGAACTATTGATTGTGTGGGGCACACATAAAAAGCCACGCCCCACAGATAAAGTACAACATTAAAGACGAATGAATGCAGATAACTAACAAATACCTATCACAACCTTACAAGCCTTACAAGCTTGCAGCTTAAATTTGGATGGGTTTGTGGTACAGAGATCAAGTATACAGGGTGACTGCCGGCAAAATGAATCTCGTCGAAAGGCGCCAGCTTGAATGATAGAAAAGTGGGTAAGCCTGGATAGTGCATGTAGAATGAGCATGAATCAATCGAGCTGACAAAGTGATGGTGATATGACTTAGTCACTGCAGCTGTCCCGCCGGCTTAAATTACAGACCTCCTGAACTCACTAATGCATCCTTTGTCGGAACTGTCGTACCGTTCTTTCGAACAGAAATGTCTGCTGTTTCACCAAGCAGTTGTTTCACCACGGGACTCCGCTGAGAAAATTAGTTAATCTACAAATCCGGCCTCAATAGAGCGCTTCTGAAAAGTGGGGATTTCATGCTAATTTTCTGGCAGTCAAAGGAAGTCATACTAAAGGAAACTACTCACAGGCTTGCTGAGAACTCTTCGACAACCCACGACCGGTTTCGCCCTTCTTGGGGCTCATCAGGTAGGCGTCTACCTGATGCTTAAAGAAAAAACCAAACGCATAGCTTGCCCTAGTTCCTCCCACGGTTGCGAACCTTTGAATTGTACATTCGGGTTTTACCATCCACATGACGACCTTTTATGTGAATCGCAACCGTACCCAAAATAGTGGCCAAACGTTAGTGGTTTCAAAAAAACAGTACAGAACCAAGTATTACAATATATGAGACAACAGGGTGTCATGCTTAATAACACACCTAGCAACGGAAAACCTGTTTGGGCGGCGTGTCAAATAACAAGCAGCATCCACATTGTTTCATAAAAACCCTCCTAATTTTCAAACAAAAAAAAATCTGATTGCAACAATAGTAAAGCTTGAGTATCACATCAATCATGCGACAAGGGGGAACCACGCTAACAGTAGATATGTCATTAATTCCGCTGGGCGGCTAAAAGAAGAATCGGTCTTTGGATTACCTTCATCACTACCTTTCTCATTAGATTGATAAGCCCTAATTTTCGTATAGAACAGGAGACAGCGAAAAAAATTTGCACCTGATCAATGTTGGAAATTTTTGATGGAATGAACTAAACATCCGGGTAATATTAATAGGTGGGCACTTAAGAACTTCGAAAAATTCTAGTAAAGTACAGTAACAGTCTCCTTTGCACCGACACCTATTTTCTTCTAACAGCCAGAATGTATAAGAAAGGCAGGGAATGAGTATACTCTCTTTCTAGCGTAAATGTTATACCTGCTCCCGCGGCTTTTAAATTAACCCTCTTTCTGTCTAAATTCTATCACGCAGAAAACAACCTAGGTAACAAGCTTGTCAATAAGCTATTGTGACAATGGGCTACTGCGCCTGCAAGTTACTCACGAAGGCATCCGTGCGTAATGGACATAAAGTTGAGCCTGTAACTACACCATCTTTCTGACAACATGATTTGCGTTTGAAGGGAAATGCATGCTCCACTTGCACATCAGAAGTTGTTTCTGTAGATATTCAACGGGAATCCCTCCGTCCACCCGACAGTCACGTGCATATTCACAAAGAGACTAAATTGCCGTTTCCTGTACAGTGACATTAGTGAAAAAATGAGGCAACGCAAGTGAAACATTTTTGCTTAGCAAGATCAGTATCATTGATGAGAGAACACAAATGTACCAACTAGGCTATAATTCCTGACTGGACCAAGTTTTCTGGTGAACCAGTTGACCGAAGTATGGTGCGTGGAGTTGCGCCCATCTAGGACCGGTCTCAGTGGAAGTCCACGCAGTTTATGGGGACCCCGTAGTCGTATTATCCTTGTGCCGGCCAGTCGGGTTCGCTCGGAAGTCCAGCATTAGACAGCCGATCACGTACTTGGTGACAGTTTTCCCGATGACTCCTCGCTTATTATTCTGCCGTAGAAATTTTTGGAAATTTTTTCTCAACGTAATCTGATTTATCTGTCAAGACAATTCCTGGGTACTTGTCTGGTGTACGCACCACTTTTCAGCGCTGTTTCATTCGTAGAGTGCAAAGTATTCATGCAGGTTTACAGGGTTTCCCATCATCTTTTCCTTATCTAAAGATCAGTATGCAGATCTATACCACTTCCCCGCAACATACATTATTCCACGCACAGTTTCACGCCGCGGCCCGGCCTCAGCCAATAGACAGCGCACTCCGACAAAACATTAGCTGATCACCTCGGGGACCCAGAGCGGGACCTTGTCTCTATGGCTTGGTTGCCTGAACCTGAAGTCGCACTAGTAATTTCTTTGAATCGCGAGTGGGTACCAATGGCAGTGGCAGTGGATGGAAGCAAAGACAGCATGAATCACCTTTACGTCTTTGTCCGTTAACTGTGCCGTCTCACAGGCCTACGCTTATCAGACTAGCCGACAAGCTTGACTGGGCGAAACACCCCACAAGGTGGCCCGTGTTTACCTGTGCCCTTCGAACAGTTAGCAGTTGGTAAGACAGGAAACCTTGTTTTTTTTGGCTGTAGTGTCACTTAATCCACAACACAATAAATGCAACTCTCGTCGAGCTGGCTAGTTGCGTACCTCTGATCCTACCAAACAAACCAATGCAAAGATCCAACCGGAAGAACCTCTATCTGTTGCTTGAAGCAAGAAACTCCTGCACCTGCCCAGCAAAACCCTCAGTAATTATTCCGCCGAAGTACGCCACCAGGCTTGTAAGGCATTCTCAAAGACAGGAAGAATAGGAGTACAGAGCCGCATTACTTGGCTTGAAACGACAGAGCCGATAGCTGGGTAAGCTTTGGAGAGAATGGAGCTGAGCTTCCGAGACGAAATACGGATTAAAATCATGCTGTAAACGACACAAAAGTAGAGAGGACTAATAACTGAGTTAGGAATAATCTAACTGCGACGATGTTCACATTACGCCTTTAGCTGGTTACCGAAGTTGACAAAGCCGTTACTTAGTTGGTTGGCTTGACAACACTAACCAGTTGGCCGGACTGGTGCTTGCTCACACGAAAGAAACTACCTGCTGTATTTGAGACGGTGAAATCAATGGATAATAAGCGACTGAGGGGAACGTACGTTTTGAGGGCTGTGCGTTAGAGGCCAAGGATGAGCTGATCGAAACAAAGTTTCTGCCGGACCAGGAGTCGGTCACTTGCCTCTAAGTAGCCTCTAAGTGAGTTCATGCCGTTAGGTTCAGATTTAAGAGGAAGAACTTTTACAGTATTGGTGCAATATCAGTTACTGACCTAATCGGCTTCACCCTCGAAAGAGGACCATACATAAATCAATTCTGTAACGAGCGGATGCGGGGGCTGTTGGTTGGTTTGTTTTCACAGGATGTTAGAGGACCGTTCATTGATGACCGGTCGTGTCACACGTGCTTGGAGCGGATTTCACGCTGAACGAGTTTAGGTCTGCGAAGCTGTGCCTGGGGTCTCATTCAAGGGTTGTTCTTCCAAGTGAAGGTGGGTGTTTTTGTGTAGCTCATAGAATAGTGTGTATTCTACGTCTGTGGGATATACTAAATTTATAAATCAGAAGTATATGCAATAGACCCATCTAGCGATGCTTCAAGGACATCCAACCGGACAGCTCAGCAAATAGGAGTGGAGGTTGCGACTTTTTTAATCAGATGGCAAAAGTTTCCAAAACCCAACTCAGCATCTAGTAATGCGACCTTATGAGGATAATATTAGACGTGTTAGACTTCATACTTCGTTAATGGGAGAAAAGGGACCAGATTATGGGAGGCCGTAATTTTCTCATCCGTTATACATAGGATATCAGTTAGGTACTGTCTAGGCTACTATGATGGCGAAAGCGTCTTATGGTTTTTTTCATCTCAATAATGAGAAGCCCTGTTATTTGGGGGTTTCGCTGAATACATATGCACATTTCACCCTCATCTTTACATGACTAATTTGATTAGTCCAGACCAATACGGATCGTGCTACGCCATAGTTCTGCTCATAGCAGTGCTGGTCAGCAATCAGTATCTGTTCCGGTTCGATGACCACCACATAACCGACCAAGTCAGGATAAGATCGGAAGCAATAAGACACCGACTAAAACTACCAGCCTGGCTTGTAATTAATTCATCCCCACATCTTAGGCATAATGTATAAGGAAAAAGAACCCACGCAATTACAGTAACAAGTTTTGGGTTGCCTCAGCCCGTGAGCAGCTGTTGGACTTCGAATATACTAGAAGTGTTAAGATTTGCTGTTATTTTCATTTATGTTACCGGATTTGCAAAACTATTCACGGCTTGAGCTTGTCCCAGATTCTCGTGCTATCGCATTTAACCAGTTCCTCCAATCAAGGGGTCTGATCAAGTTTAGTAATATTGCATCTACAGGATTTTCTGATAGTACACTAGACCGTGCAAAACCGTCAAGCAGGAAGTACAGTTGGCAAAATGCATGACTGAAAAAGCCTACTGTGTGCTATCTGAAAAAAAAGACAGAATCTTTCAAAAAACTACTGTATGGCGAAAGGTGTGGCTCCCCAACATGTACAAATTTCCTTCGCATTCCAGTGTGTAACCTCTCATGTTAAACAAAAGACTTCTCAATCGATGACTAACGGATCGCAACACTCGGAACTCTCGTGCGAGCACCTGTAATGTACACAACTGGATAAGTTATTGGGATATATTGTGGTGTGATGCATAGCCTTGTGTAGGCTTCACCGTCTTTCACTACCTCTTATTCATTACATCCAAGTGATATCACGCCAATCGAGACCACTACCAAAGCTCGATAGCTTACAGATTACTTATTTGAAGACTTATTCACCTGTTTTTCCTGCTATCTAAGAGGATAGCTTCTCACCGGATATTGTCTAAAGTTTGAGCTATCCATTTCGACAGCGAAATGCTAGTGATTGGATGACACCAAGCTTACTGTCATGGCTGTCTGTTTACGTGGATGTGGTGAAAGCAAGGAAGGCCCACCGAAGCCCGAGCAAATTACTGAATTCCGGGAAATAAAACTGAATGGCTTGCCTGTGCCGTAACGTTTGAAACCAAGTCACTGGGTAGAGGACTTGATTCTTGGGCCAACCATCGAGCTGACTTAGTAGGTCAATCTGCCGTAGAAATTCAGGCTAAAAATTCAACTGTCAATGCTGACACTTCACTCATGCAACGAAAAAAGGCCACTGAGGTTACGAATGAAGTCAGGCTGTGCCACACAAGAAACTTGCGTGTAATGAGCCAACACAATCATCCTCATGGACCTCGTCCGCAACAGGCTGGACTGAAGTGAATCCATGAGTCGACCAAAAATCAACCCTAGCTAACTGCGGGTATGCTCAATTTAATGCGCTTATGAAAGTCATCCAACTGGTTGTTCATCGGTCTGAGAATAACAGGATCAAAGGATGGGTATAACTGTGTTTCTGCTTAGTCCAGCTTTGCTGCCCATGAGCCGTTCATATGTTTGGATCGCCATAAGAGTTGAATGCCCGATCTTGACGTTTATCCTGTCCAGTAATCCACTGTACTCATTTGTATCAACCGAGGAATCTCATTGCAAAATCATCCGAAGCTTGAATTTTGTTCTGAAGCCCAAAGTAAGAAGCCGACTAAATAACTGATGTGTTTTGTATGAAGTTTCCTCATCTTGTATCATTTTGATCTGAAGAACAGCGAGTAAGTCCAACCGGCTCGTTCTGTGGACAGACCCAAAACTTCTGCACGTGAAGCATTTAATGTCCCAAAACACCAACCGAGCTAGCATCATCAAATTATTTCTAGACAGATTAAATTCCAGAGAATGACCGCCTAATGGGTACAAACATCTTGATAAGACCCTGTCTGCTCTGGATGACCGTGATTTATTGACGAGTTTATGCCCTGTGAAACTGTGAAACCGACGTTAATACGATCAACACTTACTGTGCTTGTTTCCTTTTGCTTCCTCAAGTCCGAGATAGGTTGAGTAAATGAATGTAGAGCACACGCTAGTTGCTACAGGCATTCATATCAGCAAGTGCAGTTTTGGCACCGTCTTTCTCCTGTAAAGTGATTTTTTGAGGATGCCATGTAAAATACTACTGGAGCAGTTCAGTACTCTTCAGAAAACTGAAAGTCAGTGTTTCTGAGATTAGTCATTTGCACTTACTAGGCTGTACCACCATACAAATTACACTGATTTCTTTGCATAAAATGTTCTACCGATCCAGTCATCGGAAGGCCAGAACTCATGAAAGGAATGGTGAAATCCGGTCCAATAATCAAGTCTGTTCTAGGCGTTAGTGGACCTTAGTTTTTGGACACTTACAGTGCAAACGTGAACAGAATAGTCTCGCCATATGAGTACACTGCGGTGGCTGCTAGGGAAGGTGGTCTATCGCCGGGCCTGGGCACTATCGAGGTAGAGGGTGTCCTGAGAACAATGCACTCATCGCATCTTATTAGAACTAGATGTGGGCATGGTGAAAAACCTTAAGCCAGTTCTGTATTAGGTCGACAAAAACGACATCTCAAAACAGTACGAAACTACTACTTTCTGGTCACAAATATTTCTCATGAGGTATAGATTAGTCGGTAGTGAACGTTGAACACCAGTCACTTATGGCGACTTTTACGGCGAAGCAGGTTTTAATAGGTGCTGTACAACAATTCTGATGCACTATTTGGTCAAGCTTCCAAGTTTCCACTTTGCTACCTAGCATGGAATGAAAGAAAGCAGCATTTTAATTTTCTGATATGCGTCTCCTTTTACAGTGTATCTTCATCAACCCTCAGTTAAATCAAGCGGAATTTCCTCTATTGGCTTCTGAAGTAATTTACGTACAACATCCAACAATACTTCATGTTACTTATAAAAAAACTAATGCACTACCATATTTCGTCCATCTAGAACTGCTTCCTGCAGCACGATTCGACGCATCTGAGTCTTACTAGTTAGAACATACTGATATTCCACAATTTAACCTTTTTACAAGACGCCATGAGATATTTTCGAGTTAACAGTGCTTCTCAACCCCAGTTCCACTGTATTGTGAAAATTAACGATATCCGACTGGTAGGCTGGTGCTTTTGCAGCTAACAGACCAAAATTGTCAACGAAAGGGTCGCATGGTCAATGCACCTACATCTCTACATGAACCTCAATAAACCCAAAAAGGTTGGCTGTGCTTTTATTGAGATCGGGCTAGATCCTGTTGTGTTTCGGCATGTTCAACATGTTCGTTAACATCTTCGCTAACTAGTTCCAATTATTAAGAGATTAGTTCCTGTCATTTTTATAACATGCTGATGCAAATAAATATTGATTCCTCTTGTCAAATCATTTAAATAGAGTATGATTTTGTCGACTGAAATCACGACCTATCATCCAAATTCAGCGATTTAAGCTTAGCATGAGACTTTCTACCTAATTTGTGAGTGAGTTCCTAATGACTAGTTCAAGCCGACTTTTGGTTATTCTGTTGTCAGGCCGTCGGAAAACGACTGTCCCAAATCATCCTGTGGGTACATGCGAAATCTCTTATCAACCACACTAATGTGGAGATTTGGAATACTGAATAACAGCTGATGACAGTGGCAAAAGCCTTGGCAGAATTTTGCTTTGTGTGGCGTTTACGGACCGTAGTTTTCCTCCTCATTGTTTCAGTCTAGTTACATAGGGTCTAATTTTCAGTTGACGCCATTAGGTTCTGATATCAGTCGCCTGGAGCTTGAACGACTTCGGTGTTTAGACCGTTACCTTGTAGTAAATCAGTGAGTTAAAGTTCTTGCTTCCTTTAAACAATGTGTGACTGAATTTTTAGTCTTTATTCCCTCGCAAGATATCCCCTTCTATACTACGGTGACAACGAAAGAATTGACGAGACCCTGGTCCTTGTATCAAATATGCGGACCGCATGTCCGATGAACGGGAAGATTGCTCAAAACTGACCCGTATAAACCAGCATATTGCTTGGTGCCACACAAGAGTTGCACAGTAATTAGAAATTGCTGTTTATCTTAGGTTCTGAACACATATTTCGTCGAGCGTATCAGAAACGGCTAAGTTTGTCTCATTTCGGTAAGATCACTGACGTATCAGGCGTTTACAAAACACATCCATAATGCAGTCATTGTGCGTTTTAAAGTTTTTCCGTTTTATGATAGCTTTTCTAGGACCCACTCACAATCCGTAGTAACGTGGTTATCATGCGGGTCGTTTACATTTTTGGGTTCCGATTCCTCATCTAGAAGTAAGGATTCAGCGGAAGTAAACCAACCCACCCTCATTTTGTTCTTTTTGCGACAACGGATTCCACCTCATTAATCATGCACAGCTGTCCCAGGTATGAGCATGCAGAACTAGAAAGCTAGTAGGCGGCCGAATCTACTAGCAGGAGCAGCCAGTTGCCTACTTTTTGTCAATTTGAGCTACTGTGGATACTTTCTGACAGCTAGACGTGTGCTTTTGCTTACTGTCGGTTTTATGACAGCATTTTCCAGGTGTTTTTGAAGTGGGACGATTCCTAGTTTGTTAGTTTGAATGAAATCCCCATTCCTCTGTGTGTATGTGGTCAAGTTGAGAATAGCATGAAATGTGATACTGTAATGTCCATCAGACCTGCTGTCCTCAACACCACTGCAGAAAATGGCGTTGTTTTAATGGGCCGGTAACCTAGATTTCTGGTATAGGTCATAGTCAAGTTGAATGCAAACCGGATGGTTAGTATCAGGCAAGATGACAAAGTGCATCATTATTTTCACCTCAGATGGCCTTGATTTATGGTAACAGAAGAGGATGAGCGAAAAACATATCAGACAATCATCTTGTAGACCTCAGTTATTCCATAATGAAAAAGATTAATGAAGAATCATTCGCGGGACACTCAAACGTCGTATAACTTACATCTGGAAGGTGACATGGAACACTACTGAAATTCAGCAACCCTGTGTGACTTTAACCGTCATGACTACTCACTAAGACGGACATGAAATGTGGCTCTATCTTTCGTGGAACTCCAAAGGAATAGCCGACAGGCAGTAATTCTGGATTCACGTACGGTTCGTCGTCGGGTTATAACTGATATCGGAGCTGAGTATGAATTAAACTCATTAATAAAATACTGCCTTAAAATGAGAAATTTCAGTGCCGCCGAACAATTCTTTACCTACAACTTGAGTTTTTCACTGGACCTTTTTTCGTTCAAAAAAAAACAAAAAGACTGTGGTTCTTTATTTTTACCACTGTCAAACGAAAGTCGGCCAAGCACAATCAACAGCCCTTTTTTCTAAGATAATGCGAACAAACCACTATTTTATGTTACAGCCAACTTACACTGTAGATTGTTTACTGGATTCTGAAATAGCACTGATCTGTGCATACACTTTATATTGTTTGATAGACAAAGCCCTTTCCTTGTAAAGGATTTTGAAAACTGCGAGTAATTTAACTGTGTCAAATTTAGTTCATCCTTTAGATAGAACGAAAATTCTGCAATTTTCTCGATATCCTGCCAGTGAGTCGAAGCTATATTACCATTCTGCTGTTTTAAATGATTTATTCGGCCAACAAGTGTTTCTGAATTTTTTATTTGGAGTGATTATCATGAGACTACTTCGTGTCACGAATTTACACCCTTTTGTTTCTTTTACAACAGTTCGAATAACAGTGATGAAAATTGATTGACAAGAGAACAGCAAAGCGAGCTTTTGAGTCTCCATGCCGCAAACAATGTGGGCTTTGCGACCTGGATTTGAACTATCATTATGGAGCTCGAGATAACTCAGTAATTAAGGAAAAAACGGAAGGTCCTTGGTTTGAACCCAACCTAGACATCTCGACTGCTTGTGTCCACGCTTGAGCAAACTGGCAGTATCTCGGTCCCCATGATCCCTTCGGAGTGTATGGCTATTAGGCACCGAATGACTAGGGTATTAAACCGAACGGCTAATTTTATTCCTCTTTAATCAGCATGAATGTCCAGGAGACGTTCAGGATGGTCTCTTGCTCCAAGAAATTACCCAGCACCAAACTTTCATCGTGTTCTGTAAGGCATGGTTTAAACACCAGCATGTCGAGGTAATCGTTTTAAATGTTTTTTTGGTTTTTGAATATGCGCAGTCTTTTACAGGATTTTCAAGAGACACCATTTAATAGCTTTTGGTGGTAAAATAGAACTAAAATCCACCTTAAAACTCGGTCAAATCGGTTGCCTGGTCACTTGGCTTGATGAGTTTTTTGATCAAAAGCAAGACGTTGCCCCATTGTAAAACGACCGATTGTTTACCGAACCCTTCTGA
Organism: Clonorchis sinensis; assembly: GCA_003604175.2. Lineage (NCBI taxonomy): Eukaryota > Metazoa > Platyhelminthes > Trematoda > Opisthorchiida > Opisthorchiidae > Clonorchis > Clonorchis sinensis. The sequence goes on from CM030369.1 coordinate 115,052,996, forward strand.
AATGATGACTTCTCGATCAGTTCCAAACTTTTTTCACTGATTAAGGGTCAACGTTACTTTCGGTTCAAATCGGTCAAATGATTAGTACACCGCGAGACAACGAGACTTTTTTCGGCAAATACATTCTTTGCAAATCAATTTGATTTTCACGGCAGACTCAACCGAATCTTTCGATTATGATATCCTTCAACTGAATGTTCCGCACAAAGACCGCCTCCTGTTTCAGTTGATACGATATTTGAGATGTCGCAGTATATGTCCATAAAAGAAGCTATTCACCTTTTGAATAGTATTAGACCAAAAATATCCGGGCAGTTACTTGTGCTGTAGGAATCATTTTGTTACTGAAAGTCATGATGACAAATGGTCATGTCGGAACTGTGTAATGTTTGGATGTCTTTTTGCGTCTGGTACGCATGTGATCTGACCTTATGGCGTACATCGCCTCCTCACGGAAAGGACGCTGTGGACCGTTGGCCCACTGCACCTATGTAACTTAAGTTACAGGAAACGACTCCCTGAGGTGGGTGATAGCAGAATGACTGGCAAAAAGTTTATCCTTATTATCAGCAACACAGGCAGCGACTGAAACAAACTCGAGCCTGAAGCTTCCACTTTGACTGTGATGCGTACGGCGGCTCTGAACGTGTATGCGGTCGCTGTGGATGTGCATCACACAATTCCCTCAATCTGCAAGACTACTTCCAACCCAAATATGTCTTATGCTTTCTGCAAAGGCAAAATCTCAGTGTAAGTCGTATGAACGAGAAGACGAATTCCTGGCCTCTCGCTTGCCGTACAGGAGTTCTAAGTGCTTTTGGAAACCAGTCGTCAAACTTTGGATTATCATCTTTCCAAATTTGCGCACCCAGAAAAAATATATTGTACTTTGCTGCTGTCTGTAAACATGCACAATTATCAAATTTACTGCCCACATTGGTTGTCTCCTCTGATGAAAGGATGTTAAGAACAGGTTTCCTGATACAAATTCACATGGTCGAAGTAGCGGCTGATGCTGAGGCTACGGTTTTTCGAAAGATGACAGTCAAATAAAAAAACGGCTAGAGTGATTACGTGGCTATTTAGGGGTAGTTGGGGCGAAACTGGGGCAATGCAGGTACTGAACTATCCAAGTAAACTTTGCATATACGGAACGTCGCAGAGGTGTAACGCCGCACCCGCTCAAAAGTATGAGAATATGATCGCACTTGTTTTCAACCAATTGGAAAAAGTTTGGAACCGATTGAGAAGCCATCGTTTCAGAAGGGCTTGGTAAACAATCGGTGGTTTTTATTTGGAAAACGTTTCACTTACCTAGTGCGATAATCTTAAGAGAACTTACTGATTGGTTCCCCGTCTGTCTTATAAGCTGGCTAACTTGGTGGCCTGTTCTCTTGGCCTGATGAAGCTTTTGTGTCAAAAGCGAAATGTTGCCCAAATACAAACCACCGATTGTTTGCCAAGCCCTTCTGAAACGAAGATCGCATTTGGTTTTCACTTACAAGAACTGTATTCATTGGCTTGAGCACAGTTTTGTGTTATTTCAATACCTCCATTGTGAACCATGTCTCTCATATCGATTGTCTACTTGATTACAATCATCAACAAGCAACTTTAAATATCCAAAAACCGTTTGGCTGGCCGTAACAGTCACGCGGAAGGAATGCGTCAATTCTACGCCATTCTTTAAGGCAAACAACAAGAACAGCATTAACAACCTCTCCTCTTGTCAACATCAAACGTTTGGCTGCGCAGAATGTTCAGTTACTGTGTGGAGATTACGTTTAGAAACCAAACAAACGGAGGTCAAAGGGTCATTTCGCCCCCTATTGTCGGCGAACTCTAGACGAGCTGGCCTCAACAAAGGTGTGAACTTAGCCTGCCAGTCAATGCAAATCCTAGTCCAAAGTATGCATAATTCATGCAAACAGACGCCGACTGTCACCTTCGTTCAGTTTGTGATCCATTGAGTGCTCTTCGTTCAGCTTTCGATCATTCAGTGCTGAAAACATAGTAAATAGTTTCAGTTAAAGCGATTCGGTACCATCATAAACCACAGCTTGTGAAGAGAATTTCTGCGTCACTTATGCATAGTAGACTGTGTCCTTTTTGGCCCCTTTTGGCACCTCTCAAGAGCGGTTCAAACTTCCTGCTTTTTCCCGAATTCGAGAATTCTGTAAGGAAACAACACTAACTTGCTAGTCCAGTGACTTATTTTCCTCAATCATATTTCGTACTTGAACATCGATAAACAATCATTTACAGATTAGGTTGCTGTTACCGGAAGACCCAACTGAACTGAATCTCAATCTATCTTCCGTAATATTTCTTAACTGGACGTGCTGTCTGCCTTACGTTCCAGTTGGAACGATATCTGTTATCATTCATAAGGTCAGTTAGGACTCTTCTCAGTCGACTGCCCCATTCAGCCTTCACTTAAAACTAGTCGTCAGGATAGCTGCAGAATCCAAACCACAAAGAGCAACAAGTGGCCTGTCTTGAGGTTATATATAATGATTTCCGACACAAGTTTGAAACTTAGTTATGTCGCTTGTGTTTGTTTGGCTACACGCCAGCAACTATTCTTTCTTGTCAGCCCAGTAAAGCCTGAATTTCTGCAGGCTCTGTGGATTCAGCAACACACTCAACAGGACACGGAGGCGATAGAACATACGGTCATATCAGCCATCGTATTGTGACGTCAGCCGGGTCAGTTTTCTTACTGCGTACGGCACGGCTGATAGGAGAAAGAGCTTTGCTGCTAACGCCCCTCTTCCTTCTTCATTGTTGTCTCTTAACTCTCGTCCTGTTCCACTTGACACTTATCCTTATATAGATCGCAGTTGTAGACACATCATTCAGGCCGCTGGGGTACTGCCACACTACACGGCAGCTTACACCTACTACTCCGAGTCTTATATTCAGGAATCGCCCCCACCTTTTGACTGTAGATCGTAGAGTAAGGACTCCTAGGCCTACTGTAGATACTCCGTCGACTGAAGTATGCCGCATCTATGGAACTCCTATACAAGATCCAAGAAGAGTTTACAGCATCCTCCATTTCTAGACGCTGCAGCTGACCTCACAGCTGCTTCAGTGGATTGCACTGGTGTCGATATAACCTTAAGTTTGGGAGCTAAGGTTTCGTTGCTCGGCTACATACCCGTAAACAGCCGCCTCCGTGCTGTCCAACTTTCTGAATCGATGAAAACTCGTGCCGGTGGAATGCTGAACTTATTTGTCGTTCGTTCAGTAATTATGTACAAGTATGCTTCTTTGAAAACACCTATCGAGGAATGCCCATCCTCTTGTTTATCTAATAGTCCAACTGTGGTCACAATAGCAGCAGGTTTCAGTGTACAGATAGGACTCTTCATCCTATTCAAGGCAGATCTAAATAGTATGTTTAATCAAGACACAAAGCATGGTGAAAACGGTGAATGACTTTTGCTAACTTTACAGAAGCACAGGCTCCAGAGGTAATGGGTGCCCCTGTGTTACTTGTCGTTCCTCTACCGTTGAGCTATCTTAGAGTCAAACCGGCTACATTGCCAACAGCTGCTAATAGCAAAATTCAATCACTGACTACCGATCGCCTTAGAATACAGGTTTTCCTAGATCACACTGTTGTTCGGTGCTGATTTTCACTGGGTTCCCCCAGTAAATCTCAGAAACGAGTTTCCCATTTAGCAGTGGGAAAGTTTTGAGAGTCATATTTTATGGAAGCATACCAAAGCCTGCTATATAACGCATAATAAACGGGCAATGTGGAGTACATTGACTGCAATTGAGTAAGATAAACACGGGCGAGTATGACGCCAGGAAATCTACCTGTAGTGCACGTTGATGCCACAGAATCCTACAACGGTTATCTCGACTTTGGAAACTTTTAAAGCGTAATGGAACAAGATGTTACACTGCGACGCTTCGGTTGTCATGGATAACCCCTTTCAAGGGTTTCCAAGGTCAATTGCATACGATTAAAATGTAGCATCATCTAGGTCCGTTCTTTTGTCTTCCACTAAGTTGCGTTGGACCTTTAAAGTGTCCATATTATATACTACATGGTGCTCAGTCTTTTTAACGATATCCGAGACTTGCTCAACCCGGAACTCCCAAGTCACTCTCACCGCTTAATGTGAGGCGCTCTATCTCCCCGAGTACACATAACAATTCGGCCAGACGATGGATAACACCATAGCTCAAACAGCCTGTATGGGGATAGAGAGGCGTGATGCAACCAGAATGTTCAGGAATTGGAAGGGACCAGAGCGGCTTGGAATGTAGAGGAGTGGCTCCTAAAACACTTTCCGGAGATAAAGTAATCAGAATTACCATCAGAAAGCTAATAGTCAATAAAAACCAGGGTCCACATCGCTGGGCGGAATATTTTCACCACTTTAGTGTTCCATCTCTCCTTGGGTCTACTCACTGCATTCAACTCGCACATTTTGAGCCATGGTATTGAGTTTAGATCTCGCATTAGTTGCTAAAGTACTGACGAGTATTTCTGCACTGAGCTGATATCAGGCTTTCGGGACAAAGTAGTTCCCTCACCGCTGTTTGAAGATTATGTTCCGCCCTGACCAGGTTGTTCTTATGTATTTGGAGAAGATGGGGCTATTCGTTGTTAACACTCAAGTTCAAAAAGATACGCGAACTAACTGTTCCAACCACATGCGTATAGATATCATGCCTGTTGCAGCAAGGCTACCGGTTTCCCTTACCCCTTAAATCCGAGACCACCAAGCATGATTTAGACCAGGTAGAGGATGCATTGATCTTTTTTACACTACGTTAAATGCTTGAACAGTGCTAAACGTACCACTGATCCGCTACTGCGGTTTTCCTTGATTTTGAGTGAAGCTTCAATTTAGGTCAGTACTTCTAAATACTCTTGATCAAAAAGGGGGTGATCCTGAATTTCGTAAACATTCTTCGTGTCCTGTATCTCCACACCTCTAGTCAGGTTAGGGTTCCACGTAAAGCTGTTTAAAAGCTTCCTCCCGACCAACGGAGCTCGTCAGGGCTATCCGCTCTTTTCCGTTCAGCTTTGTTATCGAAATTATCACGGACTGGACACTCCAAGGAACCATGGATCTAGGGGTAAGTTGATTTGGACTATGCGGACAATGTCGCTGGGTTGTTTAACAAATGATTTTTCCACGCACAGTATTCTGAACAGAATGTCGGAGGTGACCTCATGTTTCATAATACATGTGCACCTTCAGAATGCAAGGTCTTTCAACACTTTCCATCATCTTGTGCTCCTATGAAACTTCTGAATGAGAAGCTTGAATTTGTTGATCGGTCCACGTACCTCGGTAGCTATAAAGACCATGACTGTACTATTACGGATGAAGTCAATGCGCGGATAATCAAGATACGGGCAGTATTCACCAGTTTGCGTCATTTGAAGCTTCAGAAATGAAGTTCACTGGTGCTTTGTATACACGACAACTTTAGGAGCTTCACAACTTCAAACTGTTAGTCGCCGGTTTCTCTGTAACAACAGGCTGTTAATTGGTTTCAGCAGGTACGCAGCGAAGCTGCGTTTAAGCAGGTAGTTGTTAACGCATCTGAATCGTTAGAGCAGCACACTAAACTTACTAGGTTAAGCTGGTTGAAGCATGAATTACGACCAAACACCCGTCTACCCAAGAAAGCATTGCTTTCCTTTCCAAGATATTGTTGGAGAAATGTTTGCAGGGGATATGCCGTAGCGTATCAACGTGAAATGAAAGCGGTTTAAGTCAGACAGTGCTGTGGGATCTCCGAACTTTTCTGGCTGGCGCTCATGCAACGGTGCTTGCATTTGATTGAATACCCTGAAGGACATGAAACGCAACCGTCCCAGTGACAACTGTTGTCATTTTATAGTATGTGCTGTCTAGAGAGATTCACCTTATAATTGTGTGCTTGGCTTTAATGGTGTGAGGTTTGCGAATGATGCTGAGTGAAACCCGCAGGTGGCGCCTCAATTAGGTAGGATGCCTGGATACCCTCACCTTAATGTTGTCGAAAGGTCCAGGCACTGTTACTGACTTCTCTCGAACCCAACCTTAGTATCTCGACTGCTCCTGCCTAGGCTTGGGCAATCTCATCCCCGTGCTCCTCTCCAGTGACATGGCAGCTAGACACCGAGAGGGTGTTGAGAAATAATGAATATATTATTTATTCTATCACAAGTTATGCCAGAAAACTGGATGGAATTGTAGCAGCACCGATTTAACGAATTTCAGATTCACTGAACCCGCATAATTTCACACTTTCTTGAGCTGAGAAGAAAGGACAGCTGCTCATGTTCAACCAAACAAAGATGCACATTCGGGCCTTGCTGGAGACCAAGTTAATCTGCTAATGAGTGTGTATCGCCAGCTGTAGATACACAGCAAGTATTCACTTTCTGTAACTAATCTGGCCGAGAGGTCTGACTCCAAAAGCAGTATCCTCTGCTGTTCGGTTTGCGTACGGTAGTCTGAGCAAGTATATTCATCAGGTGGAATCCACGTTGGTATAGCTAGAAAAGACTATGGAACTTGAGGCAGCGCAAACCAATATATCGTTGGTGGACGTTAGACATGTAATTTCGGTTTTCAGTTCTGACGGTAAATTTTCTTTTCTGTGAATAAACTATCCACAGAAGCGTTGAAAATGGTTGAATATTCATCGTCACGTGTGAGCTATCCAAATGACCGAAGCATGCACCTTTTGACTATGGGTACCCATTTTGCTTTTGGGAACGCTGGAGATAGTCCTTAGTTTTATCTTTAAAATCCACATAATACCCAGTCATATTCCAGTAACTAAAACAGAAAGCCGCCTTCAATGTCCGCACTCTGAAGCAAGCAGGACAGCAAGCTGCTGTTGTTCTCACACTGGATTCGCTTGGCATTGATGTGTGCTGTGTCTCAGAAACGAGAATTCAAGATGCAAGCACAGTTAGGATGGGGACCGCGTGATCCCCACTGCACCTGGTTGGAGACACTACAAGATATGGCTGCCAACCAATGTCAGTGGCGTTCTTGTTGTCAGTTTCTATCCAGATTGCCTGAGTGAATGTTTGGAGGTGTAGGCACCTCGGATTGATTGTAGTAACCTAGCACCAAGTCCCTTACCCATCCACCTTTACTCTTTTTTTACAATAGGGCTTTCAAGTAAATCATGGTTGTACGGCAGTGAAGCATCGGTGTTGAACACTGATGCCACGCTGTCGACGACGATGATGATGATGCAACCATGCTATTGATGAAGTTCTCTTTTCGATGGGATTTTTCCATTTACCTGACCTGTAGTTTATGCACGATACCGACATTCCGAAAGAACACAGGATGTGCCTGTATTGTGTTCAAACTTCGGTTCTTAGGGTACGCTCTGGCAACATTTGGTCAGACCCTGAAAATTTCCGCCAAAGTGTATATTTAACTTGGTTGATTATTGGACCAACTTTGATCGGTCACATGACCATCGCGTGTTTTACTGAGGACGGTGCGTTCAGTGTTGTGCATCTGGTGAAGTTACTCCAATCGCATTCTTCTAACTGACATCCAATCCTATTCCGTGCCTGAGTACTAAATCAACCAGGATTTCTCAGAGGAGAGACGAGCTGTTAAGCTAAACAGTCTCATTCTCTATGAGCTATCCAACGGTTGTGACTGAATCAGAGGCTATTTTAAACGAAATACCGATAACTAGACATGCTATACGCTATTTAGAAACAGATTATTGACCGATCTATATACTCTCCTTCAGTACCGTATTAGCCAAGCACAAGTGGCAGACTGATAACCTTGAAGCGGACTTCCCAGATGCATCATCAAAAACTCTGAGGAAGGACAGGACCCACCACATAGACCGCCATCGATATTGATCACAAATAAATTTTACTGAATAGTGAAAAAATTACAATTCATTCCGACCTTTCCATTAAGTCATACGAATCGCCCCTTGGAATTATATCCCATGCTACTGGAACTCTGGGAGAGAGAACCTGTCTGGAGTGGTTCCCAGATGCATTCACCGGAACACTCTCGCATGCATGCTGGAAACCAGAAAAAGGACGATATCCATCTGTATAGAAAGAAGGGAGGTAAATGAAGTCCAAAAAGTTAAGATTATCGTTACGACCTCTAGCTGGGGTAACCAAATTCATTGGGATATTCATAGACTCATCGATAGGACAGGCGAAAACAATTACTGTACTGTGACTTGTCTTTGAAATCTGCGTTAACTGGAACTCGCTTAATCCAGAGTCGCTAAATCGCCTCCCAAGCTTGCTATCAACATGTACGGCAAACGTAGTAGTTGCTCATATTATATCGGAGACAAAAGTGGCACAAGAAAGTTGAATAAGTTACTTAATATGTAAAGATGTTTTTGGGACTTATAGACTTCAAGTTCACACCACGCACGTTTGAATAGTCTTCCTCCTCTCCTGGTGTGATTAGTCTGGTGGTCCCACAGCAGTGAGGAAATACTAGACTTGAGCTTTGCTCTCGTTAGAGCTCATCCTTGGTCGTGCCTGGGTTCGAACTCCGGACATCTGACATGTTGGGTGAGCATGTTAACACTACTCCAGCGGCGTACGCTGGATGAATGTGATTTTTCAAGTCTGAACAGGTGAACGTGTTCAAGCTTGTTGTTGATACAGTGCTAATGCAGTTTTACGGAAGAATTTGTGCGCCTAAGCGTTCGCACTGGCAAGCGAGAGTTCAGTAGCCGACGTATTATGAGCTTTTGTAAGCTTAGAGGTTTTTTGGCGAGTTGTCATGTGGGGTGAAAATTAACTCCTCACCTGATTCTAGGCTGCTACAGGACTTATATATAAAAAAGTCTGTTGAGACCTAGCAGTCAGGGCGATTGGAAAACATGCCAGTTGTCTGTGCACAGTAAAACGTGTTCTTTTGAACGAGTCAAAGCACGACTGTTTGTTTGTGTGATGCTTTCTTGACAGAATCCAGCCTCTTGGTGGTGAGGCCCGGACAGTCAAGGTGAACACTGTTGTGAAGCATTTCATTACTTCGTCAAGTTTTGCATCTTTTTCGCCCGTGGCTTTTGTTAACCACAGAAGGCATAGATAGTAGCACAATATATCTGGTGAGAAAAGAGACCCATAGACACTCGGTCAGCGGCACTGAAACACTAAGAGAGCAAGAAGGCTGTGTGCTCTAATTCATTGTTCGAGCAGAGTAAACACTAGGCATGTTTTTTGTTACAAAACACTGAAGGCAAGATGGCTGCTGGCCTTATTGCTCATGAAGTGCACGGGGCAGAAAAGCCTGAGAATCACTACCTAAGAAGGTAACTCGCCCGATCTCGTGGTCAGCCGTTCAAAAACCCAAAGAAATAAAGCGCTTAAGTCAGTGTGATTTGCTCTTAGACCTATTTTCAAACTGTTTGCGATCGGGCGTTTAATCAGATGAAAGCACCATCTTTGTCCTTGTCCAGAATCATACTTTGTCTACAAACGCTATCCAATTAAAGGAAAGGCCTGTTAGAGTATTCATCAAATTGTTGGGTAATATTAGAAAACTAAATCGGTCCGTTTGGCCACCGTTCGATACTGGTGCGATTCCAATTCACTACCACAACTTGTGGAACACGTACGCCAAGACTTGATTGTAATCACAAAAGCAACAGCTGGCTGAAAAGGGCAGCACAATGATCAACTTCGTATGTAACCATACGTTTTTCACACCTACCTTTATTTTATTATCTGTAAGGCGCTAGAAACAGATTTACGATGCCTTTAGTTTCTTTATTCCTTTCTCGGTTTGTGACCTATCTGCAACCACCCACGGGAGATACTTCGGAATTGGTAAGGCTGGCCGTTTCAGTGGGCTGAATTACATGCCGCACATTTCACGTAACTGTATTCAGTCACTGATTCATCAAATGAATAGTAAAGATCAAACAACCACATCACAACGACAAAACATGCATTTTCCTCCAAAATTTAGCGTATCATACCCCTTCTCAGGAGTCACGTAATTCTGCGAGTTTGCCAACAGTTAGGAAAATCTACACGTTTTTAGGACTACTGAGATTCCCCGGAAGAAAGCCTTGGAGCAAAACCAAACTATTTTACCAACGGATATCCAAAAGTGTAATTCTCCCAAACCCCAAAAAGACGTGGTCCATAAGGAGCATCAGCTCACAACCTGGAATGTTTTCTGAATAAGATCTTTCAAGTGCAGTTAATTGGTAGATTACCGCATTCCATCCAAAACTATGTAGACGGAAATTCTCCCGTTGTGACGAGATAGTCAACTGTTGTGTGCAATCTGATGATGGATGGGACCAATAAAAATCTACCGATCCACAAAAACCTGCTTAATCTCACAAGCAGGAATCACTGATTAATTAATTATTGAATGGCCTTATCGCTCGGTTGATGTCACATGTATATATGGGGGTATGTTTATCCGTCAGGACAGTGCATGTGTACGTAAAAAGATATAGTCTGGCGGCCAGACCATCTGTCGACTGTGTGTGGACCACTTGCAACCTTATAGCTTTGCTGTGGTCTATCGTCCTCCTGGTATCTGTTAGGGAGGTGGAGGGATTTGGAATATGCTTCCCAGGCCAAAAGGACATGTTAGCTTTGGTTCACTATGTCAGCTGGCGAAAAATGCGCTCCTTGTAGATTTCAGTGCAACTCTTTTGAGCTGTTCAGTCACTAATGTTGAATAAATCTAAACCTAAATCTAAGATGAATTTTTCATGATGTCGGCAGCTTGTTTTAATCCATTTAGCCGCAATACGAAAAACCATCAATTTTACATCAAAGGTGGGAATAAATAGCAATAAAAAGCATGGCGGTCCTAACTTACCAAATCGTATCTGATGCAACCTTCTCCAGACAAGTTCTGTTCCTAATTCCAAGGCAAGACGATGGCTTATGTGCACACTAACTGGGCCGGTAGTGACTGATCAACATTGCCTCACGGAAGGTTTAAACTTCGAGTAGACGTTGCGGAGTAAAATTCCGAATGTCGTATTGGGGTCAACAGCAGATAGAATGTGTGATCGGCGAAGCAGATTTTCGGGTCCCAGCTTGCAGGTCATCGGCCGAACGGTCGAGCGATTAGTCGCTTGACCCAAATAAATAGATAACTATTCCCAGACTTGTTCACATAAGCTCCTATCTGTTCTGTAAGTGTATGTTTCACCGCAACTGCATGTGAACGTGAGACAGAAAGCTTGGGTACAGCAAGCAGTGTACATCGGAGATTGCCTTTTCTTGTTGGTGAGTGCAGAACTAATTGAATGGTTGGGTACCTAAGACAGATTACACCACGTAAGCTGTGCTGCATGGCTTCGTTTAGTACAGTCTGATAAAGAGCGCTTTCCTTTTTACTGAGTATTCAATCTCCCGATTTTGCCGTGGTGTACTGTTGGCGCTTCTCTGGGTAGCTGTTACAAATCAGTGTCTCTTTTAAGAACTCATCTTGTTTTTAATGAAGCATTCGTCCCACCACTGAGAACAATCTATGGAGAAAAACGGAAAGGTGGTGTGTGGCCATTTCATCCTGGTTGGGAACGATCAGCAGTGCGCAACTCATGAAACTCAGAGAAATTCGAACCCGCCAAATACTGTCCAGGGAACACTTAACCATTTGGGCCACAAGCGACTGACAAGCAATGTAAATAGCTTGCTCTGTTCTTGCTGAACAGAGTCAAGAGGCTTGTCGTCAGGCCAAAGTTACCCATCAACAATTGCGAGTAGTTCTGTTGCAGTCGAACAAAGTGGGTACTAGACTTTCCTTATACGCTAAAGCAGCAAAGCCGGACGATGTAAATATTGCCTAGTTCATGTGGGCTTGTGGTCCATAGAACTCCTAAAAGAACTCCATCTGGGCGTCTCACAATAGGAATATCTAAAAATACCATGATGTTCCCACTTCCTGTCTCAAACATTTTAGACGCAAATTATTCATATGGTTGCAAAGGTTCTTAAACTGGTCCCAGTCTGAAATCCGAAGTGTTGTTTACATATCCTTTCCAGAATATAATCTTGAATATATGGTCAGAAAGCTGTAATCATTTCTAAAAAGGCATCTGATAATAAAAGTCCACACAGGCTGCCGTTGCCACACCATCCACTGGCTTAAACTTGTGGCCTTCAAATTCAAAGCGGATGTTTTCAGTGCACAGAAGATCAACTCTCAAATATTCCAAGGGAATTTGCGGAGGGATTTTGTTAGCGGTAACAAGGTAACGCAATTACCTTATAGTCTGAAGCAAAAGAAAATTCGTCAATAAAAAGTTGACGTCAACAGAAAGCATTTTTTAAGGATTTAAAGACAATTATTCAATAAGTTATGCGAGTTCAGAACAATCCTTTGCACAGTATCGTGCAAGTGCCTCATGGATTGTAATGAATGAAGAACTTGTTTGCATACAAACCGGCATGCACTATGGATTCGGTTAAGATTCGATAAAAGTTTTAGTTTGCAATGTTCTCCAGTTAGCAGTGTGCTTCAAAAGATACCTGAGATTCAGATGATCCAAAACTCTTGATAGCAAATTAGGTTTGTTTTACAGAAAGGCATAAAATCGATATCGACTTATTTGTAGATCAGGATTTGATCCAGATTTCTGATAAAAAGTTGTTAAGTGATTGTTCAGCAGTTCTTGCACAGGATCAAAAATAACATTAATTTACTCAGATGAACGGAATCTTGAATGGGATCTCCTCGAGTCATCCTGGCATAGCATAATCCGTAACAAGTGAGCCCGATGTGCATCGCCTTATTCAACTCGATTTGGACGAATCTAGTTCTGTAAATAGGGGCTTAGAATTCCAAGCGGTCAAGTGCACACAGAGAAGTTCTTCATATCATCTCAACCGGAATTTAGCACGAGATGCCATCTAAAAAGTTGGTTTTCATTCCGTTGTTCAGTGAATGGCGTTGTGAATGCTATGGCAGATCGAAGGAATGATATTTCCAGTGGTAAAATATATGTTCCAAATCGTATTCTGTCGGAAGTATCCAATGAATTGAGTTACAACCGTTGTTGGGAACAATGGGTAGAAACTGTCAGTTTTCAGCCGCACTGCACTCAAACAGGAACAACATTTTCAAAGTAGATTATCGTTAGATTATTGGATTTGTCACCGTAATGAAGTGCGTCGTGCGTAAACAAGTGTCGCCCGGATGTCGCTGCCGTAATTTTCAAGGTGTGCAAACATAACTGTTGAAGTTGAGGTCAATCGATTCTCAACCAGCATGAGGGCAGTAAACTGATGTTCAGTTTAGAGGTACTTGCTTTACGGCGCTAGATCAGGTACTGTCGGAACATTGCATAGTTTTGTGCTGCATGGGACGTGTATTAGCTTGCGCGTTAGCATATCATGACTTGGGTTTTTGTCCTTGATACCGCAGTGACTCTTTCAGGAGGGGGACGATCGCAGTTACTTCGTGTTCCTTATGGTAAAGAGTTGTTCATATATGGACTTTTATTCTAAGGAATAAAACACTGTAAATTTTACATGAAATGAGCTAGTTAATACAGGACTCGCAATTTAAGGGGATTGATTTTTCCCGTCCTTCATTGTTAAACGCACTGAGCAACTCACAACACAACTACCTTCGGGATACACTATGGATTGTATAATAATCTCTCATGTGGCTTCATGGGGGCACAGTAGACATAAGCACAAGTCTTAGAAACAAGGACGGTCCCAAAATTTATTTTTTAACAAATTGTTTCTAGATTGATTGGTGGAATGAAATGGCTGCTTCACTTAGTTTTTGAGCGTGCGTAAACCGCTCGTCTTATTATTAGTCGGGAAAGCGTTCACAACAAGCACGTTTTAGCGTCTATTTGAAAAAAAATAACCCGTTCCACTTGGAATAGCTTACTTCCACCCAGTGGTACGCTAAACGATTTCCTAATTGCTGTACCCGTATGAAATTGTCCGTTATTGCTTTAGGGCGTCCAGTTCGATTTTTTGCTGTGGGACAACCAACCTAGTCGCAGGTGTTTAGTCTGAAAATAATGCAGTGAGTGGAAGGGAGGTCTATGGATCGCACATGACTGGAAAAGTCATTACGAGAGAAACCGCTACCCAAAATGAAGCCAATCCTTGCGTTTTGTTTATACATATTGGTAGCTTGAGAGTTTTCTACAAGGTTTACTATATCGTGAAAAAAACCGGGCAGCAAGGGAAGTTAGTAGTTGGTAGTTGAATTTGGTAGTTAAATGCAGTCCAATGGATTTTCTGAATTTGAAAAAAGATATGAAAGACTGACAAATAGTACCTCCAGTTTTTGGATTGGCGACAAAGTTCTGTACCTCAATTTATTGTAAACGGTTGTAAAAATTAGTTCGACTATCTGCTGGAAAATTTTGGGCACCTTTTGTAACTTTTGGCGACAGACTGTCAGAGACTGAGAAACGATCCTATACTTTACCGTTTTCAGCAGCTGGACAAAGCCTGAAAGGGAGGATGAAATGATTTCAGAGAAACAAAACTTTCTACTCTAGAGTATCAATGATGTGCATCAAGCAGTATTCTGTAAAAGGGCCTTCTGTTTCTGAATTCGAAGTTGTTTGTAACATTGTCCAAAAGTTGACGTCCTTGGATGGCAGTGTGGTGGAGTCCATTGGTGGAGCAACTGATGAGGAAAGGCTAGCCGATTAGTTTATACTGACCTGAGGAAAGAAGTCAACTAGGCAAGCTTACTTGAGGTCATGGACGATATTGCAGAGAACTCGTGGATCCCGGGTTTTTTGGGACAGCAGCTTTTCAGTATGGCTTGGGAGAAATTAGTCGCACAGCTTAACGCAAGAACCCTGAGGCAGGTAACGAAAGAAAAGACCCCGAAGAGCACATTAACTGTATTCATATGCATGTGTAATAGTCCGGTTGCACATCATTTGCCTTGAGATTGAATGGGTGTAAAACAGCGCCGTAACTGTAGTTTTGTAAGCAGGATCAAACCGCTTCGTTGACATCAGATTTCTGGTACAGTCAAAACATTTTCATCGCAATGGAGTCTTTAAAATAGGTTTGAAGGTCCCTCATTTGAGCGAAATAACATTTCCCACCTCGTCGAAATGTGAATCAAGTTTCCTGCATCCGTCTCAGTTTTTTTTACCCTGATTTGCAGTTTTATGAACGCTTTGTTTTTCAAACCCCACTATCGTAGTCCTTACACCAAAATTCACTTTTCTAGTGCACCTTTGAGTGAAATAACCCACAAATGAGGGAACGATACAATTCAGTTGAAACTATGGAGGAAAAGTTCGAATCTCGGTATGATATACAATAATGTCAGTTCGATTCACGAAAAGTTGCTTTACTTGCCAGAACATCTCTTTCAGCGTTAGCATTATTTTATATTTGAGAAAAACCGGTTACGTGCCAAGTTGAGTAGTGGTTGTTTTCAGCTAGACGTGTACGACTTAAGTCATGCAACTGTTTTGAGCAAGACCTTATGCTATAGGGGTTGACGTCATCAGTTAAGACAAAATGGCACCGTTCAACTTGTTTTTAATAAAACTTTCTTGGGTAACATTCGCTTAGCCCTATCTACATTACTATATCTAAATAGTATCCTAAACATTGCACTGGTCACATTAGTAACGCATTTATTGACACTGGCCGGTGTAATTTCTGATAACAGGTGTTCCTCTAGATGATTCCTCATATTTTTGCTCATGAACTAAGCGGACGTGACTCCCTTCTCTTCACTTCTGTTTAGGCTTAAGAAGAACTATCTGAGAACTACGCAAACTGCTGCCCAACTAGCTTACTTTTTCACCAACAGCATCCCAATCTTTGTCACAAACTGGTTGTTCTGATTCCAGTTATCCATTCTCATTTCTGTTGCGCGCTGTACAGTAAAGTGTCCTTCATGGAAGATTTTGAGGTTCACCAAAGCCACAATGATTTTTCAAGTTAACTGTGCACCATGTTTTCTAAAAATGAAGGAGATATTCCGATTCATTTGAAAAATTCAGTTCACTATGAATATGTGACCGGCCACATACACTCTTTCTTCAGCACCTGAGCCTTTGTTGCGTCAGTTTAA
The DNA here is from genome assembly GCA_003604175.2 of Clonorchis sinensis. Lineage (NCBI taxonomy): Eukaryota > Metazoa > Platyhelminthes > Trematoda > Opisthorchiida > Opisthorchiidae > Clonorchis > Clonorchis sinensis. The sequence goes on from CM030369.1 coordinate 115,069,039, forward strand.
ATACACACTCGCATATGTCCTTCTCTGTTACTCTGGCAGATTTTAGGGACAAGATGCAAGAGGAGGTCTAAGGGCTGATACAAACGATTACAGTCTCCATTTTATTCAGAACCATCCAAAACAAACCACCACTAAGTAAAAGGCACTTTATGGTTTTTTAAGCTTTGTGACCAAGTCGTCCTCACTTGTATGATAGTCCCGGTGACCTGTGTTCAACTTGTTGTCTTAGTCCGCAGAATCTGGTGCTGGTAGTCACCCAACAACACAACTTACCTCGTCATTAAACCGGTCCAATTTGTATGCCATGTTTCTGCTACTGTTGTATGCAAAATGTTGCTTAGAGTCTTACGTAAAAGGCGCATGTAAGCTTGGGATCGAGGAAAAGTGAGCCACTGTCTGACTTTGGATTGCTCATTATCTATCTCATACACTACATTTCATATGGCTCAGGATGGAGGACGACTAACATTAACGCTGAAATACTTAATACGCAGGTGACCACCGATTTTTTTTCGTCGACAACGAGTCCATTTATACCGTCATAAACAGCAGATGCAGGTAGACGTGTGGCTTAAAGTGAACCGTTCCCGTTGAATTAACTTATGTAAGGTCTGATTTACCTGAAGGAGGAGGCATGCTAAGCATCTAAGCGGCTGAGTTAGAGAGAAGCCCTATACAAACTGCAGACAACTGTTGCTTGACACAGTAGTGTTCACGAGAAATAGTAGGACAAAACCAATGAATGATAATCAGTAACTCATTTCGTGGGGACCTGTTATAATGGAATGGGATATTCCCTGTATGCCACGATCGTGATTCTACTTCTTGAATTACCTGGTCTTCTTGATCTAATCAGTGTGTAAGTAGAGCGTGCAGCTTTCTCTTAAGGAGATTTATTCAAGTTTCATCGCCAATAATTTAATCATTTTTCCGCATCCTATCCCCTTCTAATCTCCAGGCTATCCCTTGTGGTACACTTTATTTATCAGATATTTAACTCAGTGTCAGTAAGCTTTCCTTATCTGTATATTCGTATGGCTTCTAAATTCTTACGCTGAGCTTGGTCCACATCCGCGTCGAATCGCTTTTGTCAATGACAGTCTTGTGTTCGGACGGAAGTAGCACGCTTCATTGGACGATGCAGCCTATGCTTGTTCCTTTCGCGTTCGGAGATACGATAGGTCGCATTTTCCACATGTGTTTCTCCACGGCTATAGTTCCCTTGACATAATTGAAGAACAATAACGTAAGTCGTGTTTCTCCATACGAAGTTGATATTATTAACTTAAACGCAGTTGAAAAGGAGCAAAAATCCTTGTTTAGTCAGTTAGTCCCGTTCAGGTTAAGCAGAGGTCTATTCACACTGGGAAAATGGTAGTCCACTTTCACGTTACTTCTCCCTGAACAGCTGTGCTCGTGTCCGGGGGCAATTATTCTCGTGAGCTTATACGAAAAAAGAAACGAGCTCATCAGTGGTGCCGCGTTAAGGTCTGAATTCCGGACATCTGACGTGCGAGGTGAGCGTGTCACCACTACTCCACCAGAGCACGCTGAACGCACATGAATTATAAAATGTGAACAGGTGAACGTAATTGAACAACGTGACTGGTTTGTCTTACATCTCTGAAGACGACCCAGTAACTGTTCTCGTTGAGTCAATCGGTTGAACCACCCGTGGGGATTTCTCAGTCAGGTAGCATCAGAATGCTTGAAGGTTGCTGAATATCTGCTGATTAGTTGTTTGATGGTTTTATGGATTAATTGTTTCTGACATAAAACCCATCCTCTGGACGAACGTAAACTGATTTCTCACGACTGTTTGCAAAAGATGTTGTCGTGTCTAATGAATTCACACTTCTGTCGTTGAGCTAGAAAAAGCTTGAGTATTTTTTGCAAAGTGACTTTGAGTTGCAAGTTTCGTACAGCATTTTGATGGTGAATTCTCAATAGGCCCAACTCGACGCTGTTGACCTTACCGTGAACTTTTGCTGCCAGCAGCTGGGAGATCGGAAATCCCAATTTTTTATAGTAAATTTTCGTTTGTGTAACTTTATTTTGAAACGGCATGGTAAATTGCTCAGAAAAGATTGAAAAGTTATAATTCAAGGTTAATGTTTTTAATAACTTAAACGTGAGAAAGTGGACCAGAAACTGTGTGCTAAACTTGAAGTGAAAAAATTTAAGGGTAAAGTCATCCCTATGGCACAATTGTCCCGAATTAAATAGTGCTTCACTTCAAACCTATGGTTACGTCCCTGCAGAGATAATTATGAGAACCGATAAAATTGGGAAAAACAAACTTAAACGTCACAGTTAACTGAAGCTCGACGAAGTTACCAGGATGTTTGCCCACTTTGTGTCGTGCCAAACTGCATCAGAGAGTCGTATCACAAAATCCCGCAGTTAAATGTGTGTACTTCATGCCAACGAGCTTACCGACTGACCACCAAAACCAATATAAGTCTGAGCATTTTACTCACCAACTTCAGACTATGGTCACATCTTACTAGCCGTCGGACATACTGAAGTGGACAAATATCCGTCAAAATCTCACATGGAGCTCGATCGGATGGACTCTGTCATTCCTCAGTCTATAAATTTTCCTGTGCTTTTTACTGGACTGTGCAGAACCAAAGAAGCAAAACTGAACTGAGGCTTTCCCAGCAAGGAATGAGGTAATACAAGCCCCAAGTCCTGATATCCCACGTTCTGTCCCAATTGTTAGTGCGTTCAGTTGGTCCTTAAAATAAATCCTCGTTTTTTATGGATCTACCACCTTTTCAATTGAAAATTTTCGTCCTACATTGTGCCTGGTGCTACTTCCCACAAAGTATTTGAGACTTTATTACGGTTAGCCGTCTTACTCGGCACTCTTCGCTATTGTTCAACCCACGGGGGACATATTTTCCACACATTTAACGGAAGACGCGTAATCACTGAACTTGACGAAAATATCAAAAAATCACTTCGTTGCTGACAGGAAGTGTGATATAATTAGGAGTATCTAACTAATAGAATCACTTGTGGAGTGTTTACTGGAGTCTATCAAAAAATCACTTCGTTGCTGACAGGAGGCGTGATATAATTAGGAGTATCTAACTAATGGAATCACTTGTCGAGTAAAATCAGCTACGCCATAGCTAAAGGAAAAAGAGTAAAACGACTCAATGAACAAACCTAAAACCACTGGTTGTTCATCAGGTGGCAGTTGATCTGCTGGTTGAACTTGGCAATTTACAAACGTTTCGTCACTAAAAGTGGAGACACCATCAGTGTATAGCTAGGTACACTGCTGGGCGTACTGAAGTGTAGCTTCGTTTGGTGGCGAAACGTTTGCAAGTCAGTTCCCAAGCTCGGTGAACAGCACAACAGCCATCTGAGCAACAACGGATAGGCACCCGGGTAACCAATATATTTACTAAATTCAAAATCACCTCAGACAGCTTTGGCCTACACGGAAGGTAGAAGTAACTTCAGACGCATTGAGATAAAGGTGGCTGGAATAAAAATACTGGTGTTTTTTTACTTATTGCTCCAGCAGATTTTCTTGTGAACCGGGTTGATGTCGAAAAACAAACTAGCACAGTAAAAATGTCATTGAAGAAAGTACCCATTCATCTGCAAGTGGCCTACAAGTTGAGTAGGCTGGCCCCTGGAATTCGTATATTCTGCGTTGCAAAATTTTCCGCCTTCGAAATACCACGTTGCTAAAAGCTAATTAGCTAACTGCAGCGCAAATGCAGCAGAGTTACCTGGGGAAAGCATCACACTTTACAGAAACAGTGGGTATGGACAGTTACATTCACAGACGATAAGAGTTCGCTCTGTAGGGTCCAAAGGGGTAGGTTTGAAAAAGGGCATCCCACAAAGACCGACATTTAAGCGAAGAACCTGTTATGGTCTGAATTCCTATTTTTTCTGCGAAAGATTTTCTGGATGTTCCGGTTTAAAAACTTACAGTCCGAACTTACATTTTGTACAGATTGAAAATTGAGAGAGTGTTGCTTCACCATGGGTGTGCTTCTAAATGTAGTGACAAGTGAATAAAATTGCACCAACGCTTCTACATTATTTCAGCCCAATCTTTGCCAACGAAAGTTATGTAACATTGGAAGAAAGTTCACCAGTCCCTAGCCAGAACGGTTTCATCCAAAATAGGACCTAATCTATAAAAAGTTTGTTTCGCTTTCATTCTTTTACAAGGTTCTAACCCACTCACTCCTCAACATATCACTTTCTGATTTTTATATCCGCTAAGTAGAAGTTGGTCTTAGACGGAGTTTTGTTCGGCGATATCGGTAAAAAGTTCTCTTCTGAATTATGTAGGAGCAGAAAGACTGAACAGATTGAATGGTCAAGGTAGCGGCCCATGCAATGTGATATATATATATATTGTTGTTAGGTATTCACAAAAACACCGTTGAACAGCGGCGCCTCACTGATCTACTCCGCGCTTATGAAACGTTTGCAAGCAAATCGCCGAGCTCGGCGAAGAGAACGAAAGCTCTGCATACTGTCTGAGCTACTAACATTTATTTCCTTGTATCCGAAAGACCGCTTCTACGGTTTATACTTGCAGCAGTTTTACTGATTCACTCGAATGCATCATATTTCCTAACTGACTGTTGCACTTTTATGAGTCAACACAACTTTATCGCGTTTGAACCAATCACTCAGTTTTTTATTCACAAAATAACATCATTGAGATTTAACTAAATACAATACTCTGGTGAATGAAGAACGAAGTGAATTTGGTCTCATTTTCGATATTCAACTGAGTAACTTTGTTTCCTGAACTTATGTGCGAACGCAACATGCGCTTCACACTATCAGAATTGGTGAGAACCAACTTGTCAGACAAACTATGCTCTCTGGCTAAGCGACAAACTACGATCACGAGATCTCACCTGTCAACATTGTTTGAGATCTATTCCCAATTATTCTGAAACGAGATTAAAAGCAGTATAACGAGAGGAATTTGACGGTTGTTTGTTCGATATGTCTAGTTTCTCAAAATGAAGGTTATTCGGTCCGTACAGGGATTTTAGCAATATTCCAATTATGATGTTTAGTTAAGAGTTCAGTTTATGGAAGCAGTAGTCCCAGTGTCTGAATAAGTCTACAGGTGGTTGGACAAAGAATTGCACCTAACTTGTGCAATCAAACTTAAGGTTTTTATTAGTTGGTACAATATAAACAGGTAAAATGAGGCAAGGAAGAACTGTTGCTTTTTGAACAGGGGGCTGTTAAATATTTGATATTTACAGCATATTCTACAAGTTGAAATTCACCCGTCCATCATGGACACACAACGACGTACGACGATGCAACGGGACTGCTAGCAAATTGAAAACAATCTAACAGCCTTTGTTGCAACCGGAATGGTCCCCTTTTTGAGAATGAAAAGGATTCTGACACCGCTCTAATCGCGTGCAATCCATTTGCCGACCCAGACTTTTCGGGCAGCATTCACAATGGAATTTTCAGGACGGTATCTACGTCTCTGAACAAGACCTGATGTATGGCGTCACATCCGACAACTTTGCGACGTTCATCGAAAGAGAATTTAGATTTACGCCGAAAGGATTGAGCGAAATTCAGACAACTGGTGTAAGAATTCAATTAAACTGTCTTTTAGATGTTTAGCTCAAAATTCTACTCATTCAGCTAGCCTTTACTGAGTCATTCGTCTTTTCTGCCCATGACTTTGCCGATTCCAAGTTGACTTAAACCGGACTGCTGGATTAGCTGAAAAGGGTTCGCAAAATTTCCTATCTGCAGAGGTTTCTGCGATTTTAAAACAACAGAGGACCGTTCCACTTTTAAAGGCTAACTCAGTGCCGTTTAAACCTTGTACGGGTTACACTGAGTTTTTTTAGTTTATATGAGACGGTATTGCGAGACATTCATTCAGTAGCTTTTGATTGGTTACGAAGCCACACATTTTTATCTCTACCGAAAGAAAATTGCTGAACGTGAAGATCCTTAGACAACAGTATCAGTTGTTAAAAAAAAACAGATAAGTGATTAGGCAGCACAGATTTATATTGTTACGTAAATTGTGGACCTGTTAGCTAAGTTATAACCCCCTGTTTGACGAGATCGTAGGGTTGATCACAAAAGCGGGCACACATTAGTGCATAGTCCGAATCAGATTTCATGCTTTAACCGGAAAACATGTACGCGGTCTTCAGTACTGCTCACAAGATCGAGTGAAACCCTAAATAGCTTCACTCTTCTCGAAGCTTATCAGCTAGGCCCAGTCCCCGATTCTCCATCAAACTGATTTATTAATAGTGAAATGTTCAGAGCTATTCTTCGTCTTGTGTCTAGTACAAAGCACACTTTAACACCTCCCAAATCTTTCCACATGGAAACCTTTGTCCAGTGCATTCAATTGAAGTACATTGCAAACGCTAATCTCAGGTGCATTGTTCCCGAATCTCCCACCAAAGCCGAGTTTAGCTGCAAATAAGTCTTTATCGTATTGTTCACAGCTTATTCATCAGAAGTTGTCTGCATTGTAGTCTACACGGTCGCATGCATGCATGTTGGAAGAATAGGGAGCACAGACAAGTAATCTTGGAGTTGGTTGTTTAAAGAAGCTGACTTGACATAAGTAAGCGCCCAGCCGAAAAAAAACAGAATAAGGCGTTTGACAATTTCTTTTTGATGGGTTTCAAAGAATATCGAACACTTAAACCGCTGTCGTCTGATCGAAACCTACTACTTTTGGTTTACATCTCACCCGTCAGTAAAACTGTTTGCGCTACATGGCTTTTGCAACAGGTCGTTTAGCCACTTGTATAAATCATCAGCGCTGCGATGGACCTTGTAATTAGAAGACATTGAAGAAACCCAAGTGCTTCTATCACAAAGATGTGATCTTCAGTGAACCGTGAGGTCATGTGGCATGACTTGATTTCACCAAGTCACCAGTCACGTGGAGCCGGTTCTGCAATTATACTGAGCACAACACCGATCTCGACATCTCTGTATACAACAATTTCACATTTTGAAAAAAGTTTGCCCGTACAATTACGGTCAGGTTTTGGTGCACTCAAAGTAAAAACCGTCTTAGAATCGAGTTGCTTATACGGAACAAGCATCGATGCAGAGGGCCTCGAGGTGTCTAACGAGACTGGCCTGTTGGTCAGAGTGAATGCGGGTTGGTGTTCGGCGAGTCAAGATCACCTCAGTGTAGGATACCAGGGATTATGATGGTCTGTCAAACTAGTAGGGTTTTGACAAATATCCGAATTTTGTATAGCTATACGAATCTTGATAAATAGGTACAATAAATTTGGGCGACCTCCAGAAGAGAAAGGATCAAACTTGGCGCATGTTGTACAAAAAGATTGTTGGGAAAAGAACATACATTAATTTACTGAACGCGAGCCATCACCAACCCGCCCAAGCAGTGGAAGCCAGTGTAGCTAATCCTATAACTGTCAGATTTCTCTGATTTTTGGGATAACGAAGGCGGATCTCTCTGGGTCGTTGGGTTGAGTTTGATTTGATCCACTAAGCATAACGAAGAAACTTGTAGTTCACGTGTCCTTAATTATATGTCCTTCAAATCGAAGTCAGTTATTCAAAATGTCCATCGCACTTTTCTTCTCAGGAGTTACCAGTGAAATGTTGCTGATCGTTCCATACGTTGCCTGATGATGGTTTAAAATCGGCATTTAGCCAGTTCACTTAGACAAGAAGCCAATAAAGTTTCATCCCCAAAGAGACATGGCATCCCGCCATCGTACTTCAGTTTAGTAGGCACATCCCCATGGAATTTCGGTGAAATTACCTTCCTTGCCAGAGACTTTGTAGGTGGCAGATCTTTACAGCTTGTTTTACTGGGTCGTCTCGCAAACACTGGATCCAGATCATGCTGATAAATCTGGGGCTTAGTAAAACACATCCTCAGGTAAAATCAACAGGACCAACCAAGTGCTGGTGTAGCGGAATTTTCAGTGTTTAATTTCAATCCTCCTACAACGGCAATCCGAAGAAAGACCTAAAAACACCATGCGTAAACTGCAGCGACAGAAATAAATACGGCCTCCTTTCTGAAGTCTGGAATAATCTCAACTGTTCCGTACCGTTTGACATAATATAAGGTATACAGGTAAAATCGTCCTGTTGGGTTATATGTGGTTGCGCACTGTTGTAAAAACACCAAAACCACGCAGGCTCCATGTGTAAATACAACTGGTTGGAATAGCATATGCTAAGCAAATTTTTGGAGACATCTTTGTTAACAAGGATGTCTGTGTAACTATTTCGTGGTCATCATTAGGTGGTTTTCAACTATATTCTGGCTGCAAAATTGTTGGAGACCAGAATTTTTCAAATATCTTGGTTGCTCCGCCAGGTTAATAAGTGTGTTGCAGTTTCTTAGAATTCAAAGAGAATTCGTTTTCAAAAAATGAGTTGTTTTACCTCTTCAGGTAAGGTTAACATTTTCAACTGGCTGCAGTACTTCTTATAACTTAAAAACGTAATCAAAGGTGGATTCTTATCCCAGAAAATGGCAAAACAAACCAATTTTTCGGTAAAATGTTACTATACAAGTCCGATTACCTACTCTGGCATAAACGGAAACCGGACAATGTCATACTTGCTCACACTGGTTCACCTAGCATGATCTGTCTACTGAACTTACCTTATACAGATGACTGCGTGAGTGTGTCCCGGTAAGCATTCCGTGATCCAAACTGGCTGACTGTCAAACGCGAAGGATTATCACCGGGCTGACTTGAGTGGTTGATAATAAAAACTGTCATTCAATGCTGAACAGCGGATTAGCACATAGGCTGGACGCAGGTCATAAAACAACGATGAGATCAGTAATCCATTTGGTCAGGAAAGGTAATTTCAACTGTGAAAACATGAAAAACAAAGCCAATTTGAAAGGCAACTATGGTAAACATATGTGAGTAAATATCACTCCACTCATAAATAAAAATAAATTAATAATAACAACAACAAAAATAAATAAATAGAAACAAAAATTTAGATAGAAAGTATTTACATCCCTTGTCAAACCTCACAAGATGGATGAAAAACAGTTCAACCTTACACTTGAAGTAACTTATTTTCCCCACCGGGGTAAATGCCTTCCGTAGAAAGTCATTCTAGTCTATTGGTAACGATATTTTGCACAGCCGTTTAAAGTATACTCCGTTTACATTGTAGAATTAAGCTGTATTCCAAAACACGTTTTACTGCTATCTCTAAATATCCCTAGGGAGTGGCTGGGTTGGTGCTGTAGATAATACTACCCTGGAGATAGGGCTGTTTGTCAGTTTCGGCTAGCATTTGCTTTCTGGCAGTGACTGAAATTAGAAAATCAAAAACCTGACGATCCTTATGTTTTGTATTGACAAAGTGATGAAGGAATTCGGCAGAACGGTTTATGTTGGAAGGACAGATGTTGATTACTCGGAGGGTGTTTTTTTCCCTAGAAGTAGAACTTACCAGAGTAGACAGCAATTCCATCTGGAAATCTAAGGCCACAAAACCGAGCTGGGTCTCCCAAAGTGCATTATTCTCAAAGTTTTATCCTTAGAAGCAATGAAATGGAGGAATATGCCGGAGTAAAATTAAGGCTCGATGTTGTACGCAGGTACGCTAGCAACGATAACTCAGAAAATAATGGAGCGGAAAATATTTGTTGTATTCTCTTTGCTTCTATTGGAAAAAGCAGGCGGCGGCCACTGGTAAGCCTGATAGGAACTCCTTTTGGGACTTTTCATTTTTTGCGTGGTTCTTTACAAGAATACTGGCAAGTGATATTCCTTGTGTGTAGTGATTTTACCGACATAACTAACAAGTTATTTCAAGCAATATGTTGTATTACGGCAATCTTAGCTTAGGTTTTACGCACCAAACTTGCACTTGTTCTTCGGTCCAAAGTGATGCAATACAAATGGTGGTTAAATGTGTCTAACTGTAAGGTCCATTTAAAGAGAGATATACAAAAAATAAAGGCTTGAGAAATCCTTGGAGTAAGTGTTACCTGTACGGCTAAAAGATATGCTGAGTTACAACCGGCAGTCCCCTAATGTCTGTTTTGAAAGCTTCCCTTTTTGTTAAAGAAAACCAAGTCTGCTTCCCGGCTCATTCTTTCAGGCAGTCGGGTATAAGGATGTGAGCCTTTTGTCTTCCTGCTCGTCAGAAAGTACCGACGTAGACATACGCAGCCAGCGGAATGACTAGATTACAAAAATGTATCTCATCCAGAGTTTGAATTAGGTTGAGTTCACTTGCACAAGATTAAATTTGGCAGTTGCCATCCCTTGCCATTCAACTGGAAAAATTCGACAACCCATTTGTAATCAGCTATCGTAGAAGTTGGCTGATTGCGCTTCCGCTGTGACAGTCTATTTGGCTGCTCAAGCGAGTCTGTTCACCGAATTCAAGTCCGATGACTCACCCGTGATTTGCTCAGAATGTCAAACCTCCGTCCGGCTGAGTGGGTCGTTAGCGTGTAGGGTAGGCACACACGGGCTTCACTGCGGTTTTAGATTTCACAGACGTCACGGGGAGGGAAGATTGAGCACAACCTTATCAAATCTTCGCAGACCATGTAATTATCCACACACCCTGAGTGACAAAGAAGGATTAACGCGACCTTTGGTTGCGTGTTGGGTAAAGGAAGAAAAGCAACAAACTTTGAGATGAATTGTAAAGGTTTCTTGGCACAACAGCCTAATATGAACCACAAAGAATCCAAGTAGAATCATACCAACCACTCTTCAAATGTTCACGTAAATGAATCGCGTAATAATTTGAGTCTTTAGTTATTGTTATAGGGATTTTGGTCAAGTTAAATGAGTTTCATTGCGATAAATCAGGATGACGTGCATTGTTTTAAACTTGCAATTTCCTAATTTTTTTCGCAGAAGAGTTACAAAGATGCTAATATCATTTTGTGTTCCTAAAGCAAAAAGAACATATTGGAGGTAGAAGTCAAATCCGTCTACTTTAGTTGAAGCGTTTGAACTCTCATGGATCACATGGCACACTTATTTAACTGGACTACAGGCGCGATCACTGAGTACCTTACACTACTTCTCGAATAGATCTGACATCATTTTCCCAAAGACACCTGAGAAACACGTTGAAACTGCCAAAGGAGCATCAGTTTTCGGAAACTTCTATCCTTAATGTTGCTGCCCGTTTGCTCCGCATCGCTTCACAACATCCTTCTCTAGCAATGACTTGGAGAAGCAAATTACAAAAAGAACGCGTCGATAATAACGTGCTGGTTTCACTATTGCTCTTTAAGCTTATGGGTAAAATACCATCTTACTGTTTTGGATTTCATCGCAATTGACAAAACGGTCGCATTTAAAAGACGCGATAATGCCGCTCAAGTTTGCTTCAAATTCCGGACAAAGTAGGCCAATCAGGACAATGTGGTTTTAATTTACCTAGCTTGGCAACGAGCAACTAAATGACCGCAGTCAGTATCAAGACGTTACAAACTCCCAAATGCCAATGAGCTTAGGACAGCTTGAAATAGCTCAGTGAATATGGCGCGAAGTAACTGACCCAACCATTGTATCTATGCTACTGCTGCCTATGTTTGAGCGACCTGGCAGTATCTCAGTTTTCTTGCTTCTTTAGGTCAATTAGATGGCCATGCACCGAAGTGGTGTCACAGGTGAGCGATTTATTATTGGTAATAAGTTTCGGAGAACGAACGATATTGTGTTGTTCGGAAGTCCTTTGGTTGCACGAAATCGAGGAAAAACAAAAACATCGTGGCATAATCCTAGGGTTAGCGAAGTCCGTATTGTCACCCACAGTGGCAAATATAGTTCGCGAATTCCGTACAACTTGGGTTCAACTAGAACATAAGTTTGACAAGACATAAGTTTGTCAAAGAGTTTTCAGCAACCCTATTTGTCTCCAAGAAAGTGTACGGTCATATCTCTAATATCGTACCATGGGACAGCCCATTTAGTCAAAAAACTTTCAAAACTCAAGTTTTCCCTGGGATTCAGCTGAGTCTTGCTTTAACACCATATTATTTTGCAAATGAATATAGCTGGCGAAATGCACACAGGTTGGGTTCAAGTGGAAAGGAAACTCTGGTGCCTACCTGATGAGACTAAATAAGGACAAAACCGGTTGTGGGTTATCGAAAAGAGTCCCGGAACCTTATGAGTAACATTAGTTTCACTTCAAATTTTTCAAATGGTGCCGCCAAAATCTGTTACCCGTGAGCAAGTCAACAATAGTTAAAATAGTTAAAATGACTTCTTGTTTGTTCTATTTTGCAATATATTAAGTCATCTGAAAATTTATAATTATAATCAAAGCATTGAGTGTTGCAATGCGTCAAATTCGCCACTGTGGTAGAGACCATTCTGGCTAATTGTGCAACTACACAGCTTATTGCACGGTACAAAGACCGATCAAACATGCAACATTTCGGTAATTTTTGGCTACATCAACTTCCATGGTCCTACAAAGCCATTTTCTTAAATTTTGCTGCAATGTTTTACCATGACAATACATTTCCATTGGATTGATCGCTACTGAGCAACAATCCGTAAAAACTATCAATTTCGACCGTTTGTGGTGACGTAAACCGGGGAGGTATAAACTGTCTCGAGGTTGGTCTTATTAGCTTTTTGACGTTATACCTCAGTTTCTCGTCCGCCCGATAACTTCGTTTATGTATTCTTATCATGGGAAATGGCACTGACTACGTGCTACCATTTTCAAGTGATACGTCATTCTGCACAGTGGAAAAAACTGCTCTCAAACAACAACTACCGCAACTCCAACTTTCCGAAAACAACTACCGCAACTACTTTGCAACTACTCTCTATCTGATTGATTATATCCGGACCATTGCTCAAAACTCAAATGTTACGTTGTAATATCAGGGTCAGCACGTGACCGTTTTGGAACAGGTTTAGTACTAGTGACGTAAAAACCACACCAGTATCAAGGAAAAATAGTTGTATAATTAGAGGGACCGGTGTTGTCTAAACTAATTTCTGGATTCTGATGTATCGTTGTAGGGTGGACGAAGATTTTTTTTGCGTAGTGCCCTGAGGCCTACGGTTCTATTCAACTCCTTTTCAAAAAATCCCATCAATTGTTAATTATGAGCAAATTACACTGCCAACAGGTGGCGCGGAGACCATAACATGTCAAGTCAGCTTTAAGCTAGTAACAAAAGTTACCACATAAAACAAGAATTCGTCTAATGTCCCTCTTCTATGCCTGACAAACTGTGTTGAAACCTCATGACACCGACATGGTCTGGAAAGCACGCCGCCTTGCACTTGACAAGTGCATTCCGATTGTTTTTGTCTAGAATAATGATTCTGATTATCGCAAACAATGCACAAAGCTCTGGCGCCTTTTTCGGCAACTTCCCGTCTTCCCAAATGACAGTGAGCAAACAAACCACGGAGCTCACCAATCAGATGATACATTCAGGCTTTGTTGACGTGACAAATGCCCTTACGAAGACCCTTCGTCGTCATATCGAGAAACTACTTTTGTTACTGTCAACTGGCACCGTCATAATTGATGCTTCATAACTATGCTTCTAAAGAAGTAATCTATGTGCAGTTGTATATTAAAACCGCCTCTTCAGATTTATTCGCCACCAGACGTTGTAATGTAACTGTGAAAATAGTGACACGCGGTGTTCACTGTTAAAAAGTTTGGCCGGAAATAGGCCGCTAACTTTGTTAACTTTTGACCAGTAAACTATTCAGGCAGATGTTTGTCACCACCAAATATTTCCACACAACCCTTTGAATGAAGTAGGTGATGGGGCATTGCATCGACTGAAACAACAACTCCAACCAGAACGAAGGATGTCTTGTTTACAAATATCTTCTCCTAGCCAGATCTCTACATGAAGCTGCGGAGGATTTCAATGAATATTTCCCAAAGGTTTTATGAATTGTCAAAACGAATTACGGGATTTGGTGATAGGCGAAACACCCAAGGTTCCATACATGCCAGACTGGGTCTCTTTAAAGACAAAACAGGTTTGGCTAACTTGCACTGATCAATCCGAGGTCACAAAAAGCGGTGAAGCTCGAACAAGTTGGGTAAAATGGATGTAATGGATAAAATGACAAAAAAACTGATACTTGGTATCTCAATTTGCCCGTAGGAATGCTGTTGTCGATAGTATTGATAGATAAACGGCTGGCATAGAAAATAATCCAAACATCAACAGGAACACTGCTTTGTTTGATGTATAGACCGTCTATAACGCACAATCACCGAATTTTACCGGTACTATGCTCATTGTCTTTTCTAAGACTTTCACATAGAAGACGCTGAATGAAATCTTATTGGCAAATTACCTAAGACTAGAAAATCTACAATGTGCTTCTTTCTATCAGATCCAAAGCACACATAGTTCCTCAGAATTCACAGTCCACCTTCAGTCTACAGATTAAGGCAAAAAAGTGTAATGAATTTTGGCAATTATTTGTAGAAAATATGGAAGCAAAGGGGAAATCATCACATTAAAACAGTTTAAAGAAAGGCCACTTACTTTGCACAGAAGCTTTGTCAGGTCCGGTGAATCGGTTACAAGGTTCTTCAATTTTTGAGCGGGCTAAATCAGAGTCACATGTCGGTTTAAATCTCTGATTAGTACATTTAGGTGAACAGATGTTGGAACTCTTGGGTAGGGAAGGAAATACCTTATGGAATTGAGTCGAATTTTCAATTTGCCGTCAAAGCTGACGGTTTCCACAACTTCTCTGAAAATAACATGCGTTGAATTCTAATCAGTCTTTCTTATTACAAATCCGCATTATCTGTTCAGTCTTATGGTCATTGAAATCCTTATCACTGCAGGAACACAACCCTTTCTCTTCGTCTGTCGACATTATCACAGCAAATGCTACCATGAACTCGCGTCTACTATCCCATTGATTCAATAGCACAACCCAGCCAGATGAAAACTTGTAATTTTTCGCACAGAATGTTTTGTCCAATTACACTTGCACTTAAACGGCTGGACTCTGGAACACACACTGTCCTTGAGACTTGAAATTTTTGCGTCAAATTACTCGTCCAGTATGCCGAGCAACAGTGAGTATTCCACGAACTTGTCCGATCCCGTAAGATATGTTTACTAGGTTTTCAAATGTCTGAAAGTAGCTTTTAACTATTTTTGGTGCACACTGATCACCCAAAACTAGGATTATCCCTTATCTCGTGGTTCTTCTAGGAAGCATTTAAAAAATACTCTAAACAGATAAAAAATGAAGCCTTGTTCATATTTCAGCTAGCTGAAGCAAACACCAATTTGGGTTCGAGTGAGCGGCCATGTGGCACATGATTTCCTGTTGCATGCTGCAGAACTGAGAACTACGCAGACGCCGGTAACAGGTTTGTGGTACAAATGAGGCTTTACCGTTTTGGTAATCTGATACGACAGTGTCAACATTAAGTTGCTGTGCTAGCAGTCACTAGCAGTCCTAGGTGGTTAAAACTACACCTGAGTGAGTTGGATGTAACCATTGAGTGTGTCGCCTATACAGGAGTTTTCCTGACTATTTACAGGCAGATGCAATGACTTGTTCGTAGATAGCGCCTTCAATGCAAAGGCAGGTTTTGTAAACCTGTGTCCGTGTAGTTAAAACACGCAGAATTAAATTACTTGCTGCTTCTTTGTGAGCGAATGATTCCAAATAGCTATGCTTACGAAGTTGTTAATGGTAAGTTAGTGTTCCCAGAAAAGACCTACCAGTCGCCCTTTAAAGCAGCCGATTTTAACCACACTTTCAGAAATTTTAGAGAGATTGCAAGGTTTAAGGTAGACGGTGTAAAAACAGCAAGTGTCAGAGAACTAACGACCACTGCTCATTCAGTTGCTATGGTAAGAATGGGGTTCTTATCCATCGTTTGCGCACTCACATTGGGGTTGATACGAATGTGTAATGATAATTGTGGTGACAGTACTCGGAGTTTGCTGAACCACCTTGCAGCATAGGGGACTCGAGAGATTATTTTATTTGCATCCTGCTCTGAAATTTGGTGATCAATATCAGTCAGGTGTAATCCAGCCGCATTGGAAATCAATCTGGTATCGCTGTGCACGATTCCTGTTGGAGGGTGTTCGCGCATTCGTCCATCTGGCCCACGTACTAAATAATTGTCGTGTTTGAATTTTCACATTTAGGTTTTAAAATGTGTGCTTCTAAAATCTCAGGCTTTCTGTAAGGTCCCGACAACGGCATGTTAAAACAACTAATGTAACTTTTCTTTGTTGGTGACAGTTATGTTGTCAAGGACAAGTTTATTTATTCCTGTATCCTGAAGTTACGCATGTCAAAACGGCTATAGGTTGGAATACGGCGTTTCAGGATATGAACTCCGTCCGTTTAAACACCAGGCAGCGGCCTTATCCGTTAGATAACATGGGCTGTCTGAAAAGATGGTTCAACAATACTAAGAGTAGAAATTGTCTTCATATGGTTTGTGTCATGATCACTGAAATACGAGACTCAAAACTGTGAGCAATCCTCATGAAAGTTTGCCGCTACTGGGCCATGGTTGACTAGAACAATTCCAATGATAGAATAGGCTGCACCGTCATAAATTCCTGGCTAAAATGTTTCTATATACCTCCGGCAAATTCTTAAACTAGCTCCTCATTTGCTCCATTTGTGTATCACTTTGTGAGAAACCTAGACAAATTAGCAGAATCTTTATATATAAACATTTTCAACATAGGCGGTCCTAACGCGGCTGACTCTTTCCTAATTTATTTGCTCTGACTTACCCAAATACACTCAAAATTAAGTAGTTCTTCTCCGGTTGCCCATACACACTTTGAAGTAGTTCCCTGGAAAGCAGTCGACCACTCATTAGAAAAATATCACTTCAAGCACGTGCCGGGCTTGAGGAAGAAGACAATTAGTTTGGAAACCTTGGTTAGGAGTTGTTTAACTATCTTTGAATACTCTGCTTTTCAACTTGAAAACACGACTCAGGTCAACCTGAAATCTTAGAGTGCTGAGTCATCTGGGCGTAAACCACGCATCTTGTGACTAACTAATGTATCAAATATTGTTAACTGCCGCTTCGGTGAACTTAGAGTAGTCCTTTAGTGAAAACTATTGTGTGTGGCTTTGCGGTACACTCGTGGAAAAGTAAATTTGAACTGAACTTAACTTGCTTTGCTCACCCATGTTTGGTCCTCCCTCGTAGATTTAGATTTACTGAACAACTACCAAAATCGGTCGCAGTTACGCCCACTCGACAAAGTTAAAAGGCCTTATTTGATTGATCACTAGCCTTATCTTCAGCAAACTAATTGGGTCGAATTGATTAGGTAGGGTTTGCCAAAGTCTATTTACGCACAAAATAATTTTTAGGCTGTTGCCAGTTGTTATATCACTCCTACAGATAAGAGTAAATTTCGTGTAACTCAAGGAGAACAAGAACCTGAATTTATGTATTAGAAGGTCTGTTACTCGAGTGCTTTTCTTAGTTTCATCCGAATGATTAATGTATATCAGACAAATTTAGTTCATGTGTTCAAACCTCACAGTGGTCGAGCCAGGTTGGCGCGCAACCTCAGCTGATAATATTGCCTGATGGCTGATAGCTTCAATACAGACGCATCATTACTCTGCAGGCACATTTGTCCACACCTGACTCACGTAAACTACGAACAGTTAGTTGCACGGCGTGATGTTCCACTGCTGGTCTCTAACAGGTGAAACGCGTATTGTTTTGCCAACCTACGCTTCACAACCATATATCTGTTATCAACAAAATGGTTGGCAGACGCCAACAAGGGGCGAGATGGCTCAGTGGTTAGAGCGCGAATTTACTGACCGGAAGGTCGTGGTTCGAACCCGAACTCTGCCTCTCGACTTCCCCGGTCTAGATTTGGGCAACCTGGCAGTATCCCAGCCCTCGTGCCTCCTTCTAATGGCATGGCAGTTAGGCATCGAAATGGTGCTACAGGTGGACGATTCTTTTTCAGATGACAACAAATAAAGCCAGGAAAAGGACCTCGAGTGCCAAGCGATTAGACAGCAGGGGAATTGGACCAGTAATCAACACCACACCTATCGTCTCTCTGAATTCTAGAGAGCTCTTAGAGGTCCTTTGTAGGGAAGAAGCTCGTTTCCATTGTGAACGGCTGTCTTAGAAGACCTGACAAGTCGAATGCTTAAGTGCTATTGCCGCTGTCCGTAGACGACCGTACATTGTAATCCAATAAATGACCAAAATTAGTGACCAATTGGTTCTCCTCCCCCAAATAACTTTCTGCATAAATATGTATCAGTTCAGGTTTTTCTTGAAAAGCACACACTTGGGCTATATCGTTTCATCGATAAATTCTCCTTGACTTACGGGGGAGGCGCCTAATTTGCGTATAAAACCACATTCACTCTTATGTTCATGCTTATCTGCAGCTGACTCTGTGCACATTTTCCTCTTCAATTCTGACACGTTACTGCGCTAGAATTTCATCTGCTTCATCTGTACTGTCGGCATGCACTATCAGAATAGTCTGCGTTATGCAACCTGTTCAACCAGGCTTGGTAAACTAAGCGCCTAATTACAGACATTGGCCGGAACAACAATGAGGCACATGTCGAAAAACTCTAACAATGCACGTCTTTGCTGTGAAAAGTATACCTCATGATAAGTTGGGTACGCATGATTTGTGTGACAGATATCGAAGAAGCCATAGCGTGGTGGTGGATGTTTCAGAATCCATTCGAGCAAGGCCATGTGTGAATAAAGGCAAGGGTATCCCCATGTCGAATGACGGTGTACTTAGTAAGAGTCTGTCAGAATTATCAGATTTATAAATTTTTTCCATTCAACTGCTTGCATACTACTTAGAGTGGAGTTGGCAAGTAAGCTAATCCTACCACAGTGAGCTTTTTACTAAACACCAAATCAAATTATTTAAACTTATAAGCGGAGTCAGATGTATTCAACATATGAGTATGTCACCTTTTTTATTCTTAAGATAGAATACGAAAGTTGAAACGCTGAACAACGAACTGTGTCGTTAATCAGTAGTCCAATACTTGGACACATTTCTTTGGTTGTCACCCTGTTTTATTTGGTCCCATTTCTATAAATGACCAAAATTAGACTTTATGATATCCCAAGGACTCAATATTATTCAGTACCCTTTGTTACTGGTGACACTCACTAACCATAAATGGAAAATACATTGGTCCTTTTTGTCACGTCAGTTTGCTAGATTTATTCAGGCGTGCTCTGGTTTCTTGGTAAACTTGCAGTTTGAGGGTAAAATCCAGAATGTCAGGCCTTGATATTCTTCCCTTATCTTGAAGCAAATATTTTAATCCGTTCGTTGTTCTTGTTCTGACATTGTATCTTCGTGATCCGAACTTTTAGGTCGGTTACGAATCAGACAGAAGAAGAGGGAAATTCGGACATAAAATTGGCGTACGTCTTGCTGCTATAAATCCTACGCAGAGCCTGTTCTAAAGAGCCAAATAAAAGAACCGCAAATTTTCCGCATACTAACCACCTTCTCAATGACTGGTTTAACGGCGTTAGCATTCATAGTGTTCTGTTGGATAACTGAAAGTGAAGCAGCTGACTTATATAAATACGTGCTGTAGGAATTTTTTTGTTTTCTGACATGATTTGCTTAGGAACAAGAAAACTTAGAATACATAATAATCTTCCAAAAGGCATCTTGCAAAATAGCCTGAGGAACTGCTATGCTGTAAACACTAGCGAATTCCCAAAACTAGTAAAAAAAACTCAAACAACTGGCCACTGGCACTTTCAAATTTAAAAAACTCAATCATCCAGCTTCCTGTATGTCTTATTTACTCTAGTTCGGTTAACTGCAACTATGAGCTCAAGACAAGATGCTGGAATTTGTCTTGGCTATTGTTGCTCATCATTTTGTATAAAAATCAGAGCTCACTCTCTGCATTAACGTCGGTACTTTGGTCTAATTGTCTTATTTTTGCACTCTCTACTGTGACTCACCTACTTAACACTACAGGAAAAACCCACTCTCATTGTTTTAGCTACATGGCAAGATGGCAAGATGGGTAACGTTAAAAACCGCCTTGGACCAGCTAGTCGCTGTCAGTTAGCAGATAATTAAACGGTCTTCTGTTTTGCGCGTGATACCATGTGATGCCTAGCCTCTGACGGGTGAGAGATAAAAAACAATATCCTATTGGAGAATGGATAAATTTACCCCAAAGGAGTAAAACCTTAAGAGATATGGCTTCATCCGTACTTTCAAAAGAATATAGTCTCATTTAAAAGCAGTTGACTTTTTCGAGGAGACCGTACAATGTGATTGAACATTCAATTTCGTCAGCCGAAAGAGCTGTCCGGCTTTTGGCGTTGTATACGACTTTAGCTCTAGTCCAGCTGCACAAGCACAGCTTTCCCAACACCCGCACAGATACCGCTTTTCATTGTGAACCATGCTCTAAGGCTTGTTCGTCTGAAACAGAACCACAAGAAAAGCTACTTTTCATCAGCTTAGCTCATCCCTTTTGCTACTTTGCATATACCTGTAAGCCGAAAGAGTTTGACAAGTTGCCGTTTTTTTATTGGCCTGTCTTGGTTTCGCACCCCAAAATAGATTGCAGAACTATGTATTGATCCCACCTGCATACAGACACGTAAACCGTATGTTTTCACATTAGTAGTCTCAGATAATTACTTAATTCTGTCAATTTCCTCATTTCCCCCCTAAAGGTATTCCATGGCCCAACAGACCCCACACAAAAACTTGCTAAATAAAAAGAGCCCACCGAAATGTGGACGATGAAGCAGTTGTGCGGTAACTTTCCCGAAGATCACCTGCTCATTACACAACTCACACAACTCACCCATAATACCTACAGCCGACACTTCCAGAAGGTTGTGAAAATCGCCTCTCTTTCCTTCTTGCCAACTTACGTTTTTCTTGTTCCATTTTGTTTCCTTTTCAATGTTCCCGGGATTACTTTAATTCTTTCTATGCGAGTTCTTAAAACAAAGGATGGATACCAACTAGACCTAGTTAAGCCCCATCTACTGTTTTTTTAAAAATATTTTCAGAGAAATTTTTGTTTCATCATTAAGGAGAGAGAAAGTTGTGACATATGGAGAAACAGTACTGATTATCTGTCGGGACACTCGGTTTCCGAGAACATTTTGATTGTCTTTCAACACCTCATAACACTTTTTCTCGCAACACTGTGAACGAATTTTCCTTGCTGTCCCTCAGTTAGTCTGTCACTTCAGGACAAAGTGAATCATGGACTTACCTGCGTCTGACACGACACAGATACATTTCATATCGTCATCCTTCACCACTCAGCCAAATCAAAACAATGACAATAGAAACGATAGTCTAAATGGATATGTCTTCGTGTCCAACTGGTCCGAACCGGTGACCTTGTTAACAGAGAATTCAGGAAGATATGGCCTTCTGTTTTGTGCCTCGCTTCATACCGAGTAAAAACTAACCTAGACAACAGCGCCTGTCTAGCTTTACTTGCGTCTTGATGAAGACGGAAGACATGACAGACAAAATCCAACCATGGTTAGTGTCATCTTCATTAATTTCTATCTACTTACTACGGTCAAGGGGTGAGGGACAGTGAGCACCAAGGGGAGTCCACCTCATTTTGCTGCTGTGTGAAAATTTTGTCACGCCCTGTGAAATGTGTCCTAGACCAAGGTAATTAACCAGATAGACGTTCAACTGCTGAACATTTTCAAGCTCAAAATTTGCCCTAGACATGGCTATGCGTGCACATCTCCCATCCAGCCAATGTCTGCCATATCCCGGAACCGGATAAAAGATAGATGCTCATTTTGAATGTCACATCATTTTTGTCTTTGACGTACCAGTTGTCATTGTGTACACACACACGGACGTGAGGTGACTCACTTAGGCGAAACAAATATTTGCGATCCAACCAGGAATGAGCTGGTTGGCATTGTGACAACGAATTTTCCGGTGGGAATAATCACAAAGTATTTGGCATAATTCCAATGCACAAGAAAAATAATACCAGGATAGTTCATGGATTTTTAGCAGAAGGCACTCCGTGCCATTGAAGATCTTGTAAGATATTATATAATATGTGAACTTATGTGAAGTCTTATAGTCCCTAAGTGTGGGGATGTTCAAGAATGACACTATTTGCAAACCGCACTCATCCACATACAAATTTGGCTTCCACAGGAGACTCACCTGAAACCAACCTGAATTTCCCGTTTATGATATTCTTCAATCTATTACGCTGCACAGAGGCCAGCTCACGCTTCAGTTGGTACAATATTTGACAAATGTCAGTGTATCTTCTTGAGGGAAACCACTCACAAGTTTGCTGGAAAATCTTAGACAATCCACGACCGGTTTCGCTCTTGTTGGGCCCCATCAGACAGGCGCATTCCCTGAGTTTCCGTCAACCTTATGTTCTACTTGAATCCAGTCTGTACGACTTCACAAAACACACTCATTTGCACACATATTTCGTCTTGTCTCGGCTTGGTTTGTCCCACTGGTAGTTACAGTGTACCCTATATAGGAAATTAAAATGCCCATAAGAACTGGAACTATAAAATTTCCGAGTGTCCCCTTGAATTGGAACATCAAATTCATTTATTAAGGAGTCATTCTACACCGGTCCTCTAGGACATGCTTTTGAGAACTTAGAGACATTTTCTATGCGCACAAATTAGCGTCAACTTTCGTCGGCTAGCGGTAGCTCAAAAAATAGCCCCTAAACGTTCCTGTTAGATATCGTAGTCCTGAGTAAAACCTCTAACTCTTTAAATATTTATTCCTTATCTTTTTCACTCTTGTGGCTGTCATCGCCTGTCTTGGAAGGGAATAGCACTTCACCTTGTTCCAGTTCAAGTTAATCACGTTGATAACCAGTTGCTCGCGGGTGATAGGGTTACCAACTCCTGTTTGAGACTTAACAGGCTTAAGACTTCATTCGAAGTGCACAGTGAATGACCGACACCAATGATGAGGTGTTGTATGCTGACATGTTTCTTTCATATTAGTCGTTCCGTAAGAAATAGTATATGAATCAAAGCGACATATTTCTGGCGTGTAATTTTGTTCATGTCTGTGATCAAGGTAAAGGTCTACTAAATTCTTTCTCGCTTTTGAGTATCCCAGCGTACGGAGTCACTGAACTGGGAATATTTAGAAATGAAGCAAACAAAACCCGGTTTTCTATACAACGTTTTCGTGAACAAAAAACTAACAACAAATTCTGGTTTTAGTAGGAGACGTTTGAGAGACTACTGAAGCCAATTTAGTTCAGCCGTCGCGCAGCTGAACTCACTACTTTGCATTAGCTGTTTTAAATGAAGTTGGCCGATGCTTCCCTAATTACGGCAACCTAGCTGGATACTATCCTTAACTTTAATTCGTCAGGTTTACAAGTGTCAGGGTTCTATAAAATCCAACTATAAACTCAGGAGTACTTCAAACCACTAAATATTGTAAAGGGGAATTTTGTCGCATTAATGAGGGCAGTTTACTGCTTCGTGGACTGAAAAACCAATTGGGTGCAAGCGGTTGTGGCTTGCGGCTCTACTTTAGGTCCTCTTGAATCGACATGATAGTTGGCCTGTTCTCGCTGGGACGTGAGCCTCCCCTGCATTCAACATTTATGTATGTTGGAACTCTCTCTCTCTGACACTGAAAATCGTGGGCTTTTGGCAATGAAATTTATGACACTGTATAAATGGCAGGTTTTCGATGAGCCAACTTATTGTATTAACACATTATTTTCACACTTTCGGTGCTACAAGTAACTTGTTTGGACACAGGTCCCCTGTTCTGAAGTTGATTACAAAAGTCTGTATTTTGCCATAAGGACTCGGTTGACTCTGGCCGCTCCGGTGGTGGCGATATATAATTTCGTGTCCTATTTGCTGTGCTATGTGGTGTGTTATTACAGCCATCAGAACCCACTCTCGCTTTTATGCTCTACTACTTGTAGCCTGAGGCGCCTGATCATGACGTTGCTTGATGGTGCAGTTTTAGCCTTTTGAATATCATTTCGACTAAAAACTATTCAAACACACACTCAAAACTGTATGCCGTCCTTGGTGACTACTGCTTCTTGAAGTTGAAGTCTGAAAAAGGCTGTGTGAGCCAGTTTCCGGTCGCTATACTGTGGAACTTCTGAATCCTCATTAGGATCATCTCGACTGGTTTATACGAAAAAGTTGGGACGTGACCGCATCACCTACATAACGAACGTCTGAAAGGGACATCCTCAAAGCATTACATAAAATATGACCATGATGCAGCATTTTGTCAAAAGCCATTGATATTTTGCCAATAGCGTGACCAGCTTCTAGCACTGACAATGTCACCTCGATTATTGATGAAACGTTTGCAGTCCAACTGCCAACCTCGGCGAACAGACCAACAACCAATTTATGTAACTTTTTGGCCTGATGAAAACAGTGGTAAGGTGATTCAAGTAATGTCTGGAATAAACTAATTTATCGAAACTTATTATCGTTCATTTTTGAAGAGCACGGCCACGAACATAAAAAGTGAATGCAAGCTATGAATGCGAAAGAATTACAGGAGAATATGAGGTAAAAGAGAGGAATGTCTCATTCAAAGTCATGCCACCAACAGTTCCAGTCAGATAAGATGAATCCCAACGTACGTAAGAATTTTGGTATGGAAACATACGTGTAAGGTCTAACGACCGAAGAAAGAACAAACAATGCTGAATGCTCTTTAAGGCGCGGTAAGCACGAGCACAGTCAAGACTCGTACATCAGGCACAAAGTGTTCGTCATACTGGGTCTGGTGTGAGATTCAATGACAAGAAGGTATACTCAACGCCATGTGCCACGCATAAAAGTGTCGTACATAGGCAGAGAGCCCACAGTGGCCGGCAAACAACGTCACTGACTGTGACTTTAGAAAGTCCCAGTCCGATAACAGCTTTGGCGGATTGAGGAAAGCAGATCCCTCGATAAGAGATGATCATCGGTTGGTTGACCAAAAAGTCGACATCACAACCAATTGCAAGTATGGCTGAGATTATGGCGAGGGAAAATTCATCAGCACCATACTTCTGCTTTTTCTCATTCCACTCCTCGCCCATCCCAGACTATGCTGATAGTTCTTCCTATATGTAGGCCCTCTGTGAAAGGTATTTAATTATGCTTTCTTTTATGAACCCAGAAGCTTCTGTGGTGAACCCTACAGGATCTTTTGGAGCCTTTCATGAGCAGCTTTAGGCGTTTCTTGGTAAAAACTGACCCACTGCATAATGTTTGAGCAGATGGCTTAGCTCTGATACACAACATCCTTGAATTTACAAAATCTAACCGTAGACGCATTAAATTTGTGGTGGAAGTTAGGGAATTACTTATGTTTATATGGTCATACTTCATCTCTACGCTAACGGGGGAGTTAACGTAGAAAAGTGCAACTTTCCTGAAGTGCCCCTTAACAGGAGGGGTCAAAGTAGCCGGATATGGATATTTTGGAGGTTGTTGTAACCTGGGTTGCTCAAGTGAATTCAAAAGTATCGGTATGACATAGATGCTTAATCTTTACCGACAGAAAGGAGTAATGGAACTCGACTTTCCTGGACTACTGATGGACAGGAGGTTATCTCGTAGAGGTCATTAAATGAGTTTGATTGGATTTGCCGAAATTTGTACCACGGATAAGTTAACCGTATATTTCACTTTCTTCTTTGTCCCACCCGCATAGCTATGCCCAAATGATAGATTGGAAACATAATTAAAAGTCTGAGGACCCTAAACTTATCTACACACTTAATGAATTGTTTAATCTCAATTCCTTTGAAAGCGGAAATCGTGAGCAGCGGTTATTTGAGAGCCATCAGATCGACTATGGCGGCACGCATATCATTCAACAACATCTCATAAACCTGCACAACACCGTTGCGCTGAACCCACAGAAATCTCGATATTTCTGCATGGTAAATCGTCAACAAACCCGGCCCATGAAACTCATCTGTTATTCTTATTCTAAAATACAAGATCCTAATTGGCGAGGTCAGTTGGCGCGTCCTGATCGGATTCAGAATAATTGAGCTGTTATTGAAAGGAGGGTTTTTTTAATGCTTTTTAATTCAGGCAGCTGACCAACCCACGATGGTAATATTAATTGCATGGAAGAGCATGCAACATATTTAGAGGCATGTTCGGCGGTCGTAGATGCATTTTGAAAGACGAAGACGTTTGTACTCTTCTCTCCGAAAACTCCTTTTGTTGTTGCTTTGGCTTGATTGCGTTAGTACTTCTTGACCTCAGAGAACACAGCTGGCGTTATAAAGAGAGTTTCTTGTCTTAAGTGAGTATTGAAAAAAGACTAAATTTCACATTACTGTTTATTACATTTTTGAAGTTTGACAACTATGTATTGTATGCTAGCTGAGACATTCAGGAGAAACTGAGCAACTTCATGGGCATTGAGCCCAGCGTGCTTTTATTCCTTCAGATATTATTGGTTCGGATATAACCAGGTGAAAACTGGAGAACGTATCCAAGGGTGCGTGTTGACCTACTTTTTTATCGAAAAGTAGCTCCTGTCTTCACAATTGGTTGAATAAGGCTTATCTGATTTTTCTGCTTTCTCTCCCTCTAACCTTCTGATGATTGAAAGCTTCCCCGAAATTCCTTATCTGTGTTCTCTCTACCCTTACTTGCTGTTTATGGAATCTGTAGAAAATTCTTAGATACCGACGTCGGAGACAGAACAGCAAACAGTATTCTGTGTTAGGCAGGTCATGAACTACTGGAACAAACCTCTGCTTCTGAATTCACTGAATCCATCCTATACTGAGGTGCCTGAAGAAACGCGTAAACAAAGGTAAGGATACATGGTTCGCCTTTTATCCCATGCGAAATCCCAACCAAGACCAAACCAAAAGGACAAATGTGATATACCAAGTCAACTGTAACAACTGCAACAAATTCTACGTTGGACAAACTGAGAAGAAATTATGCACACGAATAAAGGAACACAACGCGGCCGTCAGGAGACATGACCCACTATCCTGGATATCCATACACGAAGACCAAGAAGGCCACAAATTCAATCTAGGGAAAGCAAAATTTTGGCACATGGAGACACGAAACACGGAAGGGAATTTCTGGAAGCATGATACTCCACGGGGGATTCGATTAGCCGGTGCGTCGAACTGGATCCAAGTTGCGCACCTCTACGTTCAAAGGACCAACATCTCAATCGGAATACTCAAGGAAAACTGAATACTGGATTCACAAACAAAGAAACAAAGAACTCCTTGGAGTCAAATCAATAAAGGTCACAAGCCGAAACTCGCAAGGTCCAGGGATAAATATCACTCCAGCATCAACCAGAATACGACGACAGGAGATGCCGAGCTCAAAGCTCACATGGGCATCGACGGATGAGGACACAGGATAACAGAGCAACCAATGAAACCGCCCGACCGAACAACTAATCGTGATCAAAGGTCAGCCCCGGCTATACTAATACACATGTAACACTAGTCAACGCACAACCACCAACCCATCGCTCCCCAATAACGCACTGATGACGTCACCTCAATTGGTGATGAAATTTTTGCAATCGAATTGCCCAGCTCAGCGAACAGGCCAACGACCATCTACGCTACCTCGGCTGCTAACATCTTCCTCTATAGAAAATATTATAAATCACTGCAAATCAGCCACAATGTTGTCAACAACCCCTCTCTGAGAGTTCTAACTAGGATTATTGTGGATTCTAGTCGTTCTCGTGCTTGGTAAGCCACCAATCTGGTTGCTTACTTGGGAGAAACGAACGACTGTATGAAGTCTATCCAGAAGTGAGAGATAAATTGAAGCATTCAAGCAGAAAACTGGTCGTTGTTGCCTTTCCTTTCAGGATGTCAAGCCGAATAGACTGCAAAGCATTTGCTGTCGTGTGAGCTTTTCCATCATAATAAAGCCCCATATAATTTTTTTCGCTTTAGTCGGTAAAGAATACTGGTTACCATCCTCTACAAAGTTATTTTGTTTATCTCCGAACAAACAGCACAAATGGAAGGGGAACCATGTTTCCCTAAGTAAGCTATTTTCAATAGTACCCTTCATTTTTAATACAGGTTGTGCGTCTAATGTCCAACCCTCACGTTTTCTCGAGAAAACAACGTCCCCCTTCACATCTATATTCAAAATTAGAAAGACCCTATTTCCGGAACAAACTACTTCTGGAACAACTATATGACCGTAAATCAACCGGATAATTAGCCTAGCGTTGCGTGACTGTAGGCATATGATGATATGCCATTAATCAACCCTCCTTGTGTTTTAGCTCGAACGAGTGTATTGCCGATAGACATCATGGGAATGAGGGTTCAAGTCATCTTGTTCACATGTTTCTGTGTAGGAATACGGTTTTTGTGTCAAAGGCTGGAATCAAAATTTTTTTAGACTATACACAAGGAGCACCTGTACTGTACCACAGTTCCCAGGTTTTCGGTCCCCATCACCCCTGGTGAAAGACAATCTAGAACGGTTATATATGAATTGGAAATACCACGTCACTTTATTGAGAAAGGAAAGATGAGCGCAGTTGAAAAGTGGGGGTAAGCAGGGTGGATCACTACTGTCGTGTGTGATACAGCCCTAAAATGAAATTTGTCAAGTTTTCTGGGAGTTGCTCCGTCACAGACACTGGGTATATTTCGTCCCAAAAGCAACACAATTCAGTCCACGATATCGTGACAACATGTGTGCTATAGCAAAAAAACCTCCTCGACTTATCGTTTTGTTCTATTCAGTTAGCACAGACAACGATTGTAGCTGGGTGCTTTTAGATTTAGGAGATTATTCGAATCAGCCGGTCCAGAATTACTCGTTTGACATTGCCTGCTGAAATATGTGGCCTGATCCCAACCGATGGTGCAAGATTACGTTAACTCACGGCTGCCAACGTCCATGGATAAAAACGCATGTACACAGGAGCTACGGCGTAATCAGTGTAATCTCGTCGCCGTTGCTGTGACGATAGTGGCTTTTCTTAGTATCGCGAATCTTTTCGCAGTATCTTTTTCGAGTATCAGATGATACATTAGTACCGATTAGAATAACACAATCCACAAGAAAAGAGAGATTTGTTGGGACATATTGTATTGGTGCACCTCCAAATCCAGAGGTAGTCATCTATCCGGTATATGGACAAGGTGAGAACGTTATACCTATTTTTCACTGAGTTTCGTCGTTGCATGTCATTCAGTTCGATTATGGTATTATAAGCATATGTTAAATGACGTCAATGCTATTCAGGCAATTATCACCAGGTTTCTACGTTTTTCTGCGACACGGGCAAATCTTCTGATCTATTGTCAGTGTAAACCTATTGATTTCGATGTCGCTTTTGGAACTGGATGACAAGTTCCGAACGAAAATAACTTAATTTAGTGGGGGATGAGGAGAAACCCTAGACCTGGTAGCTGAGAATAGGGTAAGTAAAATTAACTGTAGAAGTCGCCGTTTTCTGGATGGCAGTAGCAATGCCTCAAGCTTCGGAGAAAATGTACACCATTTAGCCGGCTGAATAAAGACAAACGCTACTGACAAAAACTTGTAAAAAGCCACTACCAAGGAAATTGTTGTGAACTAATCAGATGCCTTTTTCATGTAAAGTTTGTCGGCTCTGACGCCGTTCTCACTAGCCGTTATTCTTCCGAAAAGAGTATGGGCAATTCATACTCCCTTTACCAGGATATTCTCAGCTATCGCTCCCTCTCTGATACCGTGAGATGAGAAAGTTGTTAAGCTATTTTCCTTCTGAAAAGTTTGTTTTCTCTGAACATTTTTGCGTCATTCTGACCACTTCAGCCTGTATGCTTACGAAGCTGCATTAATGAGTGAATATTTCTTCACACAATGTGTTACCTTTTCAATTCTTCCGTGCAAGCATGTTGGCAATGTTGTGGAATTTAGGTAGCTCGGGTGCGTCAATCGAGGTGACATCGTCAGTGCACTGACCAAGTTCGGCAAACAGACCAACACCCAATGCAAGCATGTTTCTGAGTTTAAATATGCTGCAAGCATACAAACTTTTCCAGCTTATGTTGTGAATCCTTAGATGGAAAATTATGGTTCACCGAAAATCCCGTCAATTTTCGGCTTAGGAGGGCCCAGCAGCTCTGATGTGATTTTGACCGAGAAGCAAAGTGAAACAATTAGGCGGGATCTTGAAGCTGTGGTGACAGTGATAACACTAACTGCTGGTAATCCAGCCACTACCTGCATTCGTACAAACTTTCCGCACGAAATATGTGGAAAATTGGTTTTCCTTAGTTTGATTTACAAACTTTCCTGGCTGGTTTTAATCGTGCCGATGAATATCAATGTACCTTTCACGAGTGACTTCAAAATCGGAGGCTTTGCGTATCACTGACAGCGGAGAGGAGCGGACAACAGAAACGCTCCCTGGAAAGTGCATAAATGACTGGAGATCATTTGTAAGAATGGTCAGTTAAAACAGTATATGCTATGATTACCTGTTTGTTGGATTACTTGACTGTCAGTAATTTTTGGCATGACTGACGCGCTGTAATTATCGCAAACCCTCTATGGTAAAAAAAACTGCAATCAGTTTTCTTTGCGCTAAAAATATTAGGTTGTCCGTGTTTGGCCATGTAGCTTTCCGTTTCTTCTCTTGAGTAATACAAGCAAAACAAACAAATCGATTCCAGCATATAACCCAAGAAAAATCACCTTTATCATGTTCATCAGCGACAATAGTCGAGACGCAACACAGGGCAGCGCCCGAGGTGCGGCTTGCGAGAACACAGTGGAGACTAACTTTGGAGCCGGTCACTAATTTACTTGTTTCGCAACTACCCCGCTGAAATAGCTCTACCTCCCATATGATTGTGTAACAGCGGGCAAGTTACTATGTTTTCTTCCAAAAGTGATTGCCCCTGAAAGCTTGCTATATTTCATCCCACAAAAGTAGCTTGTATTTCCAAGAAATTGTTTTAGCCTGAAGGTACTAGGTCAAACCATATGGGGCATCAGTTTTTCAGCTGTTGCTATTCTATGTAGTTGTAGACATATCACTCTAACTGAGACCATTTTTTGGACGTGAACAAAGAAATACTCCGTTCTGACTTGTGTTTGAACCTTTTTTCACATTTCCTCACTAAGGGAGATTCAATTCACCAAAACTTCGCTTACACGAGTAAGTTTGATCA
Source organism: Clonorchis sinensis (assembly GCA_003604175.2). NCBI lineage: Eukaryota > Metazoa > Platyhelminthes > Trematoda > Opisthorchiida > Opisthorchiidae > Clonorchis > Clonorchis sinensis. The sequence goes on from CM030369.1 coordinate 115,100,271, forward strand.
AAAACACAGACGGCGATCCGCGAATGACTTCAGCTCCAGTAGAGAACGAGTTGCAAGCAAAAGCAAGTGAGCAGTAGTCTAGCAATTAAGTAAATTTGCGACTGTGAAATGTGTTTTCTGAAATTTTTATACAGCTACAATCGATACGTTTTTCTCGAAACAAATTATCTTGACACCATCTGTGATTCAAATCAGTGCCCAAAATTGCAACATGCCATTGGTGGATTGCTGTCATCATAACTGCAAAACAAACTCTCAGAGAAAAATAAGTTGGTAGGATTGTTCTTTACCCCAGACATCTAGCAAGTTTATTTGCCAAGTATGTCGATCGATGCATCTTGCATAGATTGCCCTACAATCCACCATTTCTGCTTGAGCGCACTCCAGTTGATTGGCCTAGAAAGCATGAGCGATTCGCACTTAAGTGCTTTCGTCAAACAAAGCTAACCATATTTGCAAGTGTAGAGTCGGAGTTTGATGGCCAAGCGTTCAAGTGCATATTGGTGGACTGGGCACAATTAACTGAATTTTCTTTATAGGCGTTATGCTTCCTTGCCTGAGAAGTTCATTTACGAATATCTTATTAGGCAGCACGAATACAGACACAATGAGCATAGAGGCGAAAGTCTGAGATGCAATCAATTTACAGACTTCTTCGTATCGTATCGGCACATTTCGTATCCCTCAACAACAACAAAGCACATCCTTCTTGGCTCTGAAATTAACAGGACTCGTGAAAGCTTCATATATACATATACTTGGGGTTAAGTGCTCCATCACGCCACGCCGACGTTTGCATCTTCCAGTTTACTACTTTATTTGTAAATGACCTCAACAGAGGGTAGATCTAAAGAAGTGGCAAACAGTGGTTGAAAGTTACATAAGCGTAAAATAAAGACACGCGACTTTGGTAGTTAGTCTCCACTTTCCTCGAAAAGAAAAAGTTGATATATCGATACTTTTGAGGTGACGTGGTTTGTTGTATGGAATTATTTGTGAATGCAGTGGCTACAGTTTTAACTCTATTTTTTTTACCTTTTTACGAGAAATGTGCAGCCGAATTCTGTATCATTTTTGTAACACCTTCTGAACACAATGGGGAAGTTGCGAAACTCCTAAGCTGAAGTTCATCTTACAAGCAAGGTCAATCGGGCATGGCTGCCAAGCAAAGCCGCACTAAGGCTTCCTGTCTCACCATTTTTACGCTTTTATTAGTCTGGTAACCCCAAAATTTTTTAGAAAATTCCAGTCAAGCCTACTAGCACATCAGAACCAATTTGGTGAAAGCGCAAACCCTATTTTAGTTAGCTTCCAGACACTAGGAGCACTATTTGCTGTGAAAATTACAGAGAGATATTGGATTGCGCGGTAAAAAACTTTGCATTACTTGTAATTTTTCCTGACGGTTGTGTAACCCAGAGAAACAGCTGTTTTTGGAATGTAAACCATACAGAAGTGCTTGTACTTTTGAGTAAGGCACTTATCAAACATGAGCACATCAGTCGGCGTTCTGAACTTTTAACCTTACACAGTTTTATGGTGTCCACCAAATTTTATATGAATACCGTAGTCAATAACCTCCTCACAAATATTTCCGGTTTCACTGCCAAAACTTGAACATTTCGGGGATACAAAACATATTTCTTTGACTGCATCTGTTCAACTGAACAGACGCTGTAAAAGGGAAACTATGCTGTCAAATAAAAAGGTTCACTAAGTTCCTTTCTATTCAGCACAAACGCTGGTTATGGATGGGAAATCCAGTGCAAACAGAATTATCTATAAACGCACAGTGATTGTCATATTAATGCTTTCGCAAACACTTAATATCGATTAATGTGGGATGAAGTTCCCAGTTCGAACCAGGCAAACCATTCAAATGAGCCGCCACATTTCATATTGCTCGAGAACTAATATGCACAGAATAATTTTAGAAAACTTATCTGCTTCTAAATCAGCTTAAAAACACCCGGAAGTAACCGAAGACGAACATCGCACTTATGCTGGTTTATTAGGTTGCCTTCCCCAATCCTGGTAATCTGTGTATTCATTTCAGAAACACAGAAACCTAGAATTATGTACTGTATACTGTGTAGGTTACTGTATAGGATACTGTATAGGTTGTATTTGTTCTAGGAGCAAAAGTGTATTTGCAGGTAACCTGTAAGTTTAAGTTTTTGCTTGCTTTTTAATCCTCCCTATGAACGATAAACTCAGAGGTAGGTAAATTACGAGGGACTCTGTAAGTTTTGTCGACTAAAGCCCTACAGTCATCTTTAAAAAATCTTGGGATTTCAATCAGTTTCTGAGATCTACGTCATCCTAATAAACTAGTCATGCTTGTGGACTGTTGTTGCTAAATCACTCTTCTAGCGTTCATCCCACAGCTCTTATAATGAGGCTTATACGCAGACTGTACTGACACGGAATGATCACTGGCCGTGACGCAATCAATTTTGTAAAGGCTAAAAAAGGTTAAAAAATCACCCAACTGGCTGTATGCACATTATTTATTGCCTTCTTGGCAGTCATATTTCCGGTGTGCCAAAAGCATATCTCTTCTAGGCTAAAGGTGGAGCAAACCTGCAGCGGCAAACAAATATGTCATAATTGCCGAATGAACCCTTTGTCATTTTGTATATGTTGATATCTTGAATATATCATGTATAATGAGTCTCTAAATCTTTCTAGTAGGTCTATTTATTTTGAACCGTTGACCAATTTATTCTGATTTGCCTTAATGCTAAAAGTGTAAGTACAGCTTTCCCAAATGCATGATGGTTCCTCAAGTCAAAAGCGCTATGCTCACACGACGAGTAAGAATCCTGACCCTCAAGAAGGACCGGAATGCCAAGTAGTAGCAGTATCATACAATCTCACTTTGCATATCTAAGTTAGTGAAATGCATTCCCTGCACAGAAGCCACAAATGAAACTGGTGGCAAGAAGTGTATTTTTAACCCCGGTTGGTTGACAATACAAAGCTATATATATATGACCGGGATATGTTCTACGAAATAAACCTACGGCGACAGTGAAGCATGTGTCAACACTGATGCCAATGTTTTTGATGATGCTAAACAATTTTTATTTACACTTTTTTGCAAATTAGGTAATATTTATGTTGGGAAGCCAAAAATTTTTTAGATTATCTGTCAGTCAGCGCTTTCCACATTTTACCGGAGTTAAAGTGATTTTCAGCTGCTATTGGAAACGGAAAGATATTTCCCTCGGGTAAGTTGTGAAAATATGGCGTCATAAATTACACACTTGTTTCTGTAAGTGTGCAGTATTTTCGAACCTCTCTGTTGGTAAATAAATTTGCCGTCATGAACTTCAATATGGTCAGCAACAACATAAGCAGAAGAGTTTTTAGTTTCGAATCAGACTAGTTAACTTCTGCTGTGAACGTTTGATCACAAACCGAAATGGATAACCCTGAGAAAAGACAGCTGCAAACTTCCTACTTGGGTTGCACTGTATTCATGCTTGCATGCGAATCAAACATAAACTTCGGTGTTGCCGGTCTTACATCTGAAGAGCATTTCAGTTTATACCACCCCATCCTGATAATCTATTTAATTTTTGTGTCTCAAGAGCAAAAGTCGAAGGACAATTTAGTCTTCCTGGGTACATTGGCAAAATGACGTCAGAATCTTTCGCTTTCTCGCTCTGCTCCGAATTAAGCAAAACGTTTATTTCTTTGGCACATAAACGTATTTTCACAAGATCCCTCATCCATCACCTAAGAAGTAATTCTTTCCTTAGTTTGTTGCCCAAAAATAAGGGAGGTCGTGGAAAGATCTCCCTCATTCAGCTACACGGCTTAAACAACCACAAGATACTAATGCTACGGCACACAAATAGATGTTTTGTGACAACTGCTTTACATACGTGATCTTGCACTCATCAGTTTTAGACAAATTCACAGAGGCTTTAGACTGCGCTTTCCTGGCGGTACTATACTAATATCCTGACCCACTTAGCCGTCCACAATACGAGCTGTACACTTGCGGGAAATGAGTTTCTCAGTTCACCTGCGTTTGAAATGACATAATACAGGTGACACTATGCACATTAAAGATGGGTAAACACATTCCAAAGGCTTGCTACAGGTGAATCGAAAACGGACATTCTGTCTTCTGTCAAGTACTTAGCATCCGGCCTCGGAGAGTGCGTACACTCACCAAACAATAACCAGCAATTTGACCTCATTCGGTCAGTCACAATCCTGATATTTCACCAGGCCCACAAAAAATGGAACTCAGTGTATCAATGATGGATAAGATAAAGCAGTCAGTGCTGCTATCCTAGAAGGTATTGATTCTCAACATCTGTCTACCACAGCATTAGCACGGACCACCCCTCGCTTTTTTTCAAGTGCTGTAAGAGATTTCCCTGTATTTTTCCTATCATAACGAACTGTCATTGTACGCTTAGCCTGGCAATCGACTGAAGTAGAAGAAATGGCAACAGATGATCATTCGCACTTTAGTGTAGTCATGAAAGCCTATTATTTCCAAGCCAAAATGACTGATTGGCCCCTAGCCAATGGTATTTTTATGAATTCGGTGAAAGCCTATTATTTCCAAGCCAAAATGACGGATTGGCCCCTAGCCAATGGTATTTTCATGAATTCGGCACAATCAGATGACACCCTGGACACCTAACTTCGTAATTCAAACTGAACAAGCATGAAGTGTCACTGGTGTGAAAATCTATTTCCCAGAGGTTTTAGCCTCATTGCCTGGTATGGTGATGAGGGACGAAGCAGTTGTACACCGGCCGTTGATACCGGTCGGGTAAAACATTTCAGCCTCAACGCGGGCCTTATTACATGCCATCTCACAAGTCAACCAAGAAATATTGTCAATTTTAGTTGGATTTTCTCTACAGATGAGATTGTTTCGGTGGTTCTATTCAGTTTTTCTTACCGGTAGTCACGGTTTTAGACTTTCACCCCAGATTGCAGCTGGCATTTGTTAGCCTAATAGAGAATACTACTCAGTCGTGGATTTATGCAGTTATTAGCAATTTGTTTTCCACGGAGTTTACGCAGCGAATCGGTCCCGCAACCTAAATATCGAAAAATTAGTCCTGTCCAACAATTGTGGCCAAACAAACTAAATGCTCCTCTTTTTAAGTGTTTCCCACTTAGTTACTCAAGCCTGGTGAAAATTTATCCTATATTAATAACAACTGGTGGCAATGATAAAACTCACGTAAACAGTAGTTGAACCTGTCTTGCTCTGTGTTGCCTCCGGTGATAACAGAATTCCATTCAAGGATTCTGTCATTTTGTTTGCATTGTGTGCTTGGGTATATACTCAAGATAATGGGACTCGGTTTTTGTTCATTACGATGAACTGGTGCTCGGAGAAGGAAAGCTCATAACTGGCACGTATAATTTATCCCGGTTTTAATAAATCAAATAGTCTGCGGCTTTACGTTGCTATAGCTCCTGTTCAATTGATGATAACAAGGCAAAGGTTGAGGTACAGCTTTTTCATACATAGTTCAAGGGCAAGATGAAATAGAGTAGCTACTCAAATTTTCACGAAGTATAGGATTTAAAAATTGCATTTGAGCCAATATTGGTGTAAAGCTTTCCTTTATGATGAATTTCGACAAATCATCCGTGACCACACACGTTTGGTCATCCCTGGGGTGATGTTAAAAACGGACGTCTTGTGTACCTCACTTGCAATGATAATTCTACGAACCCAACAGAGCGAAATTTGTTGAGTGTTCAGCGATGGATTTCCGATCATCTGATATTAGTGTATTCGCACAAATACTGAAGAGTCTTCAGACCTTTTGGCCAGAACAGAGTGACTTTCCAAGTTATGTTGTTGCAACGGAGCCTTTCATCCTATAGAGAAACTCAGTCTGTGCTTAAAAACAAAAAAAGCATAGCACAGCTCTTGATGGAGATCAGCAGCAACAGGCGACTTTCCAGTGAGTAGTTAGGCTTGAGCTATATCATGTTTGTGTGTTAGTTGGTCGTGGCCACTCGTGGCCTCCTAAAAGAAGTGTGGCTTAACCAAATCAAAAGACTTGTGAGATATTCCCTTCTGATTATTCGCAAAAAGAAGAAAATACTGCTTCTCTGATTCCACTATGGACAAACATCATTATGGACTGTAAATTGAACCTTCGAAATGTCCCCAATACCCACAATTAGTAAATTTGCAGTGTAAAACCATAAACTCCATTGGTTGTGTTCTGAGTTTAATGAAGTTCTAACTGGTCTGTCCACGGATCGAGTTCACAGTTAAGTGAACTGGAAGGTCTACATAGTTTCGAATGGTACTGACAGGCGTTAGATTATTTAAATACATGGTATTTACTACCCTTCTTCGTCTAAATTGGCAAAAAACACTTTACTAAGGAACAATCTGCTGGTGTCGCCTATCTCCTATTGCTTCACACCAAATCATTGTACAAACTCCAACTTTATTCACTACCAATTTTGGCCTCCCTGTTTGGCCTGCAAACAACTATGCACACTTGGTGTACTTACACACGTCTCAAGATAGCTCTGTAACCACACAACTAATGGAACACCGTTTCGTGTTCCTGGACCATAATATCTTCGTGTTAATCCCATTCAGTAAGTCGACTATCACATTTACGTACTTACATAATTGCACTCGATTTGTGCAGCATCAACTGTTTCTGTATACTCTATGTCCACTTTTGTTCATCTAGTTTACCTGCTCTCATTCGCCAATATTTTTTACGAACCATTTCATATTAAGACTTCTACTTATGACACTTGTGCCAGTCCGTGCCAGTTTGTTTCTAAGTCCATTATCTTCTTTCCTCATGGTGCGTGCGAAAGGGTAACCGTCGCTAAGTGAGGTTCCTCCAAGTAAGTTAAAAAAAAATGTTGGCGCCGAAACCGGAAGAGGACTGTTCAAATGAGAGTGATCAACTTTCACTAAAAAATCTGTCCGGTAATTTCCATCCATCAGTCGCGCTGTCTGACTAACTCGGCACCAAAATTAGGATAGTTACTGGTTCGTCGCTCAAGGGACCTCTTAGTCTAATCAGGTCCCTGCACAGTTGACATGTTCATCATTTCATATGAACTAATTGAGGTGAGTCCCATTTATGCTGACAGATTGAAGGTGGTACCCTCGTACCGTATATAAGATGTCCGGTTATTTCCTGCTAAAAAAGATCCTCTGGGAGCAAATCTTATTTCGGTGTTCTCCCTGTTCACTGTGGACTGAGAGGAATGATAATGCCAGGACAAGGGGAGAGCCATATAGATACAGAGAAACTTCCAGTTGGAACGCTTTTTTGTGACTGTACGTGAAGTTTCATGGGTTACAGGGGTGGACGCACTTATATTGGCCTATCAGATAGAGGAGTGAAGAGTTCGATGCTGGGCAACCAAACAGCGATAAAGTCGGTAGTCGGAGTTAGACTGCTTTATGCTTCGTCATTTGACTCTAGCGTATTCGGGAAGGTGCCAGAGGTAGAACCCCAAACGACGAAAAATATAGTGCTTACGCCTATGAAAGAAATAACTGGGCTAAATTTTGCCTCACATGATGGCTCATTAGTGCTATTCCAAAAATTACACTTTTAATCAGTCACTCAATTTTGTGTACACGCAAGAAATCACAGCTTCATGGGGGGACTGAACGGACTGGCAAAACCGTCAGTCCCACTGGACTCGGTAGCCATTAAATGAAGACGAGTGAAAATTATCTTAACTGTATCAATAGGGGTGGTAGTGCCGAACTGGGCCAATTTCTCTGGTGTGGCAATTGTTTTGTGTTTTGTTGTTTGTATTCTTATCCGAATTTGCTGCATGCTGCTAGGTGATACCACTGATTTGAGTCAGCTTACGCTAATATCTGTCTGGATTGCCGCCAGCCACAGAGATTTTTGAGCTGACTTGGATCACCTCTCGAAGCTTTATGTTGTCTAGCTGCATAATTTATCTAATTTTTTCGCCCAACTCTTCATAGGATGATTAGGGTTTCAAAACGATGCTAGCCGGTTTTACTTTAAAATTTTTCCCGTTGGTGCGAATAACGCTAGATGTACCACTGGTGAAAATTAAAGCTGCAGGTTTCAGAATGCTGGTTCATTAACCGTTAGCATATTTAACGGTTGAGTACATGGTAATTAGTCTGTAACGCAAATGGACACAAAGTGACTCTGCTTGCTTGGTTTCGTTATGTCCGGTCGTGAAGCTACCCTGAAATGTAATTTTTCGCCTGTCGGCTGATTGCGACTAAGATGCTGCCACCGTGTTAACAACCGGGCTATCTATCCACATCCGGTGGGTTGTAGTTTTGTTTCACAGCGTTTCTTGTCTGTTGTATTCGTCAGCCATTAGAGCTACACTTGTGTGCCTATGAAACATGTTTGCCGTCAGGGTAAAATCCGCTAGTGAATATTTAGCGAGTCAACAATTTAAAGAAGACGGTTTTAGGCCTAGACATTTGTGCGACCTGCAATTTAATTGCGCTTTAATTCACATGCATCTGACATTTTTAGCTGCAAGGAGTTAAAGGGAAGTTACGTAGCCTGCTTGATGTAGCGACCAACCGTGCACTGGAGACGTCACCTTGAGTAGTGAAGAAACGTTTGCTAACTGATCGCCAACCACGGCAAACAGGTCACTAGCCATTTGGTCAGACACCAATGATTCGGCACAGTTGGTATATCTAAACATGTGGCTCGTTAAATTCTGCCTGTAGCGCTACCAGTTTTAGTTTAAAAAAGTCCGTCGGTGATCGTAATATAAAACACCGTATTCTGCCAGTGCTTAGGAGAATAACTGACCATATCGAATGTCCATCCAGGCTATAATGAAATAGAGGTAAATTACAAGGACAAACGCTCCTTTAAAAAATCTACCGTGAGGGCTTCGTCTGTTAAAACGAACATCCAAACAAAAGGCTTGATTGGATTACGGAAAAATGTGCAAATCTGGTGATTTTCAAAACAGCGACAGTAGTTATTTGAACAAGAAGAGGACAGTGATGGAAGTCAAGTATGTGTCTATTTGGGTGTGCATTTGTTTGCTGCATTCATCAGAATGCTTAATGGACTTGTAATATTGTTAGCCATTATGGTATCTCCTGGTATATTTTTACTTGATGCAATGGATCAGGGGTTGTTGTTCTTGAGTACACATAAACATTTCTGGATGATCTAGAGGTTTGTTCATCGCTAACAATACTCTGCTATGTTGAGAATGAGATCATTTTACCACGAACTGTTTGATGGATGTAGGCATGTTCCCCCTTGTTCTCAATGGTAGTTTTCTCCATGGACGCGATTACGCAAACGCCGAGTCTTGAAATGACCGTTAGGTCGTAATGTATTTCAGGGAATTCTACTTTATCCAAGAACAGCATATCAAAACTGTGTTGCGCTGATAGAACAATCTCAAAAGGGACCACAATAAGCTGAAATGTGTGTTCAGAAATTTATCAAAACCTTTTGTTTGGTGAAGTATGTAAACAGCCGTTCGATGTATGGAGCGATACATGGAACGGAAGAATGTCTACCTTTGTGCTGGATCCAGCTGGTAAAAACTGGGACTTCAATTTTGGTGGCTCAGGTTCGAATTCCTTCAGAGCAGTGGCAGCCGGAAATTGTGTAATCAAGTAAAAGAAGTAAAAAGATAGTTTAAGGCAGGAAAAATTAAATGACCGCTATACTTGAGAATATAGCCTGATGGATTAATGGATGCCTGTCAGTTTCATATCGAAATAATTGAAACCACGAATAACAGTGGACTTGTTGTTGGGGGGTGCAGACAGAAAGACACCACAACCACTAATCCAGAAAAACCACTAGGCTGTGTTTGGACGCTCCGTGTCCAAACATCGAAACTACCGAGTCTGTTGTTTGTCCTCAGCTTTTTATAACATGAAAGGTTTGAAAAATTTATGTTTATTTAACCGGTGACTGGTGGATGTATATTGTTTACACATTATGGGTAAAAATATAACTTACTACGATAATCTTCTAGTAAAATCATAATAATGAAAACGTCTTCAGTTTTATCTTTCTTTGCAACGCTCGCCTTTACTCAAACCTTTCTTTGTACTTCCGTGATATGGAACTTAATCTCGCAAACTCGATGCCTAGTAACTTTCTATGCCACAGATGCGAATGACTGGTCTTGACGGGATTTTATGTTGGGCAAAACCAAGATGACAGCCATCTATACTACAATAGTGTTTTCGGTTTGCAGTTTTGGGCGTAACGCAGCGACGTAAAAACTACCAAACAGATCTGTCGTATGCGAACAAATGCTCTTAGAACGCAACGTTTCTACGTCACACGTCTGTTTTCGAAACATTCGTGCTGGGTATTTTCAAAACCAAACAAAGTATAGGTTACGTGATTAGACGAGACACTTTTGCTAAGTGGACCAGTATGCTTACTGGACGAGCTCCTATATACTCTCATACTCTCTCATACACATACTCTAAACTTGTGCTTGCTAGGCTGTAACGTATCTCCTTAGAAGCCGTCAATTTCAAGCCTGAATTTCCTACTTTCTTAGCCAATATGCTTTGTTCTTGCGCAAATATCAAACAGAGGCAAGAAAAGTTGCAGTGGGATTGAAGGAACAATACTCTCTTCCTACTCTTACACAGAAACTAAAAAAACAGCCTCATTGATAAAACAAGATTGACCACAACTTTGATCCTCTAGAGGAAGGAAACTTCTGAGAAACAAAATGCAACATTTTTTGGTTCTTAAGTACCTGACTTCCTCTCCAACAGGATGTTTGTGATACAAACGTGTTATGCTTATGACGAATACCTGTACCGATAAGCGTTTGACATTATTTTTCTGCGGCTTTGTTATAGAGTTTTTTGCTGGAATAGATTTGGCTGGGCACGCAACATAATCTAGAATAGATGCACAGCACAATGCCATGAAGAATATCAAAAATGCTATATGGATTTAAACTACTGAGGCATGAAGCTTCAACAGCTATCCGGTTGACACTAATTATCATCTTCAACCGAGGGTTCGTTCTGTAAGTGAAGTCAGTCTATGCCAAGAGGCCGAGCAGCACTGTACAGCTGCTTCATTCTACTTGGAAATCATCGTCTTACGAATCGCCAAAATGATTCAAACCCGCAATCTTCCTCTGGGAGTAAACAGTTCGACCACGAGTGGCTTATCAACACTGTACGAGCTGGTCGCACAAGCGCAATGAAAATCTGCTGCATTTTTTACAAAAGAAATCAAATATTCATAAAATCACAAACTCTAGTTAACAATAAATAAAACTCAGCTTTCATCACTGTGATTCGGAAACCACTTATTACGTGTTGGTTGCCTTCCTAACGAAGAAGACATTCTGATGGGTAAAAGGTTTAATATCTCACGGAAATAAATCCACCGAACATTACGCACGTCTGCTTTATTGCTGTTAAAGCAATGGTGGTCGGCATCCTTGTGATCGACGCAACAGCATCAGAATCCTTGTTCACAAAGAGTTTCACAAGTATCACTCCGTTCCCAGCAATCATAGTCCAGAAAGCCGAGAAAGGGTAACCGATTAAATATACACTTGTGGATCACAGATGGGTCAACCTTCATCCATGAATTATTTTGAAAGATTGTGCTTGGAGTCACAATTTTTATTCTGGGGTTTGCTCCAAAAAACAAACGACCGCCTCCCCACGACGAGGACAGAGTAAAGGTGAATTACGTGCGGTCACTGTGTTGAGTATTCTGACATCAGTCGTGAGTTTTCGAGCAAAACATTTTTGGTCTTACTTTTGTATTTCCTCATTCAAAGGAATAATATAAACTAATCGACAATTCTCGGTCAGTTGCTGTTAAATCACAGAAAAGCCGTACTTGACAGAATCAAGTGCATACTGAAGAGCCTTTTGGTTCAAGAACAAGCAAGTTCTGTTTACACCCACTCTCCGAGAAACTAGCTACCAGTTAGCAGTCGTCGTAGTTCCAAGTGTTTGCCAAACCTCCGGTTGGTATGGTTACCATCTTTTCCGTATCGGCTTACTCTAAGAAGCTAAAGAACACTTGGGACCCAAATTGCATTCAAGAGCATGAGAAACCACTCAGATGTAGTACAAGCCAAAAAGTGCTTTATACTAAACGTAGAAAGCTAACTGTTTTTCGCTGAGTGAGGATTTGGTAGGACGCACACGTAAAACGGGAGATGAGAATGAAAGGTTAACTTTTACCACATATCCCGAACATTTTCAAGTCAAATCTCCCTTTTAGTGGGAATGATCGTCCTTTTCTACCAAACGACAGCGTCCCCTTTAAGTACAAGTATTACATCCTTACGGGTGTCGCTTGCCGTATAGCTGCTTCCCATAAAACTTGGGAGGATATATGGACCACAATTTTGCAGATATGAGCCGGGTACTTTTTCGTGAGGATGCGAGTTCAGCAGAACCTTATTTCTCATCCATATAGATTATAACTTTATCGTTGTTTAAATGCGAAGTTCTTATTGCTTGATCCGGTGTTGATTGAGTCGTGGAGTGGCAAATTACAAAGGCCCTTTTGTTTTACTTGATCTTTTCTTCCTGAAAAAATTACTCGTATACTGAAGGTAATAAGCCGCTTTCACCCTGCAAACTACTGCAAAATAGATAGCACCCCCAAACCGGCCACATACAGAGAGATGAAAATCATTCATCACTTTTCCTCCATTTTGTAATGTAAGCATGTAATCTGCACCCACGTAATATAAATAAAGTTCGATGTAAATGCGGGCAGGTAATATACAATCACCTGACGTTCCACCCAGTTGTTCGGTACAGCTCACGTAAGATCTTAAGTTGAATTTTATCTTTCTGATTGTGGACGTTGGTTAATAAAGTGTCTAGTCATTAGTTGGATGTCGGATCATATTCAGTTGCCGTCTATCATCGTTTTTGAGCTTCTCCGTAATAAACTAATAATGCAGCATAACCACATCATACATGGTATAGCTTTCCAGAGAAAGTACCTCCTATAACGGATGCTGCAGGCATCATGTCGTCCGTGTCCTTATTTCGGCTCTTTCATTTCTGATGGTTCCTTACAGAACACAAGTGACTGCTGTCTCACTCACCTACTAGAGCAGAAAGAGGAAGTGGTGCATTCCGGCTACTCTCACCCTAATTTAGTTGTAGGCTAAATTTCAACGGAGTCCAGCTGAGCGGTTTTGATTGTCACAAAGCAGAGTGACGTTCAATGTTCATCTAGTTAGTAAGAAGTAGGACGGGTAGGCGCAACAAAAGCTAGTCTTGTATAGGAATTTGGCACTTAACTGGTATAAGTGCAAACCATTACTACTGGCTTAAAAAAATAAGACCGTCATGGAACATGAATGGCATCTGAATCTTCAACATACCCCCGGTCCTGGACTCGCCCCCACGCCATAGCTGTCGATTCGCACAGTAGTTCGTGAGATATCATCAGCAAAAAGTCCAGATGAAACGGCGATAGTTTTCAAAACTGGTAAACTTCAAGGGTTTTTAGTAACGCCTGAAGGTTTTGCTGTTGGAAGACCACTGGCCAACTCAAGCGCAGCAGAAAGCCTTAAAAATAGCTTTCTCAGGCATCTTTAACACCATAGTCGGGGTGATTTCATAGCGCGTCCTTTAATCTCTGCTAACAATCGGCGCGTCTGCAATGTTTCAAAACCAATCTTGGTGCTGAACAACGCAGATTTATGTCGCTATCACGTAGGAAATCAGACTTCGAAATTGTCCTGCTTTATTCTTTCTTATGTTTATTCCCTGTGAGCTAGATGACTATCATATTTGGAAACGTTGACACCAGCAAGCCAACCGTGAATAAAATGTCACGGTTGTTTTGTAACAGACTGGGCAGATTTCTTTGATCCTATGATCGAAACGTCTTATCCATTTGTTCCTCCCGAAGACAGCCATGGCGTCTTTCTTCGGGGAGAATGTTGAGCGGAACTTTGAAAGATCAGTTAAATGCAGGTCCTTTCGAGGGTTGTTCCTCGTTGCTAGCATCCTTTTTCAACGAGGTGCAACTCTAGTAGCAAGGTGATCTGCACCTACCCTATGCCTGGCCATCTCAAACCACGTTTGATAAAGAACTACTCTAGCTTAGTGTTCTGTGTTACGGTAATCCCCAATGAATTCACACTCTGCGGAGTTCACTCAACAGGACAGATCATATTTGTTGTGCTCCATAGTAAAATCCCCTCCGGAATGATTCTTACTGATCAACCGTTTGGGTATTTTCTTCAGGGCGGACAAGTGTGTATGCCGCAAACTTAACTAAGGTCACTCTAGACCACAATGCAGGAGGTGCATCATCTTCTTAGTTTCGGTAAATATCTTAATTTTGGGCTTATATTACTGTACTAAAACCAAGTCACTCGAATATTCACCAATAATCATAGCTACTGTCAAAAGTTGGTTGAGGTTGAATCCAAAGAGGCACTTAACTGCAAAAAAATGTTCACTTGGACAGTAAACATTGTTAAGATCCGAACAGAAGGCTGCAGTTTCCTGGTTTCTTCAAGTTCTGATATTAAAAATCTCAATCTGTTGTACATATGTTTTGGAGAAGGCAACCTTACGGTATGCTGCTATGGGCAGATATCTTTTTCACGAGAAGCTAATTCGTGGTGGCTCCTTTGTAGAGGTTTGCAAGAAATAAACTCCCCTGACGGAAACCACATTTATCACTTTTGGCCAACTGTCTTGGATAACCAGACCAAGGCAAAGGTGTACCAGGTGTGTCCCGTCTGCAATGCTTGCTTTAGTTATGTAATCTCTGTTAAAGGGGACTGCACCACTGAATAAAGTTTTGGGTGACCTTCACACGTTGCTTCAACTATACAGTGGTCTCTGCAGACGGAGGACACAGCAGTTTTGTGCCATACAGCTTAAAACCATTCTGAAAATCTTCGAGTCACTTGGGGACAAATTCATCCTCAGGACACTGGTCACCAACCTCATTGTTCTCAATATTCATGGAGGCTTACTGGACAACTTCTACACCCCGTTCATTGCTGAGGACGGATTTAGCACTGTGACGACATCTGAGATGATCTTTCTTAGAGGTTGTTCTCTCTCAGGCTAAATCTCACAAGATCTTTGTGAACTACTCTTGGTTATGAGTAGTCCACATTGAGTGGAACATTGTGGACCACCATTTACAGTTACTTTTTTAGTATAGGAAATGAACGGAGCTGGAAGGATAAACTCAGTATAAATTTAGGTAAGAAATTCAAAGCTAGGTTCAGCCAAATTATCAGCAGCTAATTCACAATCAAAAAACCGCAAAAACACCATACGCGTTTCCTGCACACAGACGAGTAAGCCATAATTTCTAGCGACTGGTTTTGTAAATAACAAATAAATAAATAATTAAATAACAAAATAACAATTAAATAAATTAAATAAATAAAAAACAGGAAGACGAGTGAAAATGCATTTTCACGTGTCCTACGAACGAGCCAGCCAACACTTTTAGGAAATTCACTTAAATGAAGCAATGAACTGGGCGCTACTCTTACTGATTTCTCGGTACAACTTCACACATGAGCCGTTTCGTTTCCTTGCTTGCGTACCCGCTAGGTGTTGTTATGCAGTAACTCTTATCCATTCGTGAAGAGAGTTACCGCCACTGCACCATTTAGAAAGTCTGCGTGGGTAACAATCAATCTTTGTTTGGTGTGGAAGATGGGGAATAACCCCTGTAGCAGAAATATCAGGAACAGTTGAATTCGCACCCCACGTTCATATTAGCAGCGCAGATACATGCTGGATCCCTGCTCACCAAACTCATCCTGGAAACTATTTAACGGGTTCCAAAATGGTTTGCTGAGGGTGTGTCCATCTTACGAGAGACTAATGAAATAAAGCATCTACTTCAACTTGTGAAATCCTTTGGCCACCTTTACCGTTAACCAGCCCGTTCGCTTCCGACAACTGCGCAACAGTGGGTATAGTGTACTAAAATCCTGACTCCGGTCACATGAGCGGAATGTTCACCATTTATTCTCATTTGTAGAAGGACCTCAAAGCACACAAACTCAGTAAGAAGAAGTTAGTGTGTAACAGTGGTGTGATTAGAAATCACCACAATATATTCAGAAGCATAAGGTGGCCAAAATATGCCTTATTTTATTAGAAGCCTTCTCATCTGGAATCTTTGTGAAGTACACCTAACTGATGGTTGTATGTCAAACTCCTTAAAGTGAAATTTCTTTCTAAATGCACTTGAGTCGGTTGCACTTTCTCAGTTTACAGGGTGTTCACCTTGTGGTTCGTAACTGGTAAAGCTGTAATAGTAGAAGAACCATCGATGTTCTGGTTGTTTGTAGGAATGTCAGAGGTTGCAGCCTTTTAAGCAGATCTAATTTCAACAGTTACATAACAGACTCATTCAACCACTCAGTGAAGTGATCATCATCTGTTTGTCTTAAGCACAGCCTTTTAACACGAACATGAGACACTTGTTAACCGAAACCCTCCCCTTGATTTAACGACAGCAAATGCTATAGCTGATGCACCCATAATCAAAACTACCTCCTATTTTCTAACACTTGTTGCAACACGTACCCTTGCAACCATGGAGAAACCCATTCGCTTGTATGACATCTACTGCCAGCAAGATGTGACCGTTAGAAGGGTTTACCAGTGGCAGCTGGTTCGACAACTCTCAAACATGGAATAAACGGTGGGGTGCATGAAGGCCACTTTGAGATCTGAGCGCAGCGAATGCGGTGTTTGTTAGTGTACTCCTAAAATTAGGTTGGATTCCACCGCGATTTACTACCTGAGGAAAGGAAGACCACTAGGTCAGGCAGACTGTTCTATTTAGTAGGATTTTGAAGCAACCCTGTAAGATAACTTTCAAGTCTGTATCAAACTTAAGTTTTGAACCTTCTTGCAACATATCAAAGCGTGCATTTTGAAACACTGAAAACAACCATCTACTCCACGTATTGCCGACTTGCTGCCGGAACAGAAGGTAAGCCTCGAGGAAATTTGGTAGTTATGTCTTGATTATGTGCTTTTAAATGACCAAACTGGTAATGGGCTGTCAGTGATTTTCGATCAGCCTCAATTTTTCCAATCACATTAGTGTAAAATACTTCAGCAGCCTGACTTCTGCCGTTTATGAAGTGTGAGGTGGTATTCGTAAATAACAGTTGGTTAGGGAGAAAATGCATCTCACTGTGACAGTGAAAAAATTTTACTTTCTGACTGCAACCTCAAATCCACAAATCTTCTACATGTTTGTCACACAGCAGCACGCACTGGAATATGAAACACTACTGAAACCGTTGTTCCGAATCCGCTATGAAGAATGATGCTATTTGAGGGTAGCCTTTTTTGGGTTTTGCTACAGATTTATTACAGAATTAATTACAGAAGAACCTCTTTGGTAGGTCTGCTACTCCCAACTTAGAACTTCATACTGTGGAAGATCTTAACGTTGGAAACACCAGAATATCATGAGCCGCCTATGATAATGTATTGTCATGCCACTAAAACCAAACTGTTATCCTGCGCGCTGTATAGCAGTCTATGAAGTGTTTAGGGTTTTTCACAAAAACGTCAAAATGTGATACTTACAAACACAAATACGTAACATGAGCTGAACAACTTCCGTGTACCATTCAAGATGTCAGAGAGACTGAGTATGATATTTTTGCCGATATAAATAAGCGGAACTCAAATATGTATGATGAACTCCCGAGAACTACACCTAGACGATCAGTCTCAGGGGGAGCAAAACCTGTAGTGTGTCAAAGGTTTTTTTAGCAAACTTATTGGGTCACAATAATACGTATCTCTTTAATCGTTTGGTATGTTTGCACTTTGTATAAGTGGCACTGGTCCTACAAGTGTTCCACTGTGGTTGGTTCACTGTAGTCAAAAGAAAAGGTCGAGCTGCAAGTTACTTTGACAAGCATCCATTTATACTTTAAAACCAACCATAGGTACAGAAGCCAAATCCCTCAGTGATATATTCTACATATGTTGTTCACTAAACCCCTGCAATTTTGACGAACAGTGAGCATGGTCCCCAGACATATTCTCAAAAGTGGTAGTTTGTGTACCTTGCAGTAAGACACTCGGTTGCACGTTTAACGCCACAGCAATCATGCAATAAGACTAGACAGTTCTAACCATAGTTGTTTCCTTTGCTTTGTGTGCCAGAAACGCCAGGATCTGTTCAAAATAATATCTGTTTACATTATCCTCTTATCAGACAAGCCCGCCATTAATGTACAGACCATACTTTCTGCCAGCATCCGCCCGTTACGTCATTGCTTTCAAAATAATCAAGAATATGGCGAACAGCAAAGCCCGTTTCACTATCCAGTAACGTTCAAAAATCGATTTCGCATTTTTACGCTTAATGGGAATGTGTATACAGTTTTGTGTTTTAGGCAAGAGCTGTAAATGTTCTCTAGTTGTACTGAAGTAAACTGGTATATATATTTTACAAAGTACTCTAATACTGAGGCGTTTACAGGCTTTATCTCTTAGCCATTGGGTTCAAACGTTATTCATTGCCTAAATAAGTTGGTGTGCAGCGTATGTCATCACAGAGGTTCCGTGACATATCAAACTTGACTGAAATTCAGGACGCAGGATGTACTGTTTGACGGACGTGAATGCTGTCCTATCTGGACGTAGTAAAAGGAAACCCGTCTGTGTCAACCTGTGACTCTCGGTGTAACCGTAAATAAGTTGCACGCTGAAATTTGTCCAGCAGACACGCAGTCTTCGATATAAACCTGTCAACCTTAGTCATTCGCAGCAAATGAACGTCTTAACATTACCAGTGGTTATCGCTGGTTCCCTCGTGTAGCATTTCATCAGCTTCTCCGTCATCATAGATACTAACGTAGTCACAGTTGTCAAAGGTATAAGTCTAAAAATTCCACTCTTATTGGAGTAGGACGGATTAACATTGGCCTGCGTAAAGCCCAAACGGATCATACTTATAGGAGAAAGATGTTATCTTCAAATCATGAAGCCTGTCGAGAAAATTCATCCATTATACGTTTCGCTGATATTTCGACTCACCGAATAACAGTGTTAGCCTCTGACGCGAAAAACCATGTTCATGAATCAAGACATTTGTAAGCTGTCTGATTTTGAGTGGAATCAGCTGACCTCTTCGAGTACAACTATGGGATCGCCCAAACAATTACTGTAACTGAATAACAGAAGTGACACTATCACATTGCAAAAACTGACCACCTCCAGACATACCTGTTTCGGACTGGAGTCTATACTACCCACCCGTAAACTGATGCTAAAGTGTGAAGTGACAACAACCAGGTAGGCCTCCGTTCCTGGAATGGTTGATTACTCTGAAACATCAATCAACTTATCCCTTGTAACAGCGCTGCTGCTTTCAGCTGAATGCACAATACTGTTTGAGTGTGTTCTTTGATAACCTTGTTAGTGGAAGCTCCATGGGGTCAGCACAGAGACAGGACTGTTTCCAAAGTCGCATGATGCCATGAGCCGTGCTGAAAGAGCAGGAATGACAGTCTGTCTTAGGCTTGATATCTTACTTCTGGACGGCAGCCAAAGTACACTGTGATAATGCTCGACCAAAAGTCATTATATTTCTGCTGGCCAGTCGACGAGCTTAAAGGCCATGTGGAGGCCGGACCAAAGTTATACCGCAGGTACAAGATAATCGCTATTTAATTCCAAATTGTATTGGATTTGATATCAAAGTGTGCGCTGAATATCATGTTCTCGTCGGACCTCTTCGTCGAAAGTTACGAGTTGATCTAGCACTATGGAGAATGTGAGTCTAGAAATTGCTGCTTAGATTATTTTGTGAAGGTCACAACGTTGAGTGTGCCAGTTGAAACAGGCCAGCTTAATGATAATCGGCTCAAGCCCCAACCGGACCGAAACACCACAGGAGCCCGAGATAATATCTTTTATGTTTGAGGTGACGATAGTCGAATAATTCTGTCTTTGGTGTCACGTAAATGATGAAGCTGTTCTCGCCCACCTAAAGAGGGTTGAGTATATTTAAAGTAGACGAAATAGGCAAGTAACATAGAATACAACATAGCTCTATAACCGTTATCATTCTACATCTTACAGGTAGCCATTTGCCGCTTCTGCGATTATTTCAGTCACTCTTTCCGACCTGCCAAAAAGATGTAGGAGGCAGGACTGGTGATCGTAGTAGACAAACTACTTACATGGGTAGTTGAATCGTGTTGGAAAGAACAGTGTCGACGAAGTGAATGCTAGAGTCGCAAAACTTCACTCCGCTGCCCTTTATGCTGAGCAGTCTGTCGATCAACATGGATCTTCTTGGAAGGCTAAAATGCAGCAGTGCCGCCAACGTTGCCGTTCGGCCAGGAAAGTTCGTGCAAAAACAAAACAATATTGTCACTTGAGATTTTATCCTCTAAGTGAGCTCGGTGCATGGTGAAAAACCGAGAAGCACTCTACAGCTGATGCATCCTTGTTGGGACTCATCAGCAGTACGCATTTAACAAAACTTCAGAGGCTATCCAACCTCAATCGTCTGATAAGTAATTCCAACACTTTACCATTCGGTTCTGAGTGGCTCATCAGCCGTGCGATCAGCCCGCGCTTCCTCCCGAAACGTCCTACTTTAATTAAAGTCAGTCTGCGCTAAGAAACCAGGGAGCGCTGAACAGCTGTTCCATCTTTATCGGGGTTTATCAGCAGTGCGCACCCCACGGAACTCAAGTCGTAACCCGCGGAGCCAGTCAATGCATGTGACCGCGTGATGTGGCCTCTGGGACTTAGAAGTGAACGGGGCGATATCCTCTCTAGATGCGAGTTGATCTTAGTTCTGAGTAGCAGCTCATGCCCGGATGTTTAAGTGTTGCAACCACTAGCCGGGACGTCGCGGGTCCGAAAGTCCTTTGAGTTCGGTGAGATGCACACCGCCGGTAATCCACAACAGGGACAAAACAGCTTTACAGTGCTCTCCGACTTTCAGCAGAGAACTGACTAGACTTACAAGATGAAGTCTTAATTAAAATTACCAAGACTCCTCATACTACAGTGGAAACTATATTGCTTGTCTATGACCTTGGATGCCTTAGAAAGATTCCACGTGTACCGTGCAAACCTTAGCTATGCAACGCTGAAGTGCATGGTTAGTTTTCGATAACCGATTGAAACATAAGACAGCCTCACTGTCTTCTAACTCGGTAGTTTTGATGTAACAGCATTTGAGAAAAAATGCCATGAGAACTGCCAGTATCAGGTCATCCGATACAAACGAAAAAGATGCCTCCGAAATCCCAGCACTTCAATCTCTTCTACACCGAATGTGACTGTGGAGCACGGTTTTCAACCTAAGTACTGGTAAATCCCTAAAAGTTATACTCACTTTTAAACAATGAACTCACTTCCGCCGATTTTTACCACCGAAGCAGTGTTTCCATATCTCTTTCATTTAATCTTCCGGCTTCAGCGAAAGAACCTAAATGATCCTTCTTAATGATCCTTGACTGCGCTCTTCTCGATCATGAAATGTAAATGGGCGTCGTAATTTCAGTCAATATTCCGTCGAAATCAGCATTCATGAATCCGCAAATAACTCGTCTCACTGTCTTGATTCCTTGGCATACAAGTGACTGAAAACTTTCTGTGATCATAAGTGCGAAAATTATTTGAAACGGCTGATTCTATTTCATCCGTCTTATCTAATTTTGTCTATCCGTTTATCATTAACCAACATGCCACTTTTATCGTTCTGCTTTCCTAAATACTGTCCTGCTTCTTTTTCGCATTGACCTTGAGCAGGGATATGGAAAGAATCTCTTGTAAGGTCTCCGTCACCACCATCTCTCTATTGATTTCCTCATCTGTGACACCAGTGAACTATGTAAAACTCAAACTGAACAGGATTCATATTTTGTACTTCCCCGAGGTGACCTTCAGTTGTTTACTTATTTGTTAAGTTATCTGTTGAACGTCCATATTATTTCCTTATTCGTCTATATATATATATATATATTGATATTTAATGGTGTTGTTAAAATAATTTTTTATCTTCCCTTTGTTTACTCGATTTTCTTACGATTACTCAGTCTCTCTTTCGCAGATTCAGCAAGCATTTTATTATTACTATTGCTTATTCAGACGTCCAGCTTTCTGTTCTTTGCAGTATTTGTTTCATTATTCATAACTATATGTTACTTATTTATTTGCAGAACTAAGCCTTTACCCATTCGTTTATGCATTTCTGTCCGGTAACTTTCATTCATTCACTCAATCTGTGAAACATTACTTTATTTTTATTTGTTCGCTTCTTTATCAGTTGTTTATTTATTCATCCCTTGGTTTATTCATTTATTCACTCCAGCTTTTACAAGTTTATCGGTTATTATTTGTATGTCAGTGTTTTTATTTATGATAAATGCTTATGTTAAGATGAGTTAAACACAACCGGGCCAAAAAGTTCTTGTGTACGTTCTGTTTGATGTTATTCCACCACAAACTCCAAATAAAATTATCCCTAGCCATTATCTCACTCAACTGAAAAAAGTTTACAACCGACTGAGAAATTATCTTTTCAAAAAGGCTTGCTTGGGCAACGTTTCGCATTTGACACAAAAGCTTCGTCAGGCTACGTGAGCTAGTTACCAAGTTGGCCAGGTTTTCAGGCAGGCGGAGAACCAATCACTAAGACCTCTTCGGATTAGCACACTATATCACAGTTGAAAGGCAATTAAATGGTCTCGTCGGTTAGTGTGGTTGCCTTAATCTTACGGTTGATTTGCTTGTGGAATTTCAATTTATTTATTCGTGGATGGTGGTAGAGGTGGGTGAGCGATTTCCACCCCCTCATACATGAGTATCAGTGGCGTGCTCTGTGGTCTCCGCTTCAAGACCCCAAAATTTTCTAAATCTATTTTTTGTCCCGTGTCCAGTGCATGTTCTGTCATTGCTGAGTCTTTCAGCAACGCTCGATCTTCATCTGCGTTACTCGGCAGCCTGTTTATTTTACTCCCTGTGATCCTTGATTCTGAGGTGAAGTTCCCTAGCCGTCTGTTTTATATAGAGTTTGGTGAAGTCGTTACACTTAATTTTGTGGACACAGTCTCTGGTTTTGTTCATCGGGAGGCGAACCTTCAACTGCGCCAGAATAGAGCGCAAAGTGTTCCTCTGGAAAGCTACTATTATTTTAGCAGTGTTTGGGATCTTTCGAAAGACTTCCGATGTCCCTGATTAATATGGAGTAACAGCAGTCCCGATTCTCCGTTGGGTTTCGCCACCTGTACCAATACCCTTTGCAACTGACACCTAATCAAACAACTTGGATATCTACTAGACCAAAGTTTGCTTTTTACTTCAATTTTTACTGCTGTCTCATCAATCTCTTCTGTGTCTAGGGCCTTTACACGCCTAAACGTTGATGAGGCAATACTAGCAAATACCGAATTCGGATTGTCAGACGAGTAGTTCGCCTCAGTGTCAGTTGGCTTTGCATGACTGTATTTGGTTGCCTTATAGCACTATCCGTACTTGGCCAGTTCAGTTCAACCTACCAACAGACGCGATTACAGCTCTGGAATACAGGGAATAAAAACCATGTAGCAGTTAAACCATTTGTTGTATTGTGAGCGACGGAACCAAGGCTGATTGATCGACAGTGCAGGCGGCATTGGGTCTACAGGGGCGGAGGTGATCCACCCCACTAGATGACCGATATATTTCATTGATGGGCGGAACTTGAAGGGGGATCCAAAAACAGGTGACACGGGAGACAAAAGACAAGCATCCTGTTTGTCACCATAGGTGCAAACTCATCACAGTTTAGCAAGGCAAATCAACAGGTGCAAGTTCCTAACTTTCTAGCAAACTGACGAGGCACTAAAGTATGTTTTCCACACTGTTCTTGCACGCTGTTGTCTAAGGTGCATGTGCACAGGCCTACAAACAGTGTTTTTGTAAAAATCTACGCTTAAATGTTCGGACCCATTGTGGCCATTAAAAAGTTTCCAAGGCTTCTTAGGCGTCATAAAAAAAGGGACCAAACTCAATTTTCGGTAGTTCACAATCTCTCAGATGTAACCAGAAAATATCGAAAAAAGTAAAGCGCGAGATCCAAACACTTACACAGAAATAAGCATTTGCTAATGTCCTTATGAATTCTCAAGATTGCCTTAGACTAACACCGATTTATATAAAGTTGTTCGAATGTTGTATCTGTCTAACCCACCATTCAATCACCATTTTGCTTGCTTGGTGCTGTGCCTCATTGTGCTGTCGAGTTTCCTTGAGGTGTTCAGTTACGTCATTTTCAAGTCATTTTTAGCTCAACTCTGATGGAGTTATCTGCGTAATACTGAAATTTTACAAGTTTTTCTTTTTCACGAGAACTGTATATAAACATTTGTGCCATTGTATGCGGAACCCTGTAAATCAACTAACTCTTTTATGTTTAATACTTTTTGTGTATCCTTTGTTTTGTTAAGAGATGACAGCACCTACTTCAAAATGCTGGGGATAAGCTCACGATCTGCGACGCACAAAGGTATGGCTCTCATGGCTTCTCGTGCTGATTTCTGATGCATCCATAATCACGCATATAATTTATAATTTTGGCCAAAATTTGATGAAACGCTCCTAAAGTTTACCATAGGACCGAATGCTCCTCGGAGCCTGAGGCACCCAAGAAATATCGGAATAACGGATGTACTAATTATAAACTACCCACGAGGGCATTAAGCATACCCGATCTTCATCGTTGGGAGCGTTTTGTGGTAAAGTGCGATATTCCAACTACTTGATTGGGAGCATTTGTTTGTTAATGCAATTTTCCGAATGACACTGACTTAGTATAGCTGCTTCTGCCGAACTTTTCAGCCGTCAAAATCTGCCACTCTCGGTCGTTGAACACCTGCTTTCGGATTTGGTTTGTTCTTCGGGCAGGTAAAGCTCAAGCCGATTCCTGTTCAGGAAATCCGCTAAAAATACAAGCGCATACGCAAACGTCTGTTGTTGACATTAGTGTCGGTGATGATCGCCGTCCGTGTATCATTGTCTTCGTGTACATTAACTCCGGGTTTCATGAATTAGTCATGGAATTAGTCATACTGCTCGGTTGATGGTCTCATCATGTCATCGTTCTTAATGCACCGAAAGGCGAAGGCCATCATGTCACAGTTCAGTAACGTAAAACAAAAGAGCTAGTTTTCGATAAATACACTCGTTTGCGAATCAATTTGGTTTTTGCGAGAGACTCACCTGGAACCCAGCTGAATCTCCCGTTTATGATGTTTCCAGGCAATTGAATGTGCTGCACCAGGCCGCCTCATGTTCCAGTTGCTACGATATTCGAGATATCACGATACATGTAGATACGTAATGCTAGCTGTTTGCCAAGTGGCTGTCGATCTGTTGACCGAGCCTGACAGTTAGCTTGTACTACTTTTGGCTTATTCCCAACAGCAATTGCGTTTGTCGGGCACGGCAGACATATAGAGAAACCTCCAGGAAAACACGAAACAAGAGAAAAGTTAACAGGCGCCAAAGTTTTGCTTTCTGTCCATATCTCTGTTTGTAAAATTTGCCCTTTAGGACCGTGGCATATGTGCATGACCAGATGTATGATTCAGTGTCGAAGAGTGTTTTATTAGCAACATTCAGTTTTGAGCGTTTTTGAGGCGCCAAAAACTTGGCCTTCGCAAACTCACATACAGAGCTTTTTATGCGTCCGGATCTGGCGATTTATGAATAGACTGCTACCATAGACAGATGAACATGTATAAGTAACTTTCGTATAAAAATAAAACATAAAATCATACTTCTTTTGGGTTTTCACACACTCGGGTCCCCTAATACTGAGGGTGTTGAGATCCCTGATACGAGACTTTGAATCACGCGTAGGTCAGACCATCCCGAATACCAAAAAGAAGAACGGGGTTCAAAATTCTAAGGTACTATATACACAAAGGTGAATAAAGTTATACAACACACCTCAATTGTCCACGTTCGTGGCATCAACAAGTGCACAAGTCTGTCACTGACCGGCACAGTGTAGTGTCAAGGTCCGCACACTAAACAGCGGCGAGCGGAATTTTGACTGTGTAGTGTGGGTTGCGGTCGTCCCTTCCGAGGACAGTCTGGTGATTCCGATAACACGCAAATTATGGCAGAACGAGTCAGGTCAGTTTCAGCAAACGGGGCACAAACACGCACGGCCAAGTGCGATAGTCGCGCACATTCACACGCTGACGTACGTGTTAGCATGCCAGTACCGGACTGGACGACCTTTGTGCCAAGGTGAATGGCGGGTGGCAGTCAGCAAAACAAATGGAGATCGAAAGTACATAGGCGGAGTAAGCAACTTAAAGGGATAATTAAGGTCATGTTGGATTCAATAGAAGGTACACCAAATGTTATTTTGATGTTCAAACTTTCAAGTGTCAAACCCAGGCTGACTGCCTATTTCAATGCTTTCTCTTTGAAGACGGTTTGTTTAATCGAGTATATTTTCAGATTAATCAAACAGCTCCACGCGTAAATCCGAAAGTAAGGTGAAGCAGTGTTTCTTTTTCTAGTAGGGAACATTGATTACAAACACTTGACCGTCAGTGGTACACCCCCAATTGTGAATCACCAAATACGGAAACTCATATCAGGAAATGAAAATGGGTAAATAATTATCCGGACCATTAGATTCAGAACTGGCGATTGGTAACAAAAATCACCCGGAATAAGTACAATTTCACTCACACATTCCACGATTAAACTGGCTGTGGTTTACGAGGTGCTACTTGACGGTTGGGCAAAAAAATGGTTAAGTTGAGTACTAAGCTTTCCTTTGCCAGATATTTATCCCAAAATTATGTTTATTTCGCTGTAATTCAAATAAAATAGCCTATTGTTTTGCGCCATTGAACCGACGCAAGATGAAATCCGCCTATCAGTGCACGCAATTTAACAACACGGTCAGGGCATCCATAAGTTGTCGTCACTGAATGATGCCGTGGTATTCGCAGGCAATAAAACTATAGCTTCTGTACGCTTATATATAGTTGTAGATCACAATCATCATCAGGAGCAACGTCGGTGCCAAAACTCTTGGAGCACATCCTTTTCCCAACAGTTACTTGAACACGGATGTTTTAACACTTCTATACTCAATTAGCAATCCAAATGAGAAGACAAATGTCCAAAGATGAGGAGGGATGATTCTCGCACTTGGACAAGGCCAGTAGAAGGTGTGTTGTTTCCTCAGTGCCACTAGGTTGGAAACAAGAAAACTCTCATCGTGTGGTTGTGACAATCATCTTCGTCGGAGAACGCTGCCAAAATCAAATTGTGAAAGGTGATCCGGAATAACTGACATCAACTCGACCATAAATACTGAGATTGGCTCGCACGATCAACTACTGGCATATTACAAGTAGTTTGTGGGTAATCCAACTGACAATTCGCCATCGGTGACACTCCGGAAGTTGTCTTAAAAGCCCGGGTAGTCTCGTTTCGACGACAACCAAAAGGGACGTTTCGGGCTTATTTCACCAAGTCTTCTTATAAACGAAGATTATTTGGTCGATTCAACAACACTCACAATACAATGAGAGAATACTCATGCCCCTTTGCATCGCAAGCAGAAATAGGCACGCTAAACTTACCACACAAATCTCCCAACACCCAGCAAACATGGGTGTTGAAAATTGAGCGACAAAATTCGACCTACTTACCAAGCTTCGGAAGGCGTAGTTACACAGTTGTGACCCCAATTTCGAGTTTGTCGTTGATCATCAAATATACGTCCAAAATTCCTCAAAAACCATGAAGCGCAGGGCATAAAAATTTTGCGTAGAAATCGGACAATTTTCGCATCTTTGCGAAGCCCAAAATTCCTCCTCAAATGCAACCGCTTTGGTAAAACTTTTAAATCGTTACCCTGGCACGCATCCTAATTTCACTTATCCTCAATCGCTTTCGCTAACATACTTCCCAAAGATTCGCAATGCGTCAAGAAACTTTCTCAGAACAAACCCAAGTGCTATGTGCTCACCACAAATTATTTCGTCCTTCCGCACAAACTTGGTGTTGGTGTTTTACGAATGGACTACGGATCTTTGCATGCAAACTAATAAGTCGCCTTGGATTCTCGGTGTTGCCCCTCATTTTTCTGTGGATTGTGGGTGTTTTTGGCGTACAGCCAGCCAAACCATTGAGGCTTTTAGTACAATGAGGTACAAATAAATTATTACGTCCTTTTTGTTCCGAAACCAAATAGATGAGGAGTAATTTTCGTAAAATCCCAATGAGACGAGACGTCAACTTGCGCAAGAACATCCGTAAAGTGAGAGGCTGAGGATTTCCACCAATATCTTATTCATCGCAATCTCCTTGTGATATTTCATTGATTGAACTAGTAAGACAATGTAAATATTCAATAAAGAACGTGATGTCGGTTGCTGTCTGATTTTTCACTATTTTATACAAATACCGAATTTTAAAGCCAATGGAGGAACTCCGACGACGTCAGGAGAAACGTTTTGCTGGTTCTGTAGGTTTGCAAATCGAAGAGACCAAATATCGCACCTTTCTTTGGCTTTATGTGGCCGCAAAAATTCACTGCTGTTCATCGTTTAAGGTCTGTTGTCCAGATTTATCTGTTCGCTGACTACATGAAACAAAAATCGTTTCCTGTTCACACAGTTTCAGGGCAGTATTTGCACGCATACATTTTGGTTGCTGACGTTGCTACTAAAAATGGTCGTGTTGTGCTGCTCCGTATTGGTACAGGGAGACGCTTGGTTTCATGTGTAACAAAAAGAATACCCATAGCAATAAATCTGATATTATTTTATTGCAACACCCTGTTGACCTGGTTATTACTCTGAATGCACTAAACAGTGTATGCCGTCCTGTATCAGTTTAGGAACACACATCACCAATCACCAAATGTTACAATTTTATGTGGAAGTCCTCTTAAATTGAGATAGGGTTTTGGAAACTCTGGTTGTGCGCTTACAGATCTTTCATCAACTTTTTCGGTGTGAAGCATCTAAACGATAAGGCCATGCAATGTCTTTTTCTAACACAGAATATATATATATATATACATATATGTATATATATATATATTCTGTGTTAGAAAAAGACATTGCATGGCCTTATCGTTTAGATGCTTCACACCGAAAAAGTTGATGAAAGATCTGTAAGCGCACAACCAGAGTTTCCAAAACCCTATCTCAATTTAAGAGGACTTCCACATAAAATTGTAACATTTGGTGATACTTATTCACAGTTCCAACATTTGCTTAAACAATCGCGGTTTTGTTAAAAATCTGTCTAAACATAAGCGAAGTATGTTGTAGTCGCGGGATTTGATTGTGTGGTGGCTGTCACGGTCTGCGTCCGCTTCTGAAGATTTCTGGAAATGCTTTGACAGGGTACTCAGAGAATAATTACGTCTTATATGTCCGAGTAAATCCGAAGACCACTCATTTGCGGCTAACATATGACAGCGTTTACTATCGTTGCAGCAGACATCCAACCTGATAGAGCTGACAACGACAGATTAATCGCAAAAAGTAAGATTGTTGCATTTTTGGTGGTGGAAAGCACATGTTTTAACGGGTGCCAGGCAAGATCTTACCGTCGCCAGTGTTGCGACTCCTTGATGGTGACGTCTTGCCATTTGCCGCACACACAGGCATTCAGCAAGTTCCTTTTCAATAAGCTACCCGTCAGTCAAAAAGCTCCTGTTGCAAGTAACTTCGGGAGTGCTGGCTATCCATGGTGTCCACAACCACCACTTCAGATGCAGACCTCTATTTTTAACCAAGGAGATGTTAACAATTTTCTCATTGAGGTAGATACCGTGCCTTAGGCTGTCAGAAAACTCAGTGAAGCTAGCTACGCATTTCTGGTAGGATCCGAAGGCGGCCGTTTTCAGCCGTAATTGCCTTCTTGCACGAAATACACAGCCTTTTTCGACGTTTTTCAGACAAGTGCTGATGAATTTGCCTGTTTGCCGCACTACGCCCATCATTTTACGGGAATTTTTGTTATATAAAAATAGTGCCACTACAGTGCGGTGCGTTTAATTTACATTACCTTCCGCAAAAATGAACTGACCAAAACAGTGGGTGAGCGGACTATGGCTGCGGGACAGCCACCGGTTCCTGTGTTTTCTGAGAATTTTTGTAAACCGACTCAAAAATTTACTACATTAAGTGAGTTAAATGGACCCACACAGGATTCGGGTATTTAGCTGAGTTGAAGCTGCGTCGGAGGTTACGTATATGTTACCCCAACTTTAAAGCACACCCCCGCCGTTAGGATTCGCGTTTGAGACTGCCAAGCAATAGGTGTCAAAACCATGGTGCGTTCAGTGAAGAAATCTCTTCGCGGCTTAGTCTTGCCTGACTGTTTGTTCCACTGATACGTTGCTTATTTAAGTAAGCAAAAGATTGACGTTACCAAATACCGCCGATCAAAATGTAAATGACGCTCTACTAAAACAACATTAATCCAAAGGTTGGTCTCTAGGTGCAAAACCAAAATGATTTCTTTCTGTGAATGAGGTGTTTTTAGTTCCAAAACTTTTAAAAAGGTTAAAACTACTCCGACTATGTATTTCAGTGGCACCTTACTGACACAGTTTGTTTAAACGGGCAAACTTTGAAAGTCGTCAAACCCCGGAAACTGTCACTGCAGCATGCATCCGCATCCGCTGTAGCCATTCCGAAAGTTTCGATGCCGAATACGGCCAAGGTATGTTGAAAATAATTCCCCTGTGGATCGGTGATTTTCAGTGTGGATGTAACGGGTGTAGTCAGGAGGGCGACAGCACTTGGCATTCACGAGAATGTGAATGTATTGAAACTCGTGGAAATTCGTAGAAGTTGATTTTAGTAGAAGTACCGACACACGAAGCAAATAATTGCAGCTACTGAGCCTCAGAATAGAACCCTGGGGAAGAAAAAATCATTGTTGTGGGGAACGAGATATGGTTAGTAAAACTCAAACGAAATAAAGCATGTCAGTATCATTCAGTCGGGTGTACAAGTGGTCTACTGTCTCCTGCAGGAGGCCCTTGGCAGTTCATCGGATGTAAGGTAAACTCGCGTTAGAAATTAGTCTTAGATTCAAAAATGCGAGACAATTTTTGTTAGCCTTGGGATGCAGTCAGTCAATTTTAGAATGGTCTCGGAGACTGCTGTGAAAAGGACAGGCAATAAAATTAAGCCCTGTGTTGTTGTACAGCATTTGACAGATTTCAATAGCCTACTAGATTCCAGTATTTGTGTACTCCGTTCCACGATGCTGCCCCTGAAGCTTAAACAATCTATAGACGAAAAAGAATCATGTTGGGAAAAGAACGGGATGCTTTTAAATTGCGGTAACATTCGGTTTGACGAGAATTATTTCCTGGGCGGTGTTGGATGCCCGCCTTGCTTTTATCGCTTTTGAATACATCCACAAAACAGTCGAACGCAGAACATCTCTGTCCAGGGACAGGCAATAGCAAAAAATGCGTTGGGTGGTTTTAGTCAAAGATAGAGAGGAGGATCGAGACAGTGTATCGCTAAAATAGGCATGCAAAGACAGGATCAGTCAAACCATATACTGAATAAATTTCATGCTGGCAGGTTTGAACAGTTAAGACACGTTTACTATTCATGCCATTGGGGCTGTTTATGTGCAGGTTCTGGTTATTGTTTCCTGATAGTTAGCCTCAAAATTACGAGTTTCACAGAAACTGCCATGATTTGTGACCAGTGCAGTTTGGCGCATAGATTGTCATTTCATTGTAGCGTTTCACAGTGTGTGTACCGTGTCACCAAACATACATTTTGTGTAACTGACGACAAACTAGCTATTTTGTTAATAAATAAGCACCAGACTTTGCGCCTGTGCTTCTCAGAGGTTGAGGATTTTGCTGTATCTGAATCGACGATTCTGACCAGCACAGATACAAACCCCGGATTTCTGCTATTAAGACTCTCCGTGTGCTCACTGAATGTATATTTGCATGACAGATGTCTAGCTTTTCTACCCTCATTTTTATCTCTCATGTCTGGGTTACTTGTTGCGCTATTTATCGTCTTGCCAAAGACTTGTATTGGTGCTCATAATCGTCATGGCTCAAACTTGGTAAGATCAAAGGCCCCAAAATAGATGGATTTGAGGTTTCTTTGCCTTTTTACGTATGTTAGAGATACGTTTAGTCCACAGCAACACCAATATTATCCGTTTTATTGTTCGTCGCTCTCACGCGAAGCAAAATCATAATACTATTAGGCCTTAAGCTTGTACGTTTGTTGCTTTTGCCAGTACCAAATTCGATCGATGCGCTCCAGTGTAGCAGCCGATGAGTTCATTCTTTTCAGTGGGAAGAATTATACGGATTTGGTGACCCTAGTGAGGCTCAATTTTTCAGTGACATATAGAGTAAACTTATTCTGTCCCACCAGGTTGGGGCCGTTTTTTTAATGCTTGCAACCTCAAAATAAGCAAATCAGACGGACGTTTAAAAGAAGCCTTACTGCAACGCGCCTTACTGTCAGGAACAAAACCTCCAAGATCTCGAAATTTCGGGAGAGGCTTGATGACCAAAATCCCTTAGAATTACAACTTGAAAGCAATGTCTTGCGAAGAGCAAAACATCAGCGAGGTGTTGGCGCAAGCGTTTCCCGGCGGAGATGCGTGGCATTCGGAGTGCGAAAGCTGCCGTCAACTTAGACATGCTCCTGAAGAACCCGGTCCTTTTTCCAAAACTTGCAAGGCGGGCGAGTACCTCAGAGCCGTGTGCAGGCTCATACTTGATTCGGTTAACACGGTTATGGCTGCAAAATGCACGACAGAAACGACCATGTTGCTGTCCTCCTCACAGGTTTGGAGACTGAGGATTCGTTTAACGTCATATAAACTCTATGTCTCCGTCGGACTCGATCACGACTTCCACCACCAGATGATGCATGCACTAGCAAAAGCATGCCTCCTTGTCCACCCTCCAGTATTTTTTAACGTTTATTTTTGAAGAGCATGGTCACAGACATAAAAAGCGAATGCAAGCGATGAATGCGAAAGGGTTACAGGAGAAGATGAGATAAAAGAGAGGAATGTCTCATTCAAAGTCATGCCACCAACACTTCCAGGCAGACAAGATGAATCCCAACGTACGTAAGAATTTTGGTATGGAAACATGCATGTAAAGTCTAACAACCGAAGAGAGCACAAACAATGCTGAATGCTCTTCAAGGCGCGGTAAACGCTAGCACAGTCAAGACTCGCACATCAGGCACAAAGTGTTTGTCATACTGGGTCTGGTGTGAGATTCAATGGCAAGAATGTACACTCAACGCCACATGCCACACATAAAAGTGTCGTACGTACGCAGAGAGCCCACAATGGCGAGCAAACACAAGTCACTGACTGTGACTTTAGAAAGTCCCAGTCCGATAACAGCTTTGGCGGATTGAGGAAAGCAGATCCCTCGATAAGAGATGATCATCGGTTGGTGGACCAAAAAGTCCACATCACAACCAATAGCACGTAGGGCTGAGATTATGGCGAGGGAAAATTCATCAGCACCATACTTCTGCTTTTTCTCATTCCACACAGTCATTCCGCGCCCATCCGAGACTATGCTGACGTCTATTACAGTCGCTCGGCGCTCCCGAACGGCGATCAGGTCAGGCTTGATGAAGGACGTCGAAGTTGGTGCTCTCAACTCCTCAAAGACGGTGTATCCCAGGCGACGGAGGCGTTTTGCGAGTTCCCTTGCAACCCGATTATGACGAGCACATCTGGCGTCATGCGTGATCCAGCAGGACTGCAAAATATGCACCAAACTCTCTGGTTGGCCACAGTTTCCACGACATAAGATCGTCTGGCCACCGTGACCATGTCGAGCGCTTCTAACTCTCGTCCTGAGCAGGTTGCATCGGAGCTGGATACCGCGGATAAATATCCGAGGAAACACTCTTTCTGGAAATACAAGCCATCGATTAGAAAGAGGCGAAGCGACCAACTCTCGTAAACCGCGACCGTCAACGCTGTTGTGCAGGCTATCACCCCAAGCAGCCACCAGTTCTTCCTTGGTGTTTACGCATGAACCATGGACACGGATCGGAAGGCTGAGATCCCGAACAACCTTGCCAAATGCGGAATCGTTGACCACATTGCGTAGTACACGGCACTGAGTAGAAAGCAGCTTTTCCATACGCACTCTCCGCTGCATCGGGATTGTTGCACTCAGACTTGGGATACCAAGTCCCCCATGTTGTTTACCGGCATGGATGTAGCTGATCGGGGTATCCTTCGGTAGACGTAGCCAGCCGCGAATAGATTGCCTGATGTAGTTGTCCAACCTTTTGAGCGTGTTTCGGTGGACTTGGCCAAGCACGAGCGAATATGTCAGCCTCGGTATCAGGTAGTTCCTTGTGATCTCCATTCTTTGATGCGGCTTCAACGGGGCACGCGTCACCTCGTCGAGCAGTTTGAGCAGATGCTGTCGATGGTTGAAGACTCCTTTCCCCTTGAAAGTAAAGGGGATGCCCAAATATGTTACTGTGTCTGTCGGACCCAGAGGAGTGATGAGTTCCTCGGCGAAGCAAAATGGTTCGACTGAGACTGCTGTCGCCCGATGTTTCCTGTCCCCACAGATCACCATCGCTTTCGTCTTCCGGGCGTTTATCTTCATACCAGCTCTTCCCAACTCAACCGCGGCAGCTTCAAGCTTCTCTTTGAGGCGAGCTTGACTTTCTGCACACACGACCCAGTCGTCAGCGAAGGCAAAGCCATCTACTAGGGTGTCATGGAACTGGTATCCCAGTTGCGGCATCGACAATCCAAGAACCTCATCCATTGCCATGATGAACAATAATGGGGAGAGTGGATCTCCTTGCCTCACACCTCTGTGGCAGTGAACCTCGGAACTGGGGAAAACTGCTACAGCATTCTCATAGGACTGTGCGATGTATCGAACTAGAGGTGACGGTGCTCCAAACGCCTCGGCAGATCTGACGATTGTGTCATGCGAAACCGAATCAAATGCTTTCGAGATATCGACGAACGCCAAGCTGAGGTTAGAAGCAGTCGCCGAAGAGTGACGAAGCAGGGCATGTAACAGCGACTTAGCTTCCAAACAGCCGTCTCGATGTAGAAATGCAAACTGGAGTGCAGGCAGTTGCAGTCTACGACTCTAGCGATCAGCAAGCACCTTGTGAAAGCATCGGACAAGGGTGGATGATATAGAGATCGGTCTCAGTTGATCCGGTGAAGTCGGACTAGGGACCTTCGGAATTAGGGTAATACGGGCACGATACGAATGTGGGGGACAACCCCCAGATAGTAAGAGTAAGTTGAAATACCCAGCAAGTACGTTAGCATCGATACGGATCTCTTGTCCACCCTCCAGTATTGAATAAGGAAACGCGGTAAATGTCAAGTAACTGCTGGACAGCCCAGTCTCTACTTCGGCGCTCGCAACATGAAGTTAAGTGCATAGACTGGCCCCATCTTTCCGACGCTGTGATAAACCTGCGTGCGTAAACCACGCCTTGACGAAGCTGCACGAACGACGCTTACTCAGGCTGAAAGTCGTACCCCATTACCAGTTCTGCTGACTTATCAAGCCACCATATTGAGCAGCGTAACCTTCAGCAGCCGACCGCCACGGACTGGATAGTCGGTGTGTTTCAAAGTCTAGTCACAACTGTGGCCAGGAGGCAGTTTTTGGAAGCCGTGAAGTTAACGCGCATGCAGCAATCGAATTCGGAAGGCCATACATTCAACGGATTACGCCGCCCTACTAGAAGGGTACTTCCTAAGAACTACTATGGACGCACTGAATGTCGCCATACGATCATCCCTGAGGCAGCTTTCCGGCAGCAGTTGGCAATCGATGGTATGTTTTTTGGCAGGTCAGCAAAGTCCACAATGTGAACTTCCTTGTCCGATTTTCAACAGATTTGGGGCTTTTATGGTGGTATTAAGGATTTAGCGGGCCCGGTTTCAGGCGCGTCCTGATGGCCAAATAGAAAAAGACGAAGAAACTTGAGGCTGGAAACCTGCTCCGTTTGTCCAGTTTAGGAAAAGCCAATGGTCTCAACGTCTGTGTAGTGCATCTACTGTAATCCTTCATGAAGCACTCATAAACCAGAAATTCTGATTATGACAGATTTGAATAGGTGTCGAGAGGTTCACGAGTAGCAACCGTTAAGGCGATGTGTGACCCGCTGTAGTATACACGAGCAAAACCCGTTCCGTTCGTGGAACGCACTCAGGCAAACCGAAGACTCCGTTGTGAAAAAATCAGGTAAAGATACCTAGCGTAAAACATACAAGGTTTTCTTAGGCGTAACGTATAAAAACTGTGGTTTAAGCCATGCTAACACCAGCAGGGTCAACCGTGGCAGAAAAATCCACAAAAAGATCATTTATGTAGAGATCGTTACACCAGAGACTCACGACGGATAATTGGACCACCTTGGAGAGAAGTTGGAAATTCGTGTGGACTTAAAGCACGCTGCCGTTGTTGAAGGTCAAATGCGTGAAAGGGAATTAAAGACCAAAGATTTTTAAGCACTCATTTAGGCAAGAGGAAAAGCTCACAAGTTTCCCCTTGAGCCAAAATACAAAGAAGTATACACCAGAATGCGGGGGAGTTATCAGGAATAGCACGCAGTGCAAGACTGTAGAATGCCGCAAAGAACGCAAGTGAACGGCTCAAATACCTGCCTAAAATGAGTTTGTACTAAAAGTAATGCCTCATCTCAGTTCTGTCCGACCCTTCAGACAGCGGAATAACCACACAAGATACAGTGTATTAGGTGCCCAAAACAAAGCAAAACTATGGCATTCCATGTACTGTACTTGCAAGTAAGTGTAACATTCTGAAGAATCGAATGCCGTTTTCACGTGTCATTAGAAGCCGGTATTCAGCGGATATCGAAGGAAGCTTCACTGTTGGATCCATATTTTCTTAGTAGTCAGAGCTTCAGTGGATGCTTTCAGGCAAGCGGCCCCACCTTTTGGCCAGCCTTGTAAACAGGCTCAGTGGCCGTTACAGAGCCTGATTGCAAGCGGCAAAAAGGTTTTGTTTTTGAATTCGTTTTGTGAGTTCCGGAGTAAAAGCTGCTTGGATATATTTAAAAGAATGGAGTGCCA
Organism: Clonorchis sinensis; assembly: GCA_003604175.2. Classification (NCBI taxonomy): domain Eukaryota; kingdom Metazoa; phylum Platyhelminthes; class Trematoda; order Opisthorchiida; family Opisthorchiidae; genus Clonorchis; species Clonorchis sinensis. The sequence goes on from CM030369.1 coordinate 115,137,412, forward strand.
CATGGTGTGGTATATGAAAACATTTGAGATCAAAAAACAATGTAGTGAAATAAGGTGTTATAATCCAAGGTTTCTGTTACCACGAGTAACTTTTCTCAAGGACTCGTAAGGTCAATTGAATACAAGTCAAGTGCGACGACATTTAGGTCCCCTATCAGGTCTTCTGATCAGTGTGTCCCAGAGATCGTTTTGCAATTAAAAGTGACCAGCATGTGTGGAGGTGTGAAACTTTGTGTGGATGTGCACGTGTGATTGATTAGAACGGCCTTTTTCGTTGTTTTGCTAATTATGGAAATCCTTGAAAAAGGTTGCTCAAGACGGCGGAGAAATGAGTTCGTAATATCTAATTCCACTATGCTGTTTCCATAGGTGATTATTTGTTTTTTAAATCGGTGTTCTAGTGCGGTGGCTTAAAGATCCTGCTTGTCTGGTGGTACGGTGGCAGTGCATGCTGTGGCTGAGCTTTCGACGCAGCACCCGGTGGATTTGTTCAAGTACAGTCGACATCAAAGTTGTCCATATGCACATTCACAATCAAGTTACCTGGTTGGGAGACAGAATTCGGATTCCGGTAGTCGTGGGATATTTCGCGCGGCCGACCTTCCTGGTTAGACCAAACGGAATCTCGTACAGCGCTTTACCCGCACCGATGAATGCTGTCACCTCTTGTTTATTAAGATGTCTACCGCTGTGGTTGCAGACACCAGTTTAACTGTTCCTTCACACGCTTCCTGCTTTCCGTTTGGCCGGATAGCGTGAGGCGATGGTCGGACCACTGCCTCTTCTGAAGATGCTTCATGAAACTAATTTGGTTCCATCGCTCGGTACCCCAGCAAGGCTCCTTGTAAATCATCCCACCTGTCAGTCTTCTTTGGCCCTTTGATTCCAAGTAGTCATTTCACCTGGTCCTTCGATCGTGGATGTGGTGGCGGTTGGACATGCAGTATACCCTACTCCCAACAAAACTGCTAAAAACGATAATGCGAACTGACTTCCGTTGTTTGATATGTTATGCTGCAAAGTTCCACAGTGGCTGATTAATCATCTCAGTTCCGGGATTGCAAGGACAGTCGTTAGACTGCCCAATGCATGAAATTCCTGCCACCTACTATAGGTAGTGACTACGACCAAACAGCACATGCCGCAAACTCAGGAGAGTTTTTCGACCGCATAAAGGCTCTTTCTGGCAGACTCTTGACTTCTGCCAAACACATATACAGGGTTCTGCACAGTAAGGCATGGCTGTAACTCCCGACGATGATTTCGGCCATACAGGCCGTAGTGCTTAAGGCAGTTTTCAACCTTGTGTGCATGATGACGATTGACAGCTGAGAGCATTCATTAAAAGCTCTCAGGACTCCTCCGCAAATCCGAGGCTCAGATACACCGGCCAAATCATGTTCCGCAAAATATGGCCACTCACTCATGAGAACAAGTCATCTGAAAAGGACAGAGGACACTGAAGCGTACCCAGTGCAGCACTAAGACCAGCAGATAAGTCCGCGTGCAGGTTGGTAATTCTGATAGCCATTTTATTATTTCGATCGGTGCGCTCAGGCAAGATAATTAGCCTGTTGGAGAATATCGGCATTCTGTAGTCCGTTTGGTTATTGCTCAACTATGGACACTCCTGCATAACTTTTGGCTCGAAATATGGTCTGACATTTGGGAGGTGGCATGGCCTTGCTCGATGTTTTTTTGCATCGTTCGAGTCCGTCAGCGAATGTGGGTACATAGCACTGCAGGAAGCATTTATAAGCACACTTAGAATCCTACATATGTGCAAGCTGACCTATGTTACATTGTTCAAAAATGGAATCAGGCTGTCTTATAAATTCGGCTTCTTGACCCAATCCAGTCCTACGAAACTATTCTTGGTGCTTGACTTTAGGTGGCATGTGGCTTGGACCAGTGAAGCTTTTGGAGTGAACTACCCCTCCATACAGCTTCTACTTACCTCCACGCGGTAATGTGAGACCAATGGTGATACGGCTTCATATGAGGGTTGCCAACTCGGTTCCCCTTTCATTTGCGGAACTCGTATGGGGTTGCAAACCAACTGAGTGTTGTCAGTACCCACCGTTACAAACTCTGTTAGGGAGTGCACACCACATTTTAGTGTCACCACCGATAATTTCTACAACGATACACGAGCAATGTGGTGGGGTGCTGGAGGCTGCAGCGTCCAAGATTGATCCAATTCTTCCTTCTCAACCCAACGAATGCACACGGCATATTCAGGACATGACGAGCAAAATGTGACCCATTACATTGTCATCATTGTACTATAAAAATAAAAGTAGTTACATGGATACAAAATCACAAACCTCCACGATTTTCGACAAACGGTGAGGTACTCCAAAAGGCAAGCAAGGCCCATAGGGGTCAACAGCCAACGCGCACTCGAAACCGGGTCGCAAAGTAACGCATTAAAACAAATTTATGACGCTCACCAAAGTTTCGGTACAGATATAGTGTTAAAAAGCGGTAAAAACAACTTGCGTAGCAAGAAAAATGGAGAATACAAAGGTCATTGCAAAACTGGAAAAGAGCTCAATTACACCAAAAATAAAAAGGGCGGTCCATTTGCACTGATAACCGGGAAGGGGTGCTCAGTATTCGCACAATGGAATTGAATTTTCGAAGGTTACGACTTGTCCCTGATGGACTAAAACAGACAGATGGTTAGATTCGGAATGCCAGATTAAAATTGTGAGCACGCACCCCTTAGGCCCAGTGATGCTGGGAAACTATTCCACCAGAATTTTTCCACCAGAGGTATGAATGCCTCAGTGAAGAATGAAGTATGGTGAGCTGCAAAAATATGAATGTAGATTGGAGTCGTTTTTGGTTTGGACACATACGCAACAACATTCTGGGTAAAATGATTTAGTTCCCTCGCAAAGATTTTGCAGCTAAGAGCATTGTGCGGCTAAGAAGCTCCCGGGAAGCCAGTCATTCAAGACGGGAGGCAGCTTCACAGATATACAAAGGTTCAATAAACAGTTTGTTGGATATTCTATCTTTTCGGCCGGACTCATTCTCTGGCCTTCATGGAACGATGAAGTGTGGCTGATTGTTATGGGCCGCGCTGCGTATCAGGTCGATGAGGTTTTGCCTTTTTGTAACAGCTATGCAGCATTGTACGAGCATCTTATTCCATGTTGTGGAGTGGCCGGTTTTCTTCATGTGCACGTTCGAATCACTGGAGACCGGATACAAAGACGAAACACCAAAACCATTCTCCCAATATTAATCCGGGTTCGCATTCTATATTGACAGCGCTGGCGTAGACGCTCAAACCATTCTCTTTATCCATCGGCCTACATTGCCTGTAACGGAGGCCTAAACAGCAATGTTTAATAAACGAGTGCCTGCAACAACTTTAAGACCATTTCACCAAACCTAAAATAGCTCAACACCTCAAGGGGATAAAGATTGTATGCCGCCCATGTTTCCATATGCCGGCTTTTTACACCAAAGATCCAGCATTCCATCTGGCATTGAACTTGGAAACGTCAGTTCTTAAAGGTTTTTGTACCACTTGAACCAGAAAGCAGAATTGCGGCAAGAGAGCAAGCAAAATTTCAGCTTCGTACTTCAGAACGCGGCTTCATCAGCTGAGGAAGCAGAAAGCTCGCTATCACTGAATGCCGGTGTCTTGACTCGCATTCTCTGACCCAACGATTCGATGAGCCTGAGCTGTTTCTTAAAATTGCACTTCTAATTGTCGAAGCCGGGTCCTTTAAATACGAGTAACTTTACTCAGCCTTTTTTATTGCTGGACTTCATCAAGCCCATTTTGTTCCATAGTGATCTTTCTTAAACTACCTGGTTTGCGCGCGGTCCCCGTGGATTGTTCAGAGGTTACGACGGGTGCCCACTGGACCGAGTTTTAGGCAGAATGTGACGTTTGGGTCAAGCTCTTGTATGGCCGCTCATGGTTAGTGCCTGTGTTTTCAAGAAGTTGAACGTGTATTGCATGTTTCCAGTAATCAGTTGGGTCACGTTGGATTACTCGCAAAACCCCAAACGCCAAATTGTTCGAATAGATGTTTGTCTAAAATGCGATAATACCGCCAAATAATGATTAAATAACAGAATTGTACAAACCTCAAATAGTGAGACCACGTCGGCTACTATACACCGGTTTAGGAACTGCCAAGTCACAAAGATGGTTAAATTCGAACCAAAAGTTCAGCGGGTTGGAATGAATGTGTCATGGAGGCAGCTAGGGTCAAGTGGGGAGTTTGTCGTGCTTGCAGATAATGGAACGAGTGGGCGAGAGGGCACGGTCGATAGAAGGAATGGAATAGTTGCGGGTGTGCTAACACCTTACTTCCAACAACTCGATTTCTCAAACTCAACACGGATTTCTCCCAAACCGTTCCTGCGTGACGAACATGCTCGTATTTATGGACAGCTTAACCCAAGCCAAGGACGAGGGACTCATATCGGATGCCATATTTTTCGACTTCTCAAAAGCATTTGATCGAGTCCCACACGTCCCGCTGCTCCACAAACTCGAGTATTACGGGATTCAAGGGAAAACCCTACACTGGATCAAGGCATTCCTATCAGACAGATCATTCCGAGTGAAAGTAGACTCGACCTACTCTTCTGCGGCGCCGGTCTCCATTGGAGTTCCTCAGGGCTCCGTTTTGGGACCTTTGCTGTTTCTGATATACGTCAATGACCTTCCAGATGTTCTTTCAAGTCCATGTCTACTTTTTGCGGACGACTTGAAATCGTGGAGTTCCAATGCCAGTGCCCTCCAAATTGATGTAGACGCCGCAAAGCAGTGGTCGTTGGACTGGCACCTTCCTCTGAATGACGAAAAGTGCGTCCATATGTCATTTGGAGGAGACTCAGCGAACTCCTTTGTCATGCATGGTGAGAAAGGACCAGAAGACATCACGAGGATAGATGCCAAAAAGGATTTGGGTATCTGGCTCTCTCCAAACCTGTCCTTCTCACTGCACCTTGAGAAATCGGCTCAGAAGGCATTCGCTGTTCTACGGATGATTCGGCGTACCTTCTCTCGTATTACTCGCACGGACTTCCAAATACTCTATGGGGCCTATGTCAGACCGCTCCTTGAATATGCCAACCCGGTTGTCTACTCAGGACGCACGAAAGACGTAATCCTCATTGAGCGTGTCCAGCGAGCTGCTACGAAAATGGTTGCCGGTCTCAAGTCCATGGACTACGAAACGCGTCTCGTGGTGCTCGACCTCTTTCCCTTGGAGTATCGTCGCCTCCGAGGGGACTTAATTCTTACTTACGCCCTGTTTGAACAAGGCTTGGCCAACAGGTTTTTCACCGTTGACCCAGCAAACACACGGCGGGGACACGGTAAGAAGATTTTTAAGCTCAGAGCGCACACCTTCATTAGGCAAACTTTTTTCTCATTTCGGGTAGTTGCTGCGTGGAATAACCTTCCTGAGACGGTTGTCCACGCTCCCTCTAGAACTCAGTTCAAAACACTATTAGACACTTATTTACGCGAGTCCTCGCGCTGGCAAACATACTGCCCCGCGCTGAGAACTTAAAGAGCAGTGCTACACCCTTTTTTCACTTGTGCCTTTCAGGTGAACGACAGCTGCTGAACTACAAGAACAAAACCGACCCGGGAAACTTGGGCAAAAGCCTCGCTCCTGTGTATCAATCCGTGAATCCGTGAATCAAACTGGGTATGGCAGTGCCGTGCCGCCATTGCCTGACATGCTTCAGTTTTTAGACATCCCCGTAACGGACGTCACATTTAAGGTGATTGGGCTGGGGTGAGCAGTTCTTTGGGCAGCGGGATTCATTTCAGGCTGGCCGAGGAAACTAGGTGGAACGAAGCCGATTTGGGATCGCAGTGTTTTTCGGTCCGTTTGGGGATCCTGTGGTTGTAGATCACTGGCCAGTTGGAGTGGATAACAGCCAACCAGGTCCTCCAAAGCGAGTATTGCCGTGTTGTGTTTAGGGTTTATGCAGTGCGACTCAATTCTGGGGAATTCGGACGCCTCCGGCATTCAACGGACACTGCAGTATGATTGGCTGCAGTCCGACCAATAGGAGGTCAGCCGGAAGCTGAACGGACGAGCGACTCGTCTTCCGCCTAGTCAATTGCTACTTAAGGTTATTGACTGTGGCATCGCCTGGCTGCGCGCGGTGGTGCGGTTTTGGTGCCTGACAAATACATGTAGTGTTGTCTGAACCGCCCCCGCTAGGTGTACGCACCTATAGGTGTATACATGCCATTTTACGTTGTTCACTGCTGTATGCAAGTTTGAAGTGTTCGCCTATAATTGGTCTCTTTCCTGGCATGCGATTCATGCACAAGCCAGCATTCTGATTGGTTAGTTGTGCACAAGCCAGGAAGCGCGCGCATTCAAACTGCATTTGTGCACAAGCCAAGAAAAAACGAGTTAAATGGTCAAAGCGCATAAACTAAGGAAAGATGGACTGTCAGTGCAAGCGAGAAAATAGCCTGAAACAATTTAAAGATTTTATTTCAGGTATCAGTTTCTCCGCGTGAAATGTGTACAATTTAACATTTATATAATGATTAAGTGAACTTAACATCACGAAACGTATATGCGTCCCTTAAAATGCCCTCCATCGACCTGCGTTTCTTCACACAACCTGTTTGTGACTACCCACTTCCAATGAACGTTTGGCAGGAACTCGACATTTGTCTTTTCGGAAATCTCGGTTCAGACTTAGAAACAGCCTCGGTTATGTATACATATCCTAGACTCTTCGCACTTGGAACTTTACGTTCCTTTCATCTAAGTTAATCACTGCGCACCACCGGTGGGAATTCATTCTCCGATCCGTCTGTTAATATTAACTGTTTTGTTAATGAAGTTCACCTTACTGGACGTGGGTACCTTTCGTGGATGGACTTGTTTACGGGACACGCTTTTATTTCTCTACCGGCCGTTGAGTACAGCCCCTACACAGGCTGACCTTGGTCCTCAGCTAATCACACTGTTGACCAGGATCTCGTGGTCAAATGGTTGAGTGTTCATTCACCGGTCGGGAGGTTGCAGGTTCGCGGCCTTTTCATTTTCGTAAGATGCACACTGCTGATGAGACCCAACAAGAATGGAACCCCCGCACAACGCTTCTCGGCTCTTCAGCTTAGATTGGCTTCACTGGCAAGGCGAAACCTTTACTGAAAACCTTTACTGCTCAAACAACTGCAGATGTTGCTGCTGGACACACTACTCTGCTGCACAACCGGACACACGTTTTCTGATTGTCTCGTTGCGAATTCACCTGCAGAAATATGGTTCTGAGACAATAATGGTTGAAGACCTGAGGAGGTTCCATTTCGGCCGCTCGCAGAGACCATGTCTCAACCACGCAGCAGGACAGTGCGTACCGTACGGACTGTTCCTGAGATTCAGGGATATGCCGCTTTGCCGCTACAGATGACTCACATTGGCAAACGTGACCTGGGCTTCAGAGTTCTGCTTATCAACCTCATCCGCCACACTATAGACGGAACTAATACAACAAGGTGCGCAAAATGCTCCATAACTTCGAGTGCCTGTTTCTGAGTTGTAAGTGGTGTCTTCAGTTACTAAATTCGTGCGCGCTAACCGATGCAGCGAAAATGCACGGTCATCCCCAGCCACTTCGCGCGTTTAGAGTATCGGCAGACACCCGCCGTGAGTTCTGTTTCTCAAGCCCTGGCCAGCTTGAAAACAGAGGTATGATGCTCAGCTGGCCCATGGTTTGGAGCTACAAAAGTGTCGGTTACAACAAACTTCAGAAGTACGCTGCGACTCAACGAATAATCTAATTCTATCGGTGGGAACACTTCCAGACATGGCAGCATGTCGTCAGAGGCTGAGCCATATCCGTAAGCCGTCTGACTGATCTTTCAGTTTTAATTTCTGCCCCCGTCTTCATTCTCTAAGCTCCATGCTCAGCCAACTTACCATCGAAGTGAGCATACGACTGTGAGTATTTCACACCAGTTTCGTGGTTCTCACTTTTCATTCCTTCCCGGCTTCTTCCTGGTTTTAGAATCGATGGATTTGGAGATTGGTACTCACTGTGCACATCCTGACTGTAAACAATTGGGTAAGTCCTTGCGTCGTTTGCGTTTTTATTAAATTCATTGGTGTACTTTGCAGAGACCATGTCTACAGAATCCTTGTAACTTTGATTCCTTTTGCGCATACTTTTCTGCCGAAACTCCGGGCGATGTAACCACATGAATTAGTATCACTTGTCTCATGGAGTTCCCCACTTCAATTTCCATGTTGCGTCCCATTTTTTACCGTACGCTGAAGATGCCATGGCTTCCAACAGGTCCAGCTGTTGCAGGCTTTTCAAATGCAAAGAGCATGACCTTGTTTGCAATGACTTGGAAACCCTGTCTCATTTGTGTCCTAAAGAAACCCACTTCGCCTTCCTGTGCAGAAATTTCGGTACTTGCCATTTTGTATCCATTCTCTTGCTGAATACATCTAAACAGCTGGGCAACTCGGTATTTCATTAACGCCCATATAGCTTTCCATTGCTAGATACTGACGGTTACTTTGTGCTATCATGTGTTTTTACCCTATAAGTTCCGGTGGGTAGGGAAGAGCAGGATGCACAGTAAGACGAAGTATGGTAACTGGTCCTTGGGAGTTTCCTTTGTGGATGTGTCAGGTCCCTGTTGATGTGATGTCTAATTATTCGACGAAAAAGTACGAGTTTTCTGTTCGGACCAAGCTAAATTTGGGGGCGAGATAGCTCAGCGGTTAGAGCGTGAGCGTATTGACCGGAAGGTCCGTGGTTCGAACCCTGCCTCTGCCTCTCGACTTTCCCTGTCTAGGCTTGGGCAACCTGGCAGTATCCCAGCCCTCGTGCTTCCTTCGGGTGGCATGGCAGCTAGGCACCGAAGGGGGGCTACAGCTGAACGATTTATTTATTTTATTTATAAATCTGACGTTTCAAGTCAAGGACAGCTAAGTAACCATATGATGTGTCGATTGGGAACTTGGTAGAACATGTAAATAGCCTTTCTATCGATAACTCACTCTTGATAGATGTCATATTTTTCTGACGTACTGCGGATTTTAGGAGGATTAGAGTCCTCACCTCGAGGACGCATTACAAGGAAACCATGACGTTCTTTACCTCAGCAATCTGTGCGAGGTTGAGCCTGATGTCTCGAATCGTATTTGCCAAAATCCAGCAGTCGGTCACACGTGGGTTTATTGTTGGCTTCAGTGACGTAGGCTGTTGGCAGCTTTCAGATTCAGGCATACAGTATCGGAATTAACATTTCGATTAAGGTGTTTAGCTAGCCACGTCGATGACAGCGTCTGTCTTTGTTCGGTTCCGAAGCACTAACCGTTCTGATCGCCCTTGCGTTAGCGATGAAGTATGCATCCGGAGTCCGCGTTGTAGAATTAGCCGCTCAGGTTGAGCAGTGCCAGATGATTGATGGCAAACCTCACCCTTTGCTACACCTTGAAGACGTGGTCAGACTGTTCCATGAAGATAGTCGTTAGAAATCCCGCAAATATGCGAAACACGTACCGGTTGAGTTTTGCTGGCGCAAAGCAACATGAACTGCACGGTAGGCTAGTAGATTCTTCATACTAACTGCTTTCCTGTGATGGTGCGTGCTGCTGCTGTAGGGTTGTGCTATTGGGAGCATCTAAGCGAATCATGACTTTCTTTAGCCTGACTGTTCTAAAGAATAATTGACCCAAAGTGCTTGAATACTAAAATATACTACTGTGTCTCTTTGTTTATCGTAATTGGTCCATCAGAGCAAAGCGAGAATGGCGAAAAGATCTTGGTTCTCGCGGTATTTTTCTCTAGGCCGACAGCAAAAGCGTATCAGTGTTTCCTATTGACTGACGATCTGGAAAAACGAGATCCATGTCTGCGAATTCGCAATTCGTGACCAACGTGTTTCGTCCGGTATGAACTCCATAGTGTTCGTTCACAGCCTGGCGCATGCTCTGTTCAGCTGAAAACTTGAACAGTGTAGGAGACAGTGACATCCTTGGCGAGTTTCAGACAATAAACCAATGATTATTGACTCCGTCATACGTACAGACTCATGTCCGCGTAGCCTGATTGAATTTGTTGACGTACTGTATTCTACAGCTATTCTTGGTTTACAGAATCGAACATTGGCTGGAAGTTGGTAGAAGTTGGCCGTTCGTATCTGTATCCTTGTACTGTAACACTGCTTAGTTTGGAGATATGGTGAATACCACCGTTTCCTGCTCAAAACCTGTCTGGTTTGTTATGGTACGTGAGTGTTTTCTTATGCCAACGGTTTGTGAAGATAGCAAAGATTTCACCAGGCTTTACCGTGACACATCGTCCTTTTTGTGATGGGACAGCAGAATCGAAGTGCTCCAGTTGGATGGAAACTATCCCAAACCAAATAATGGAAATCAAAATGTAATGCTGGAGAGGCAGTGTTACTTTCCTTGCGTATCTTCGCAAGGATACCATCTCCACTCAGAGCTTTACAGTTTATAAGCCGGTTGGTGACTTCAGTCATTTCTTTTTTAGTTGGGGAACTTGACTTTGGGGGAATTTCGTGATGGGTGACACCTATTCAGATGTGTGTGTTTGAATCTCCGACCTGTCCCACCATTGTATGGATTATTTTTTGCCAGATGCGCCGCGCAGAATGGATTGGGTAGATAATCGTTTTTCGGAGGCCTGTCCCCTGAGGCGGAATAGCTTTGCCTAATTACGAAAGTTTAGGCGGCTTGCATCCTGGTCACCACACCGGTCCAGCCGCGATTATGGTCAAACTTGTTTGTTGTTTGATGTCGGAGTATATGATAGTTGGGTGCGTTCACCGTTTTTCCTCAGCCTCATTTGACAGATTCATGACCTGCTCTGAATCTAGTCTTTCTAACAGCATGGCGTAGTTCTTATTTGGCTTAGAGAAGTATCGCGGGTAGCCTTGACTGAATGCACCGACTGTATACTTATATCGTCACTCAAGGACGCGCCTCGAACTGTTTAGGATAGCGTAAGATAGAGATTAGAGCTTATCCGAGCATCAACATAATCCTGGAAGGATGGTGTTATAGTTCTTCATACAGTGAGTTTCCTGATAATATATCTAGTGGAGCCTAAGCCTCCGCGTACGAAAGTGTGATTTCATCACTTGAATACCTCCTCACCTGCAGGAACTTCGGATGTGATTCTTAGGTTCAAACCCTATCGTAATTCCTATGTGGACTACCGTGGTAGAATCAGGAGGAACTATCTCTACCAGGTAGTTTACTTCTGCGGGGACCATAGCTGGGTATATAGGCTCCTGACAAATGGGAGGTCGTGAGCGCTAATGGTTCGTCCTCCAGTAATATTTCGGGTCGCTATGCTCCAGCAGTCGACACAAACATGTCTTCTAGGACGAAGTCTCCACGCTTGCTTGTCGATTATGCCACCTTCTTGGACACCCGATAAGAGTCATGACTTTCCTCGGAAATTCGTTACGGGCTGTATCCCCGACGCCACCCGGCTTTTGTTTGAGGCGCACATCTAACCTTAGTACAATCAGTTGTAACCTGCATCAACATATGCAGAGCTGTGAAAAAGGATCCCTTTGTCGACAGTTGGACCCAGAGTTGATCTTATCCACCCCATCGAACAGGGCTGACTTCACCTTCTCTTTGTTGTCGATTTATAATCAGGATGTGGCCGAGTTTCCTAAGCTGACAACCAATGGACTGTCAGCTAAGCTGTTGCGGGAACACGCCGTTTCTCCCTTTTGCTCGGGTAGACGCACTGTCAGTACAAAATAGTGGAAGGGGCATCTTCATCGGAGACTACATGGTGGCTCGGGGACGAAATGGCTCATCTTGACGGATTTTACTCGCAAATAAAGGATCGGGGAGGCTTAAGCTTTCGAGCAGTTATCACACTGCAAGACGTTCAGCCCCATCCCTATATGACGTAATGATTTGAGGGACGAGATGGCTCAGTGGTGAAGGGCAGATTTGATGGCCGGAAGGTCCGTGGTTCGAACCCGTCTTCTAAATCTCAACTTCTCCTGTCTAGGCTTAGGTAACCTGGTAGTATCCCAGCCCTCGTGTTTCCTTCGGGTGGTATGGCAGCTAGGCACCAGAAGTGTGTTACAGCTGAACGATTTTGTTTACATGGTGGTACACCTCTTGGGACTATGTCTGTGGGTTGCCTATGACGTCTTCACTCTTTTCTCAAGTCCTCCGGCAACTCTCAGGCCTTACGTAACTTATCCTGGAAAGCGATCTCTGTCCTAAAGTACCTCATGTAGCGACTATTGCCGACTTCTTGGCATCGCTGTTCAGAATCAGGATGAAAACCATCCTGCACTTTACCACCTTTCGTGATATGTGCAGTTTTTAGACATTATAGGGACTGTATGTGCTGCTAGTCATTTGTCTCAACGTTCTTCAGCTCATTCTTTTAAATTTCGTTGTGAATTTTCTCTGCTCCACTCATTGCTTCTAGACTTCTTGCCTATTCAATGTGATCGTTGCAAGTCAGTTTTTTGGTGAGTTTTATCATTTTCCACTCATCTATTCACCCTAATAATAATCTGAATAGACTGTTTTACTTGGGGGGCTATGCACTTTCAGATATTTACTCAATATTAATCATACGCATGGGTGTGTAAACTGATGTGTTAAACTCATGGGTTTTTTAACTTTATAACTGATCGTGTTTTGCTGCTTACTCAATCAAATTCCCCTCATCTCATTGGACGGATTCAAATCACCTCAAACTTGCTACTTTGTCCGATCAAACCCCTTCGGTTTCCGAGGAGCTGAACCATGTGTAGCCTTTTGCCCCGATTCAGGCGATGATAGGGTCGGCCTATTGGCCGACATTGAGGGTTGCTGTCTCTGCACCTTCGTTATTGCTCCTCGTGGAAATACTAATGTTCGCGTCGTTTTTCACTTGTGAAGGATTCTTACGTTAACGGTTTCAGGGTCTCTAAATCAGGTCAGTACATATCTAGTGGTTAGAATAGGTGTCAATAATGAAATAAACGGTTAGGGTTGGTTACTAAATTAGAAAACGCGGAAGTTTGGTTGTTAGCAAAGATAAATCGCAATTAACTGGTGGTCTAGATAGCCCTGTCACATGAGCAAGGTAGACTATGTGCCGTACGAATCGTTTTCGACAGCATAGTACCGGATTTCGCAGTCTCATTTTATTGCTTCGGCTGTAGTCAAGCAACGCTGTCGAGTCGATACTGACAGTCTATCATGTCATCGGTGGATGAAATGAAAGTACCCGTCCGGATTCATCTGATGAATAGTGCTGATTAGGTGTGACACGACCGAGCTTTTAGCTAAACCATTGAATCTAGTAATGCTCTGGCAAGAGAGGTTCTCACCTATTCTCTTAGCAGATTGCCGTGTCGTGCCACATTCCGCTAAAAACAGGATGAATACTGGCATATTGCTTTTGAGGCTTAAGCTGAGCAAAGGGTTGGTTGCAAACCAAGATCGCACAGTTGCAGCCGGAAATGTGAGTTGTAGGGATTGAAACCAGTGGCAGTTGACTGTCTACCAACAGGTCGCTTCAGTGCACTGTTCTGATGGGACGCACCATCCTCAGGGCTCAGCTCATAACATCCGGTTCTCCTTCCAACAGACCGGTTTCCCAGTTGTAACTATCGCGGCATATCTCTTTCAGCCACTTATCGTTTGGTATTCTTTTCATCTTTGTTTTAATAAATAACAGGTGGAGTCCTGAATGTCAACAATTTACCAGCTATGAGGTGAACTCTCAAATGGGGAGTGGTACGAATGACTCTGTGGATAACGTTACTTCTTGGTTATGAAGAATTGCGAGGTCCAATAAACCAGCGACCTTATATGCAGCCTGAACCACAAGTGTTCTCATTAGAAGCCTTCGACAGTCTAGTTTCTTGGTTAGCGCCAATGATGTGACCGCGTATGCACGTGACCGTTTGTTAGCATAAATTATGGCACTTCTTGATCATTCAACGTGTGTGAACTCCGTAAGATACGTTGTCAGTACACTACTCCCTCAACAAACTTTTGATAGATCAGTGGTCAAGGTGCGAACCTCTGACCGGAAAACCCGCAGTTCGAAACCAACCCTGCCTTTTCGTGACAATTAGATCCTATTCATATCCGGGTTCACTCAAGGAGTGTGGATTGGTTTTTGTGAAGGACATCGGTATATATTTGCCGTACCAGAGCAGCCTTGCAACCTTTTCTGGTAGAGCGGTATAAGGCCATCTGTAGACCAATGAATCGGTGGAAAAGTCCAAATGCGCCTCTATGCACGGCACCTAACTTTCAGGACAAACCGAAGATGCCTCCCTTTGCTTAGACACTTCAAGATATATTTGCAAGATATTCCTAAACCTCTATCCCGGTCATCGTATCAGGTTTCTGGAGATTCATCAATGGTTGTTTAGTAATAGGCCCCGTTGATCTTCCCATTACACACTACATGCTAATGAAACACCGTCATTGAGCGCTATTATTGCTGTCAATATTACTGATGTTGCAAACCTTTTTCCTCCGACGATTACAATGCACAAAGTTTGATGGTCGAGTTGGCTGCACCCAGCCCTCAGCCTCGCTGCATTTATGTTGTCTTTTCTCCATCTGTTTATAGCGTGACTTCTTCATGCGTTTTCCCGTATTTAGCAAACTCCACAGCTCTATGCTCGCACATTCATGTCTCAGTGACCAGGACACTATGTCTGGCCTTCTCTCAAAAGACGATGGATCAAATGCAGTTGTTCACTGCGAAATAGAATCGTGTTCCCAGCGAGAACTGGTTCCATTCATCTGTGAGGCTTGCGGCAAAATGTTCTGTGTTAAGTAAGTGCTTAATTCCATTACGGACAGGGTTAAACTGGAGCACTGTCACTCGAAGCCTCATAGTACTCATTCAAAACACGTACTCGCGGAAATTGGCTAAACAGTCTTACTTATTTCTTTCTGTTTTCGTTCGGAACTATTTTCTGTTGAACCGTATCAAGAGCAATGGTAATTCAGGCAATTTACGTACAACTGGAATATCTGAACGACGGGTAACATTTTTGTTGCGTTTTCGACGTGGGTTTAGCCTGCTCCACCAACCTTCCCAGCTTTTGGTACACAATAAATAAACAAATCATTCATGTTTAACATCCTTTCGGTGACCAGCTGCCATGCTGTGTGAAGGAGGGCTGAGATACTTCGAGGTTGTCCAAGCCTAGACAAGGACAGTTGATATGCAAGAGTTTGGTTTGAACCGCGGACCTTCCGGTCAGCACGCTCACGCCTTAACACCCTCTGGAGCCCTGCTTTTGAAATAGGCCTGACTGTGATCCCTTTTTCTCTGTTTTCTTCCCGCGAATTTATACTGCGGTTATCCTCCCACGTTATTTTCTGCTCGGTTTCCCTTCCGCTGTCGTACTCTTAGGCACAAACAAAAAGAAGTCCACGGTTGCTCGAAGCTGTTGACTGCCACCGATCAAGCCAGAGCTGATAGGCAGGCTGGACTAGAGGCGTCTTCCAAGCTAGATCGTGCTCCTTTGGAAGGTATGCATTTTCTTACTGTCGTTTTGCAGTCACTATATATTTACTCGACTTGGATTTAAGCCTCACTTGATTGTTTCCTTGTTAACCTAGACTATCAACTGCCCTGTGTTCGACGATATCCTGTTGGCGGCATTCTTTTTGTTCGCATAATCTAGCTGCATTTTAGACAACTCAGTATCTGAAATACTTTGGCATTTTGTGGCCCGGATAGTCCCGAAAATAACACCATAGGCAATCTTTGGAAACCCCCAGATCGGTCTGCAGTTGATACCCTGAAATAGACTGCAGGTCTTCGTCTTGATAATTTGTACATCTGTTGTCAAAACCCATTTTTGACTGTACTTGTTTTGACCGTGATCAAGCAGGATAGTCCGAGCATTACAACTTTAGTCACTTATAGTTCGTCCCATTAATGTCTTTCTTCGTTGCAGCTGTCTCCCGTCCATTGTACGGAACTACGGAACCGCCATCTAGTGCCAAGCTGAAAAATGATCGAGCCCGAGTCACAGCTGCCAAATTGACATTCATGAAGGCCAAAATGTCTGCAAAACCGGCCGGTCGAGGCGCATTATCTCTGCCAAGTGATGACCGTTTTATTCTTCGGCTTGCTCCTGCCGCTAGTCTAAACGGTTCTACAGTAGATTCTCCGATTCCCCTGTATTTCGGAAAGGTGAGTAATTGAATGGAGTAGAGGATTTGGGCCAATTTGCGATTAGTGTACGTGCCTCACCAATTCCAATCTGGGTATTTTCCAGAAATGGCCACTTGGAAAACTGCTGGACTACGGACAAGAATACTTTGGTATAAAAGTTTCCCCTGGTCAGGTAAGCTGGTTTTAGCCTGTACGGTCATCCTGCAGGTATGCCCCATTTTCGTTAGAATTTTCGCAGTCTTCCTCTATTTGAATAGGCCGACTTAAAGCTTTATGTAAGGATGGTTCAGAGTAAAGTCAGTATTATGACCTACTGAGGCTTCGGAACTTGATTTAATCCGTCTGAGTGGATAAGTCTTTGCTCCATCGCAAGACCCAAAATAGCACTGTAATATGTTGAGCCTCGGATTCATGATTTCTTGATTATTCAGTCATGTTCAAATAGATTTGACTTACGTTGTGTTAGTTAACATGCAGGAATTTAACCTTTATCCTTCACCGTACTGAGCTGCAATACAACTTTTTCATTTCGTTCTTCAAGTCACTTGGACTGATGATTATCGAAGATGAGATTATGCCGAATGTGCCAGCAGAGATGCAATTCCTGGAGCTTAGTCGCACTTTGAATGAGTACGCCTGTGAAGGACGTGTTATCGAAGGGTGTCTCCTACACATTGTCATCAGATGACATACGGGCAGTCCAAACTCGCTGCGATGTACACAATGTACTACACAATATGTACTATATCTTGTGACTCTACCTTGTTTGTCTTTCATTCTTACTACCGTCCGAGAATACTTCATTTTGATTTGTTTTTATGGTTTGTATCTGACTTGCGGTTGGTTGGTAACATCTCACCGCTCTGGCAGAAGGATCTAAATCCGATATCTGAAATTGGATGCAGGGGTTTAAAAAATGTGCAGTATGGACTAAAAGGTACGCCTAAGGATACGCTCGAACCACTGACCGAACGGGCTCCCCACCGAAGACGTTTTCCCCACACCACACCTATTTGTTTGAAGTAACGATTGATTCACCACACCTCTGCCTAATAGAAGCAATCGATGTCTGTCAGCGCTCGACCCCTGTAGTGAACCAGATTTTGACGTCTTTCAGCTACGTGAAGGGTAAATTGATATAGAGTGGAAGCATCATTTTCGGATCTTAAAAGGGCGGCTTTTAGCCACATGTATGGATTAAGTAAGTCTGGGGGTGGAGTTGAACTCTGAAAAGAAAAACTTCAACAAGTCAGATGGGCGCTGTTTTGAGAGACAACAAACCTCGGGTTACATGATTGCATCCGTGATTTCAACATGGATTGCGCCAATCATACATAAGTGCGTGTTATCCAAAATGCCGATCGGCCAGGCGATATTTGTTTCTTACCGGGGTTCGTGAGAGGTGCGCTGCTGCTGGCTCCCAATAAAGATGAAAATGTGTTTCTAGAGCTTTCAGCGCAGATAGTTCATACTCTGTAGGGTAAAATCCGGCTATCCTCTCCACTTCAATAAGATGAAATGATAGTGCATTTGATTCCTAAAAAACAGTTGAACGATTACCGCAGAAATTAGTTCCTCCTAGGAGCAACCCAACGATATGCACTGTCCCGTGAAACCAACAAACTGATATCAGTCGGCAGCGAACGCTTTAAATATAGACACCAAATGACTCGGCCTCGATTTTCATCCCCACACAGGATGTAAGATGTCTCCGAAGAATTGGATCCCAGAAATGAATAGTATGATAAGCTATTTCGAGTAATGGACAGATCGACTGCATCTTCACTCTTCTGTGCTATAGCCGTTTCACAGGCCACGCAGTCTAACTGGATGTGGTGATTTTCTAAATGCGGATTCATTACACCCATCCCTGGAGGCTTATCAGTCGTTTTTTTTTGGCAAAATTTTATAGCATTATTTAGGCCCCCCTAATATTCATATCTGATATTGAACTACGGTGGCTTACTTTCGGGGAAAAAACAGGGTAATGGAGATAAATTGCAAAATTGATAGCCATGGAGTAACCATCCTCCAGAAAAGATAAAAGTGGTTCCCCGAAGCGCATTCGAAGAATGCGACTTGGCCTCGTCCATTGAAGAGTCAAGAGTTCCTCAAGAAAGGAGTCTTCATTTACCCAACCGTTACTTTCATTATGAGGTTTCCGCGGTCGGTATACGCGCAACGTAGCCGTGGGATATGCTGAAATCTTAACTATTCTCTGTGACAATTCTGTGCGTCTTCTTGAATTCCCAGTATTTTCTGTTCTAAACTGTTTGCTTCTGTGTAATTCTGTCAAGTCGGTTCGGTCGTCGGATATTTGCCACCCAAGCACGAAGGTATTTGTTTACAAGGAAAGATCCCTTGGCTATCGTTGGATATGCGATTACACATTACTAAATGTATGAGACATTCTCTCAGCATGCACGCCAAAGGCAAGCAGTAAAATTTAGTAGTTATGAAGAAGGATGTTGTTGCATGGAGTGATAAAATTGTCACATTTCTTAGGGTAGCATAGTGGCATCTCATCCCGAGGGAGACACCTCTAGATAGTAGTACTGTACGGATTGAACTGCGGGTTCCTAACAAGTGTCAGAAGTCCTCCGGAGACAACCCAAACCCGGGTATCGTCCTTAACAATGGTCGGATCGCACGCGGTTGATGGCCGAGTCATCTTGAAGTTTGAAGAATACACGCGAATGATCTTTATTCATGTGTTGTCTACACCATGATGCCTGGATCAACATGCATTCATTAATGTTACTCAGTAAAACTTATTGAGTAAATGACGATCAAGGAAGTTTAAGGCAGGAGGAACGTACAGCAACTTATCAACCTGATCACTACTCGCGAGGGCTATGCTTGTAACTTAGCCTCAAGAACTGGAACCGATCTCTCGGCGTTCGATCAACTGGCACCGCTTGGAGGATACTGTCGTTCTCGTGTGACCAAAGTGCATCTACTTTAACTTGTTAGTGGTAATGTCGTCATTAATATTTACACCGATCAGTCTGCAGTAATCCTTACCGAACTTAGTAGGAACGCAATGGCTTCGTGGCAAAATTCAGACAGTGCCTGATCGGAGCTGTATAACTGGACTGAAGAGAGTTGTAAAGGCATGTAACGTGTGTCCAAGTGAAGTGTAACCATCAAAATATTCTCCATACAACTGACTCTTTCCGTATCGACCTTTTCGAGAAACCAAGGGTATACTTTGTTGATAGCCGGTTCAGTCTGGCTGAACCGTCGTTCAATGGCACACGCCTGTCATGTTGCTGAGTTACATCCACAGCTAAACAGGTTGGAGCTCATGACGAATCTGCTTGTTAGTCGGATATCACGGGACGGATACGCAAGATGTAGAACGGCGGAGTTAGGGCGAGTAAGTGTTTGCTGAGAAATTGGCTAGGAGCGAGTGTTGTATGTTGAAGTGGATATGCTTTCAGAGGGTGATTGGCATCCACGAGAATCTGAGACTGTAAAATGTTGAGAAATAACTAGTTTAGCCAACACTGCCCGTGTTAAGAAATAACTAGTTTAGCCAACACTGCCTAATTAGGGCGTTTCAGTTGGATAAATTGCTGAACGGTGCGCGTGGGTCGGACAATCATCAGTCTTCTTCCGAGGTGGGGAAAAGCTGGAAGACTGCCTGTGATTGCGAACCTAAGAATGAGGTGACGCGAAGCGCACATATCCGTCAACCTTAAAGAATAAAACTCGAGCGGTTTCATTTTCAAGACTGATCTCTAATATTCGAACCAAGAAAGGGTTTGGGTTGAATGAGAGTTGATATTGGGTTGATATTTATCATTAATGCTATGCACACTGCTGTGTGGAGACTGATAGTGAGGATCATAAAGGACAGAGGAAGGGACCTACCAGCTCCTGTATATCCGGGTTAAGAGAACGTAGAAAGGAGGATAGTGCAAGCCCTGACCGGAGAAAGTCTGAAAATCGAAACATACAACAGTTATCATTCTCAACAGCGCGGGATCAAAGACGGATGCTTGAAGAACAACAAGAAAAGGGAGAGAACAATTCATCAAAGGCGGTCGGAGTTGCTAGAAACGGGGTAAAGTTATTCCCATTGTGTGAGGTGCACGTTATCCAGGCACTGGTTTCATCGTCACGCAAAAGTTCGCGTGAATAACCTAGATAAGAGCATCTGAAAGCAAGTGTTTAGTCAAGGAAAAACAGTCTGACAACTCTACTATATCTGTCCAACTGTGAAGTGACGGACGCACAACAGATACCGTAGCGTCAAGCGTGGAGCGTCAGCATCTATGAGCAAACGCGAAGTTGCCCAAATTCAGTTCTGTCTCCATTCTTTTCACAAATAGTTGCGAGGTGCATGCAATGGGATGGTCACTTTACCAAGTCGGCATATCTGCAATCGGATATCTGAATTCTCAAGTGCTTGCAGCCTCCGTTTCCGGCGTGAGACGACAAACTGGGTCAAGACTTTAGAATCCAAACTTCAACTAATGCGTAAATAGTGGACGACAAAACCTGGCCTGGTAGATGTTCATACCCAAGATACCAAGGTGGTTGCAGTGAGTTTAAGCATTTGATAGTGTCAGCAGTTTATAGCGAAATAGCAGAACTGAAGCTACAGTTAGTTTATCGGAGCCATGGTAACTTACCACGGATTTAGTGACCATGACGTAACAACGTAAGGGGACGAGATGGCTCAGTGGTTGGAGCGCGAATTTACTAACCGGGAGGTCCGTGGTTCGAACCTGACCTCTGCCTCTCGACTTCCTCTGTCTAGGCTTGGGCAACCTGGCAGTATCCCAGCCCTCGTACTTCCTTCGGGTGGCATGGCAGCTAGACACCGAAAGGGTGCTACAGCTGAAGGACTGTCACTGGCAAGGCTATCTCACTAGGTTCCACTTCTTGAATTCCCTTTAACTACTGAATCACAGGTCGAGCAATTTAGTTCACTTACTTTTTCTGAATCACCTTTTTCATCTGGATGCACTCCTAAAGCGAAGAACGGGCGAATGCTATTTGTGATTGCCTTCCACCAACAGACATAAGCAACAAAGATAACTTCCCTGTAGCTTCTCTTCCAATACAGATTTTCAACATAAGCGGATTCGGAATTTATTCCCACTCAAGACTTTTGGTCAGTAGAAAAATAGTCACTCATTCCTGATAGTTTGAAAGTTTGTTGACTGTTGTTATACTCAAGACTTTTGGTCAGTAGAAAAATAGACACTCATTCCTGATAGTTTGAAAGTTTATTGACTGTTGCTACAACTCACCAAGCAGCATGACTTTTTACACCGACGGGGAAACTTCCGGTCGGAATTCTGTTGTACGAAGCGTGCGGATAAATCCTTTCTTCTATTTATCCGGTAATATTTCCAAAAACACAGTATGTTAATCAATTTTAAGTAGTATAATGGCATCAGGGGTGCCTGAAGGAAGTCATCTGTAGCTACTAATACCACTCCATCTAACATGTACGTATGAATTCTGTGGAATTACAGGTTGAGAAAACACAAATTACGGCTTGGAAGATATCATGTCAGGAAGTACGTTACTCAGTTCGGTGGTCCTGAATAGCTCCAAGGGGCGCCCTCTCCAGCAACTCGATTTGTGTCGGTGTCATTTCGTGTATTCGTTTACCATATGCTTCAGTAACTTGAATACACTGCCAGCCGATTCTGCCTCATCGGCTCCAGTTGGCGAAGCCTGCGTGTTGTTAGAACTACCGGTTGCTCCGAAGTCATCGTAAAATCCAGCTGCTTGGCATTTTCGAAGTGAAGAATAAAAAGAAAACCGTTTCCTTTACTTACATTCGGAGGTCATTAGAGGTTTACATTTGACTGGGCACTGTTCCACAAAAAACTCCTATATCAACATAACCTGCCCTCACAAACAGACCAGTTATATTGAGAAGCCTGGGAAAAATGTTCAAATGCCAAATTCAATTATTTCGCAGATTTTTGTTTGCCCAGTGGTCGGGCGTCAACATTATTCTATCCGATGAGGGAAGAAGCTCTTGCACCAGGGATTAGTAACCATGGTTTCAGATCGATCTTTGAATCGGAATGAGTTCATTTTGAACGTTATTTAACAGCGAAAAGTACAACTACTCGAACGCTGGTAATTTGTCCAAATGTGGGCTATTTGGTTGGGCGAGACACCATGTCCAGCTCATGAACAAATAAATGAGTGAGAGTTTTACTAAAAATTAGGGCTCTGTTACAGTCCACAATACACAACTAAGGTGGTTTTCAGATGCAGATGGAATTGGGCAGCTGTGAAGGTTGATAGTTTCGAATGTTTTAGGTTAGACGAGTTCTAGCTAGATTTTATCCGTTTCTTTTCCATTGTAAGTACCCCCGGTAAACATCAATATCTGTGATGGTGCTGTCCAACTGACCCAAGACCGTGTACAATTTATCCGAAGAACGGATTCAGGGCATTCTAGGAATCTGATTGTTTGGGTAGCAACTTGGTATGAAACTACAACGATGAGAAGATATTTTTAATATTGTCAAATATTTCTGTTGATTATGGATGACCTTCATCAAAGAATTGCACAACAAGATGAAAAAGGTGAACAGATGCAAGGGGCTCTGAAGAAAGATATTCTGACGACTTAGCAGTACGTGAAAGTCAGTCATCCGAAGGCTTCCTCGATAAAAAGGTGCTCTCTGCCCATCTGATGAAAGACCCAGAAACCCGACGGAGTTCCGAAACAAACTGCCTTTTGGTCGTTACATCTTAGTATCACGTACTGCCAATTAACTAAAAATAAATGCAACCAATGAAAAAGTTAAAAAAAACCCTATGCTTCCGGGCTGAATCCGGAGAACTGAAAAGTGTCCTCTTTAGTATTTGTTGAAATGTTCAAGGAATTTCCCAGTGGAACGACTGAGCTAAATTGTTGAATGGAATTTCTTCCTTAAAATTACAGATTACCAAACAGAGTGACGGCTAAACTCAGATGCTTATGACAGTTATCACTGTCGGTCGTTTGAATACCTATTGAAGAATGACAGCATGCCTTTTGGTTCAGCATCCGGGGGGAATAAAATCGCCTTACACTTTGCCCAGATGTGTATATTTGCATACATCTAAATACATTCGGTTTGTATCGATTCAGTCGATCTTCCTGATCCCTGGCTGTTTCGAAATGAGAGGAGGGACGAGCCCTGCGCGTTACGTTTATTGACAAAGCAGGCGTGCTACTGTATTGGGTGTGATAAATCATTTAAGCACCCACCCATAATACTGCGATCAGCCCTCTTTGATGCCTTTTTTGCTGACCATTCGTTTCTGTGTTATTTATCTAGCTGGTGCCGTATGGAATCTATTTCCATATACCTTGATAAGGTGTACTTTGAACCGGAGGATAGTCCAATTGTAGAAACGACAACCCACACTAATTCACTAAAACACTGAGTGGATTTGACTTTTACCGATTCTTCGACGCTTACGCTGACAACCCTAACGAGTTCCTATGCGAGACAACAGCTTCAGCCAAAGAACAGTAGCATCGCCTGCGCCAGTGATTGCAAACTTTCTGTCCAAAGGGCTTCACTTGCCCTTTACTATGATGTCACTCATCCCTCTAAAATTCTAACACGCAGTCAGGTGCGAAATCAAGTGCATTAATTAACGCGAATCCCATATTACTGAGACTGGTGTAGTTGAATCATATTTCTTAAATATCACAGTACCACTTGGTCGGTAATCGCCTTTCGATTCAACTGAATAATATATATATATATATATATATATGCAAGTCGATACTTCGTCCTGTAAGAAAAAGCGGTCTGCCAAAAAAACGGAAACTATTGTAAAGCCGCTTCCTCATTGGAAACCACCAACAATTTGCATCTGACGGATCTTCAGGGTGATGCGGACCTGTGTCTTCCCAGCTCGTAGTTAGAAACTAAACCGTTGGGGCACGCGCTGCCGACCTGCAGTGTGCTTAACTCACACTTGGACAAGATATAGCGCAACTCTTCCGTCAGTCAGGGAATTCACATCACGTGGTCACAAGTTGACTGGCTCCTCGAGTGACGACTTCTCGTCGTGTGAATAGCTATTACTTGCTACTTCCAGTATGTTGACATTATCAAGATATTTAGCTTTTTCAATCGAGAAAGACAACAGGATGGGAATCAAGCATGTCACATTAAAAACCCGAAAGCTATTGAAACTAATGCCAACCACGCAGCCCTCTGTTAAATATGCCTTTGCTAAATGGAGGAGCACTAGTTGCGACAAAGCGAACGTGATCTGTAATTGCCAACCAGCTCTCATGCTTCGTTTTCATTTACATTGAAGCGTAGACGCCGGATTCATTTTCAGATGATGATACTCTTCGTCTGCTAATTGCTGGGACATATAAATAAGGCGTAAAACCATTTTCCTGCATAAGAACGTGACCGATTGGTTCACACGCTATAGAGGAACGATTCGATCGGTTTTGTGAAGTATCAAATTAGTGTTAACAACAAACACAAATATGTTGTGGCTAGATAGGCAAAAGATTGGTTTTAGCGACTGTCATATCTAGAGGAGTAATTTACCTCCACCAATATTTGAACTTATTGAATATGCCTAGCGTGACACTACTTGTAAGGTTGATTAAAACTTATGGAATGCCGGTCTCATCCATTCCAAGGCTTATCAGGCAGGCTTAGCCCCGAATTTTCTTCAGTCTTACTCCGTAACTGTGGCAGTTTTTTAATGCTTGGGTCCATGCACAACGATGGTTGACACCAGTTATTGCCAGGAGGGCCAGGACCCAGTCGGCCCGAGTTAAGCGCACGTTTGAGTAGTATCCCTCTATACCGGAAACATCGAACGATACATATCATTTAGTCAAGCCATTTGTAATTAAAAAGAGTGAAACTGGTTGTCTACACAAAACAGACTACTCATAAGGTTGCCTGAAAGTCTTCGACAGCCGATCACCAGTTTCGCCGTTCTAGGGGGTCAGCAGGAGGCGCAGTCCCCTAGTTTTCGTCAAACTTATGCTCTGCCTGAACCCAAATTGGACAGATTTCGACAAATCCTCTCATGTGCACACTAATTTGCCTTTGACAAGAAACTTAACTAAATCCAGCTGAATCTTTCGTTTATGATGGTTTTCAAAAACTGGCTGGTTTTTGCAGCTTTTCATGTTTCTTTCGATTGATTGCCGAAACCATACGGTAAAGTAGATTGTGGGTTATCTTCATAAAAGAAAATGATAACATTGGGAAACCATTAGCTGTATATGGAATCTCAGCTTTGTCCAATATTACCCTCGAACTTGTTTTTAGTGGCAGTTATCAAAAATTAAACGTTTTAGAGCGGCTTACACAATAAAAGCCGAGCTCTCAATGCATACCGTCGCATAATTATCATCAAAATCTTCTTCATGATAGTTTTATTTGACAAACTTTCAAAACACGGACTTCCGTGCAATGAACTTTCAACATTCGGGAAGTGACAATGTGTTTCTAGCACAAAGGGTATTGTGCTTCCTCATGGTTGCTGAAAATCTTATGTCAAACTGTCCCTTTTATTTTAGAAGATTAAACGTGAACTTATAAGTAACAAGTGCTTATCCTTAGTTGGTCGCACTCGAAGGTCTATTCTTTCTTCTCAGCTTCATCCTCAGTTCAGTAAAATCTGAATCGTAAACCTCCTGTGGATTCGAATATCCGTCTAACAGAAAACGGAAATGATAGACTTTGATCTAATAACCCACATTTCGGATTAGCACAGTGCACCCCTTCAGCCGTGTTCATTGTACATCTTGGTCACTATGCGCTTGGTCATCCGCGTTAGGACGATTCACGCAAACAATGAGGAAGGTGAGTTACCGTCACCGACCGATATTTGACTCGAAGGCCTCGCCCAACCGCGTGAGAGTAACGCGATGACCGGGGTCTGGATATTGGTGTATTTTCAATCCATTTGGTTCAGGGTCTGTGAGGAAACCAAACAAAGGTTTCGGCATAATCGGTTTAGCCCACTAAGTAAAGCTTCGAGTCAAAAGTTCAAAGCAGTTAGCCACGCTCATTTTTGCAGCACAAACCGGCAAAACTGCGGTTAAATTTGACTACGCTGGTCACGGTAGGGTGTAGCTTAGGCAAACAAAAATGTGGCCTATACTGGTGCAGACTTATATAGGCGACTATAAGACAAACTCTGAAAAAAGTCATGAAATTTCTGGAGGATGCATTCAGCGGTTTTGGGGATATGGTTGTTCAGAAATTGATTCTGGTCGTAAGTGGTGTGGTGATTGTTCTGGTGTCATTACGACGAAAACTGGCGATTAGCAAGAGCATTGCACACAATTAAGGTTGAGCGGATTGGTGCAGCTTCTGAGTGAGTAAAGAATGAAAAGCCAGTGCGCAGAATAGTGTTTGGTTATCTGATTTATGAACAGTAATTCGTCCTGGACCCAATTTATCACCATGCCCAGTTTGGCGTACGCTTATGCCCATTCACATCACGTGACCACGGAGCTATTTTTTATTTGAAGGTGGAGCGATTGTCTCAGAAAACGCCATTGATCCTGAGGCCAGCCGAAACCCAGTCCGATCCTAAATGAGTCATCACAGTAGATAGCAGTGCTGTTTTCTTGTACCTAAGTCCCACGCTTCTTAAACGTAACGCGGGGGTGGCGTGACTCGCCTGAGACCGATCGACCGGATTAGGTCGCTCACAAGCCTATCAGTCCATCTACTGGCCGGCTGGAGGACGCGGCTAACATTTGCTGGGAGCTGTTTGTGTTCCCTGGTGCTTGATTCAAGGTAGGCATCGGTCGATGGACTGCCAAAACAGACTATTCCAAGGCGCTGGACCGTAAACCCCAGCTAATCGAGGCGAAATAATATATCGGTCAGTGATTTCATTGTGAGTCCCCCAGTTTTGTGTGATTACAGTAAGATAAATTCTGTCTCCTACTGTGAAGGTTATCATCCACATCAATTGGACACACCAGCATTTGCTTTCTAATGCTATGTGTTCTGCGTCCCGTTAAGCCAAGCTATTACTACTTTACTACACGAATCATAAAAACAGGCTAAGTTTATTTTACAACCTTTATCTCATCAATTTTTGTAACAAGGTAGAGATTTCGGAAACAAAATGCTCCCAACGACTGAAGTGCACCGCGACAAGAGAAATCAGTTAACTCTGCTGAAGTTTTTCGCTCATCGCTATATAAACTCTGGGTGCAGTAATGTTCATTTTAATGAAACCGAACAGTAGATTATTGTCGAACGCACTTGCGCAAAATGCAATAATCATATAAACCGTTTATAGTACTTATTCAGTGGAGCAAAATCTTCGAAAAGCGCACAAATATCTCGAGGGTAGGTGTGGCTCAGTTATATAGTCGGTGCCACTCCCCCATGAAAGGAGTCACCTCTAGTATGTAGCAGCCCAAGTTCCTGCTTCTTCAGGCTACCAGATTGATGCAAAACCGACTAAGTGATTATGCTGTCATCCCTAACGCTTGGCTGTATCGCCCTGTTCTCATTATCTCGCTGGTCGTACTACGGCATCTGCATCCAGAAAACCCTTGATAGATAAAAGTGCGGCTGATAAACTGTCCTGAACTGAAAACCAGGGATTCTTCTCTCTCTCAAAATAAACGAATAGCATAAGTGATGGAAAGCGTATTAATTTGTCTAAATACTTTACTTATTCGCAGATTAACAACAGAATATTTCTTCAATTGTGAGCAAATCCTAAAAGTTTTGCGCATATGGAACGAAGGATAACATAAAACATTCCAAATTCCCTCTGCGAATGGTGAAGCTTCATGTGGTTTCGAGCGCAACTTAACAGTTATCCCATCGTTTAAAAAGTTTAATGTCAAAACGGAACTTGATTTTATAAGATGTCATAGTCCAATGCTTCGGTCGCCGTGGGCAACTTAAAGAAATTTGATTAACCAGGACTTTTAGTTGCAATTTATTAGTGCATGCCTGATATTAGTCAGGCCATGGGAAATTGTGAGAAACGTTTTACTGGTAAATATTTTGTGGACACGTACTAGTTATGCAGTTATTTGGGTCAGTAACTTTCATCACGGGACCAAAAATGTTGAGTAAGCCAATCGTTTGGTGCCATCCAGTCTTTTGGTAACATATTTATCATAGGGAATTTATCCGATTGGATGAAAACGAACATAAGATAGAGATGGAAATCACCTCATCCGAACAACAAACGCTTGCAATAAGAAGTTTTGCAACTAGATGGGGGTTAATTTACGACTCAAAATAGTTATTTTAATAGCATCGCAAGAGCAGTTTTATTTGAGAACAACTGGCGACACTCAGAAAATGCCCTCTCCCTCTCCACGCAAAAGCCTTCAATAAGAGAGGCCCGACCGTTGTTGGGGGGGGGAATAGTTTGTTGAGAGCTATCATGATTAGCAATGCAACTGTCTTTTCGTCCCAGTCAAGGCAACAGAATGTCGTTTGCTACCAATCCTTGGTTCCTGTGTTTCCGGACGACTGAAAAATTAACAGGTCGAATTAGGCATTTGCGTGAAATCTCATTCCCCATCCCCGTGTATTTGTTTCTCACATTAGAATATCAGGTCATTTTCATGAGTTGACCAACTTCAAGTGTTGCATTTCATTGAAAATGGACTTGCTGTTTTATCCAGTAAGCCTTTTGGCAAACACCGCACCTCTCTCCAATTTATTCCGCCAGACCAATCCAACTTTCTGTCGTTATATTTACCGTTATCGGTCTACACGTAGACTGAACCTAGATGGCTGTTGGGGCTTGGAAACTCCGAATTCTATTAACACTTTTCAACACATTGTGTTGAATTTCCGATACGTAAAAGCTTATTCGATAGATGAGTGGTAGAAACTGCGCTTGAAGGAACCGTTACCCTCTAAGTGTGCTATAGTGTACAGAGGAAAAAATCGTAGAGTCGACCCGCACTGATAAAAATTCCCACAAAAACGTACTTCGTGTTTACCTATTTACTGATCTCCAGCCATAATTATTCAGCAAACGACTAGTGAATAAAGGCTCATTCAGTTAGGGTGTATGGCCAAGTTGCATCACTGAACGTGGTAGATTTTCTTTCACAGTATGGAGGTGACCCCTCTTTGAGGGGTTTTGAGTAATGTGAAGTCGTTCTTTAAAAAGTCATCGGTTGTGATAACTTAAAGTCAGCTGCTTCTTCAATAAATACACTCATTTACATATCAATTTGGTTTTCGGAGGTGACTCACTGAATCTCTCGTTTGTGATATTCACCAACTGAATGTGCTGCACAAACGTCGTCGCATGCTTCAGTTGGTACAATATTCGAGATGTCGCAGTATATTTTCATAAAGGAAACTACCGTGTGGGCAGTTCCCTTTATGAAAACAGCTACTTATTAATGTTATTTCTTGGTTGAAAATTCCCCTTTACACAACTGTGTGCGTGCGCTGTTTTGGAACCAAATCTGTCCTCGTTCGTTAATTCATTGTAATAAAATAGGGACAATGCAATATCCAGAACGCATGCTTACACTTGACTACACAGATGACAGAGTCTTTAGGGCTTTGGTAGGGAGTTTATGATGAGAAGACTGACTGGCTAAAAGTTACACCTGTAAACACTAGTATTCATAATAATAAGTTAGTTGGAACTCTGTCTGGCTTTCTAGTTTGCGTCATTGTAGAAACAAAAGACTGCTTCATGAGTTCTTATTGCAGTTTTCTTACTCTAAACAGCTAAAACAGTACACCGGGAAAATAAGTAGAAGGGTTAGCGTCTTAGAAGCACCTGGCTTTGGTTTCCTCCTTTGGAGTTAAAACTGTATGGAGGCTCCCGCATAAGGTCACTAGTTCATGACGTCTGGGACGTTAAAAATAGTATTTCTGTGTTACAAGCTGGGTTGGAGTAATACAAATGACGTGATTTTCTAAGGAGGTTGTATTCCAATATGGTACTTTTATGTCGAGCGAACACCAGAGGTTCCAAAGTACTATGAATACGTGGATGCTTCCCCTTGTGTTGATGACCGATAAGGATCTCATCACACACTTTTTGCATCAGCGTTAGTGAAATTTCTTCTGTGTCCCGATGTTATTCAACCGTTCCGATGAGGCTTGGCTGAGACTTTTCATTGTGCATAGATGCCGCGGATATTCACTACTTCGCCACATCCGTGATTCACCTCCACCTATGCAACCGGGTAGGTTTGTAGAACAGTCGTCTAGAGCATTACGTGCTCATGTTTTTACAACTAACGTCGATGGGGATGTTCCTCTATAGATTCCCTTAGTCTGAGCGTAGAGTAGTCTGCTACAACAAACCAAGTGCTGCTTAGTGTCTATATTACCCAACGACTTGATTTATTTGAACTACAGATGGTGAGCGAGGTTGGCTTTTTAACGTGGTCTTTGGTAGAAATCTGTATGAGTTCGGTCGATTTTACAAAAATCCAGCGACAGCCAATGACATATCACGTGCTTTTTCATGACAATAATTAAATTTACCGACTGTCATTTTTATATTCGTCCGTAGGTTTTAGAAATTTCGCTATTATAAGAAAACTTTCGGCTCGATTGATTTCCCTTACGGTGGTGCATCCGTAGCCTTCAGAAAACCGTGACATCATCTCATCAGTTACATGACTCTTTATGAGTCTGAAGAAGCCTTCGTCTGAAATACCTTGCTCACTTTCCACCGTTTCATCCAATTTACTGAGTTTCCGCTCTGTCAGTTGTTTAGTAGTTTTCGGCTAATCATTGCAGCAAAAAGCGTTTTGAGATGTCGTTGGCCAGAACGACAGTACGACTATTTGAAGTAAGTTCATTCCTCTACGATTTGTATGAATGATGGATAGTTTTCTCCTCGTAACACGCTCGACACCATTCGGACTGAAGTTGTTCGTAGACTTTCACCGATTCAAGCGTTTTATAAATTAGCCGTAGCAGCTGTAGGTGCCCACTCTTCTCAAATTATGCAAACACCCCTAATAGTATACAAGGTCAAATGATTGTCATCTTTATGATAGGTTACCACCATTCGCGCTTTTACTCCAAAGATGTCAAGTATGTCACGTCGCCAATGTATTATAACTACCGAGGTCAAACAGGAGTGGTTAAATGAGTAGGTGTGAATAGTGATTAATTGGTTACAAGAAAATCGGAACCTCCCGTTTTCGATAGTATCCGATTAGAGCTTTTGACCGAGGCCACTGCAATTTTAGTGTTGTAAGAACATGGAAATTCAACAATATGCCATCACGGTCACTGGACTCAATGGACCACGTGCTTGTTGTAACAAAATAAGTTTGATTCAGACAACAAACAACGCTATAGAGGAGATAAGGGTGTGACAAGACACAGTAGAAAAACGGTTTGCGCAACCCCATGGATTGGGATGTTACTAGTACAGCTATAACAAGTGGCAGCATAGTAAAGTTCCACCCCTAAATTATTGGAAACTCGAAAACTAATGAGCTATTTAGAATTGACATGTCAATTTTCCTGGCATCGGCCCTAAACTGCTGATGAAACCAGATACATTGACACACAATATGACCTAATAGTGCTGGAAATCTGACTGATTTTTGTGTAACAGTCTAATGGTGAACGCAGACCGATTGAGGAGGACATTTTTATCGTTGCATTTTGTCTTGGATAGCTAACCTACGATCCAAGGGTTCGGAACATATGATCCAGAAGAGTATAATTTGTCGAGGTTCATCCTCAGAAGAAAGTCTATGAAATGATGTATGTATGATATATGCTTAAAAGAGTTGTTTCCGCTTGAGATTCTTCTTGGGAGGGAAAACTGATTGCTAATAATATTATTATGGGATACCATCAATGTTTTTTTTGCCATCCATTTTACTTCTGAGACGGTAAATGTCAGCCTTTTGTTGTGGTACTCTTTCGATGAGGATACTTCCTGATAAGAGAAGCCCTCGCGAAGGAGATAGTTTCATCGGTCTAAAAGTTTTCCCATCGCTATCCACCCGCAACGAAATACCTAGGGACAATAATGAAGGGCTTCTCCAAATGTTTGATTTGCCCCTAGAGAAAATGTACCCTATGGTGTTGATATAGGTCAATCAGTCCAGTGTCAATGCAAACAGTTCATGTCGAAAGCATTTCTCGCAGGCTATTCTGCGATTTTGGTGGCTCTTCTCTGCTAGACTTGATTTGACTAGTCCAATTTTTGACCACTGATATGCGTGCATTATCACTCTGAATCGTGGGCACAGTTGCAATGCTGTTTCAGCGTAATTAAGCTGGAATAATAGATGAAGCGAGACGCGATTGGAAGTAACCATGTTGTCGCCTTTAAGAGTAACATTATTTTATCTAATACGTTAAAAAAACATCATTTTAATGTGGTTTTAATTTGACTTTAACTCAAGAGGTTTTTCATGAAGTAGCATTACTTATAATGTCACCAAAGGCCTCAAGAGCCCACTACCGGATTTGCCTTTCTTATGGTTTATAGGTAAGCACGATCCCTGAATTTTCATCAACATGCTTCACTCTAACACCAAACTGTACACAGTTGAAGGGATATATTCATTTGCAAATTAGGTTAATGGGAGGCTGAAATGAATCTCGCTCTTAGGATATTCTCCAACTGAATGTACTTCACGCTTACCATTTCATGTTTCATTTGGTACTAAATTCGAGATACTGAGTTCATATTATGTCGAGAAAAAAATATTTTAACTCATCACGTCAACCAAAAACATGAGGGAGCCTTAGTGCGGCGGATTCATTCGAAGAATGTAACAAACGAGAGATTCAGCTAGGATTCTAATATTTCCCCCTTACCATCAACGTATTCTGCAAGTACTAGTTGTGTACCATCTGGTGTTCAGACGAGACATAACGTTGACGGAAACTTGAGGACTGTGTTTGTCTGAAGGACCCTGAGAAGAGTCAGAGAGGTGTTGGGCTTTTGAAGTGCTTTCAGTAGTATATTCCGTCAAGAAGATATAGCGTTCTATTTTGAAAAGAGTGCTAACTAGTACAAGGTGGTCTCGGTGCAGCAGATTTAGTTGGAATATTATAAAAGACCCAACTGGAATTCAGCTGAGTCCCCCATTAGGAACAGCCTGATTTTCTGATAACTACATTCCGCCACTTGATGACAATTTCTTGTAACTGCCTACATAACCGCAAGTCCATTATCGTCATAGTGGCACACCATACTGAATTAGAATGTATCATCGGAGTGAATAATTGTACACCATATCAGGTGAACGGTAAGCAGGTTCAACCAAAATCTTGAATTTGTGTAAGCGGTTTCTGTTGTTGGTAATGGCATTATTAGCTACAAATTTGGTTATACCTTCAAACCAACGTTCAGGTAAGATTCTCCTTCATGGGAAAAGTGTTATTCGAATGTTTGCCAAAGTCGGCAAAATGCTGATTCTTGTGTTACGCTCGACAGAACGGTTGTCGGCTAAAATCACAATTCCGTCAGTGGATTTCTGGTTAAGGGTATTTGAAACTGAAGGTAAACAGCAACTCGGCAAAAACCAATGAACGGAACATATCTAGATAAATTATAACTACATTAGGCAATGATTCTCCTATTTTAAAACTAACTAGACTTCCTGCTTGCCACTGTGCACTCCGTTGCACGCCAGTTCTTTCCTACAGTGGTCTCAAAAATATGAAACGAATTCGGCCGTATTAGAGGGGAATACATACTCTTGTAGAACAGACAGTATAGCAAACGTACTTCTTTTGACTGATGCAGGCAGGTCGGGTTGGAACTCTTACAAACCAGTTCATCAGGAACAGAGGTTTGTATGCTCTGGATGAAGATGGACTCGTATCATTTGTGGGTAAAATTGACTTGTACTGAACTGTGGAAATCTTGAGTGATGTCAGTGTTCTTTAATGTTCTTTAGCTAACAGTACCTAGGGTGAATTGTACAATAGTGAAGAACGATAGTTTGACTAAGCTTCATCGTTTGTGGTCGTTCGTGGTAGGTTATAGTTGGTAGACAGCATTAATGAACCTGTACGGTCCGGTCGTGTCTGATGTTACAAAAGATGGCAATCGTGTGCCTTCCATAATTTGGCCCTGATCTGTGTGTGACCTACCTCGATGGTCATTGTTCCCACCTTAGACTACCCAATTTGTCTAACCATTGGGCACGCACGACAAACGAATGGGCTATACGATTCGTCCATTTATTTTTGAATAAGTTAAGGGAAACAGTCTTCCTCGCTACTGTCGGCATTATGTGATTAAATCTGGGGAGCTATAAAAAAGGAACTGAAGAATATATTTGTTTGAGCGTAGAATAAAGGTCAAGCCCATTCACTTGCTGGCTGATTTACCGTGGAAATGCTTATTGCGAACTATCAACTTTTTCGGCGCAACTGGATGGGTCAGGACATGTGGCTTATGTCTACTTCTAGTGCCTCGATTGCTGACGAGGTGGCCAGATTGTGGTCTGATACCCCGCGTTTGTCAAGACGATGAGCAACGTACTGACCATGTAATTGTATAGAAACGGTCTCAGTTCATGGGCACAGTTGATGATGCTTTTCAGATACACGTATTGCCGTCACGCTAAGCTGCGAACGACGACGAGTTTTATATTGCGAAATTTCCAACGTTTCTAAAAAGCATAACACCAATACCACATTCAGCTTTGGGCACTTTCAAGGTATCCACAGGTCTGAATTGTGCAGATTGTGTATTGAATTAGTTACACAGAGTGCAGCCTTTTATCAGCGGATATGCGGTCACTGCAACTGTTTGTGTAAGTATCGATTACCATTCAGACGGCGGTACCAGTTCCATCAAAACGAACTGGTGGGTTTTTGGAGCAATGTTTTGGCTTGTAGAAAATTGGTTGGAGTACTTATTTATCCCTTTCCTGTATGAGAGGCGACCCAAAAGATGATTTTTATTCTACATACTAAGACGACTGTCCGTATTCACGGGTCATGGATTTGATTGTGTTTGGTTGCTTTATGTGTGACAACCTATCGTCGAGTTTACTGCCTGCTTTTTTTCGCTTTCCGCTGACAGTGAGATTACCGGAGAATCATTGTGAAACTGAAACATATTCATTTTAGGTTGTTTACACTATAACTTGAATCTAGAAGTGAGTAAACCGTCTTATTAATGTTGTTTCATTCCGCGGCAAAACAAACCTTCACTTAGGTCGAAATCAGAAGGCCTTGTTCTGTGTAAAGAAATCGAGGAATCAGAAAGATAAAGTCGGCATTTTGGGAGTCAACAGATTTTTCAAAATTGTTTAAGCGAAGCTAAATATAGTCTGGCCTGATGTAGCGCACAATACTTTGGAATAAAACGTGTGGAAACTCGTCCCTAGCAGCCACTTTGCGTGCAAAACACGCCAAACACGTAGGATGGTGGGCCTGGCAAAAATTTCCCCACAGCTCGCCACTGGATTTGTCTTAATAGAAACAGCTTTCTACCTTCACATTCGGCTGGCAAACTAGTTTGTTATTTGCTCTCATTCTTAACGAACTTGAATGCGACATGCGAATGAATTTTCACTTCAATGGACAAATGTTACAAAATGCAATCCAATTTCGATACACTTGTAATCTTATCGTTCAACTTTCACGATAGTAATTTTGTCTTTTCAGGTGGACTTAATAGAAGCACTAATGGAGTTTAGAGATTAGCAAGAAAGCACTCCAGTTTCCGAATACTTCATAAAATACGCGAATTAAGAAAGCTGCAGTTCGTCGTCTAATTCCTCAATCGAACAGGATTGTTTGTCCTTAGAATGGCGCTTCGGTTAAATGAAGAAATGTTAGCTTAATTTCCAACCACGTTGCTTGGTTAGCATGAAATCCTCCTCTATACTAATTGGGATAACCGGTCAGATTTTCTTACTCATCACAGTATCCGATTCCCTAGATGCCTAATTGTCCCGGCCAGAATGTATGACCTTTATTGTGTGGTCTAGACGGTGAGATGAATTGGTTACTCATGAGTAGTCAAAGTTCAACTTGCTTATAGCTCAACTGTTGTGGTGACCTTGATCTTAATGCAGCCACCACGCTGTCAGCGGCGCGGCGTACGTATTAGCTCCCATTCTAAAGGACACCCAAATAGCTCAGCTATTTATTTAGATTGCCTCTACGCTGCTATTACATATTTAGTGCCCAACAGTTTCTGAAGGTTATGGTAAACTGTGCTTCAGTTTATTGACTGGTGGAACATTTCAGTCCTAGATTTTTTGCACCATTGTTATTTAGTGTATTCATGTAGCACAGAAGTGTTTAAGGACGATGGTACATATAATGGCGCAAAAAATGCTTCCCGGTCTTTCGGTGCAAGTCTAATGTCATTCATGTGTGAAAGCTTTGGGTGCAATCTAAAGTTATTGTGATGTTCGCGACTGTAATATTTTCACTTGTTTCCGAAAGATTAATGGGAATTACTGTGAGCACGCAGAAGTTCGCTCTCCCACCGTACTGAACTCGCTTGGGCTCAAAAACCGAGTTCGTCCCAACAGTATTCTGCAATAGTCTGTCGCAACTTTTCGACTACAACTCGGGCAATAGCAAATTTGCTCAATAGGAACCGAAATCCGGGCATCAAGCGAACTACTGGTAGTCACACTGCGTCTGCTTACGGTCATCAGATCTGTTAGCAATACTCATCTATTCAGAACAATGGTTCTACTACCGCTCTTGAAAATATCTAGCCGCGCACGTGGCAGCAAGGTTCGTTTACGAGCCAAAGAAGAAACTCGACTTCAAAATTCCTATTCAAACCGGCACATTTTGAAGCAGGATTCGGTCGCCTACATTAAGCAGCGTGTCATACTTTCCCCCGGGGTTTCGGGATATAATAAACAACGAATATCGGTATGCAGCTTCACTGTCATAAGCCATTTAGCCTAGATCCATACGAACTGACTACTTAGCGGCCATTGCACCTACAGGCTGTTGAATAATTCAGTTTACCAGTTGGTTTGTTGCAACAACTGCTGATACTATAATGACAGGGTAAGCTGAAATGACAAAGAACCAGTGTGTAGAATTTGATTTACTGCGACTCGTGCGACCGAAAATATCAGTATGGCGGTTTCAGTCAATGACTGATCCAGAGAGACGAGGATGGACTAAACATTAATGAGGGGCAGCATTTGACGTGATCAAATTTGGTTAGAATGACGAGGACTTGTCGATTAAGCTCCAGCGGCGCAACTATGTATGTTTTTCATCTACTAAATTTCAAACGGTAACGTTGACCAAAGGATGGAAGAATGTATTGGTCACGTTAGATGGTAGTACTTGTTGCATCCTACTCAGTTCAGTGTCTTGTTCCTCACATTAATGGATAGAAAGCTATTTGAAGTTGTAAGCAGCCTCTTTGTGATCGTTCTGTCTGAAGAATTAGAACTTTTTTGGACCAGAGCTCCAGCTTTCCACCTTTCTTTTACTCTCTACTAGGATTTTCTTTCCTTGTGGTCGCACGACAGTTGATAAACAGTGTGTATTACGAGTGTTTATTTGTGTCAACGTTCAAGCTAGTGAAGTTGACATCAACGATCGATAGAGACATATCGGACCTACCTGAGGTGAGCCAGGTGCCAGAATTTATAGCTGCACCATGTCTGACGTGTTTTCAGTCAGATGTCCTAGTGAAATCAGCACAGAATCAGATGAATGGTCAGCCAGTCATCTAGATGGTCTATACGCATTTTCTGTATGAATTCATAAAGCCATGAATCATGCATCTCCACTGGTTTCATCTGGGGAAGCTTCCCTGATTACTTACTGGGGTTGCTCCGGAAGGATGTTCGCGGTCTTCATTTTGGGTTGGTTGATTTCAGAGGTGGAGTTAAGGACAAGTGCAGAACCGTGTAGGTAGTATGGTAAAAGTCGTCAATGTCCCTCAGTATATTACATAACATTCAAGCAGGTTACGAGTTTTTTTCAGCCCGATAACCTCGAGAGGTGATTGAATCGCTGTTGATTTGTCAGCGTGTCCATTCTATCTATTCATCCACCCACATGAATGACATAATAACGACCTTGGAAGTTATTCAGATGCCTCTGGGAAATCTGCAATGAGGCTTCGGATAGCTCGGTAACAGGAGACCTGCTAACCGGTTTGCAATTTATCAAGTCAGTGTGGATAGGTGATGAGATGCTACACGCTGCTGACCTTGACACTTCCTCTCCGCCGAATGAGCGTACGTCCAAAGTACCATTGGTTCTAACAGTTATTTATGGTGGACGACTTTTTCAGTAACCGGCTTGAGTGACATTGATTATTTTTGAGGATCTGACAGCTTACAAGTATACCATGCGCACACAGTGTCAGCCGTCTTGTTTTTCCCCAACAGTCTCCACTGAGCTTAAACGTAGGGGTCTTGACAGGTAAGTAATTGATGTTGACGAAGTTTGATTCATCTACTCTACAAATGAATCCTTTATCATCTTTCTTTAGACGCTTTGAGATGTTGCTGACAGTGTCCGTTTTTCCACTACGCAAAAAAAGAAATCCGCAAGAATTGAGAAGACTAAAGTTGTACTATCTTTTGTGTGCGTCGCAATTTAGGTAACCAGTTGCCATTCATGATGCAGGATATAATCCGCCCTGTACATCATAATATGGAAACCTGGGAGTCGCATACCTAATGCATTTATTGTGATAACAATGGTAACTATGACTTAAATTTTCCGCATTTCAATGGAGTGGCTTTTTGACAAAAAACCCCTTACGTTTTCGCTACTTTGTTTCCAGGTTAGCACTCCTTTGTGTCAGCTTCCCGACGTTTCGGACACCTGAAAGATCGGATGGTTTCCATGGGAGCTAGCTCGAGTCCGATGTTTTGGGAAGATGCCTTTAGATACGAAAACAATGAAGAATTGAATCACCTCGAATGGAAAGAATTGGATATGGAGATATGGGTAAGTGACTGCTTCGAAAATCAAATGGCGTTCAAATCAACTGAAACTTTGCACTTTCGTGCATAAAGTTTCTACCAGTAGATTGCCTTTAAGAATTTGGGTGCTAACGCTGCAGGTCACCTATCTGCTGACCAGCGTCCAGTCACCTTCCGCTGTCTACATTTGTAACCATAACTTCGGTTCTACCGATGCAAAAGTCACGCGCTTAACTCGATTTGAACATCTGATAGGTGGACAAACGTTCACCGACCATGTGATATCAGCACCAACTGGACGTATAAACAGTCGTGGGGCTGCATGTCCACATGTAAGTTATCACATTCTAAAGCAAGATCAATACGCGTGCTGCGCAACACAGCAGCTGCCCGAACTGTGGTCTGGTAAGTTCGTTACCTTTTGTTGTGGCGCCCAAGGGACATCATTGATACTGCATGCGTTAAACTCGCCTAATACAGAACTTTAGGCAAATAAATAAGCCTTCATCTACTCAGTTTTATTAATTAACAATGATTAAATGGTGAGGCAGTCTGGAAACTTGGATATGTTTTTTGAAGGTCGAACTGACTGATTGTCACTGTATGGAAAGGCTACTAAATGTAGTTTTGTAATTAGTTACTCTGTTCGGAAAAATGATTTTCTACTGCTACATTTGCTACCATTTGCCCGCAATGGCATTTCTGAAACTCACTCGGTGTATTTAACTCTCCAATTCGATCAATGAAATGGTCTGTGTGTGCAACTTTTTTTTAGTGTAAACACCTTAGTTTGTTTGGACCGCAAAGGTTTAGCATACTGAGACAAAGCATGGATATTACGTTCTAGAGTTCCCTTCACCTTTTTTATGTTCCTGCTAGTAAACCAGGCTGGTGGTTCTGATACCACTGTACAGAGACCATCTACAAGGAACTACCAAACTTGTTACGGTTTATGGAGCACGATCTCTCTCTCTCAGTGAGGAACACCGTTCAAGCAAGTCATGATTCATTCACCTCAAATTTTGATATTACTACGATGATTCACTGAAGCTAGTGCATTATTAGACGTAATAGACTACACATAAGGTTGTTGAAACTTCTTCGACAACCCACGACCGATTTTGCCTTTCTTGGGGCTCATCAGGTAGGCGCAGTCCCTGAGTTTCCGTCAACCTTATGTTCTACTTGAGCCCAAATTGCACGAAACTAGCGAAACACACTCAATCGCACACCAGTTTGGTCTTGCGGGAGGCTCACCTGGAACACAGCTGAAGCTCTCGTCTATGTGTTTTCAATTGACGAGAGATTAAGCTGGGTTCCAAATGAGTCTCCCGCAAAACCAAATATGTTCGCAAATGAGTATAGTTCGCTGGTGCATTAATATTATGACTCTCCTTTATAACACCCGTCACATAACAAGCGTCCCGCTATGGAGACCGTCCACGAGTACTGTCATCATGAGGAAATTTAGTAAAATTACGTAGGAAAGCCACCAACTTACACAGGCCGACTGGAGTTGTAGCGGCCCTTCGTTTAAGTGGAAAATTGTGCGCGATCTCGTTGTAAATATTACCATTCCGCTATGTTTCTCCTCTGTGTCCACTGAAGGGCAGTTCTAGTATTGAAACTGCCCAAGGCCGTGTTGAGTCTGATAGATCGTATACAATATATTACAGGTGGTGACGAAAAAGTGTACGGGTGGAACCGCCAAGCAACATTCTAGTTCAATTTTCTGTATTAGATCGACCTGCATAAGTCGCGACTGTAAAGTTTTATCTATTCGTTTGTGGGAGGACTGCTCTTTAAACAGACTAACCGCCCAACAGTCACATTGTTTGGCCCATAAGATAGTTAAAATCACTTCAGACCAACAACTGGTCCAACCCTAAAAGTGGCCTTTTACAGAGGAGGAAAATTATTAGACTTGCACGTCATGCGTTTTAGAGTTGCATCATTGGACCCCCAGTCACATCATTTTTATGCTGCAGACAAATGTCCTGTGCACGAATTTCGAAACCTTGTCTTTTTGGAGTAGTATTCTGCTCCAAGGCTTACGGTGTCAGCTGATCCTCATTAGGGTGGAGTGGTCTCTATTGGAAGCTATTTCACGGCTTCTATCGCGTGTATTTGTAATTAACTGGCAGGCAGTTTTTTTTATTAAAATGCCGATTTGAATTGACATGTCCGCAACTACAAGCTAGGCGTTACTGCATTGTTGTACAAGACATTGCTCATCGCCTACTTCACTTGATCTTTTGATCTCAATCACAATCTAACTTGTGGAGCGTTTCATGTACCTTGGAAGTTGTTATAGTGTGACAGATGAGGTCAATGCACGAATCTCTAAGGCTCGGGTCACATTTGCTAATTTCAGACACCTATGGCGTCAACGTGATGTATTCCTGAATCTCAAGAGACGTGTGTAGCAGGCTAAATTGCGAGCTGTTTTGTTGTATGGCTGAGACTTGGCCTGTTCGAGCAGTGGATCTGAGACGCCTTCAGGTATTCGACAATGGGCAGCGAAGTATCAGTGTTTAACAATGGTGCTTTTCTGTCCATGAGGATGACGATGATGATGATGATGACCTGCTGATGTGTAAGCAGACCCAGAAGCAACAGGCTGCTATGCTGTTATAAACAACTTCGCCACTCATATCCCACAAAAGCACTTTCATTGAACACTAAGCCCATGTCGTGCATGGTTCAAAGGTTTTTCTGAAGTGCACTCTGGCATTTTAAAGTACGT
This sequence comes from Clonorchis sinensis, assembly GCA_003604175.2. Classification (NCBI taxonomy): domain Eukaryota; kingdom Metazoa; phylum Platyhelminthes; class Trematoda; order Opisthorchiida; family Opisthorchiidae; genus Clonorchis; species Clonorchis sinensis. The sequence goes on from CM030369.1 coordinate 115,179,210, forward strand.
GTGTAGGTAGAACTACATCACCCGCAGTATGGATTTTACCCCTTTCTGGATGGATAGTATCAGCCTTTGCGTGTTACATCGGAGATATTATTTTAGAAAGAAATGGAAAAATTCCCTTGAGGATAGTTTTTTCATCGGAGGGATGGCGCGACACATCGTGCCTTTCGATATAAATGCGTTATCCATGAGGGTGACCTTTATCCGAAAACAGGTCGCTTGAAGGTAGTAAAATGCAGCAAATCATATCCTCACACGGAACTCTTTGTCAGCCCCTTTTTTAATGGTCGCACATTGTATGTGAGGTAGGGAATTATTGGTTGTACACTGTGCGTCACAATCTGAAAGCTTTGGACCGTTGGATAACAAAAAATCCAGAAATCTCCATATAGATAGTGGCTTGCTTTATTTCTCACTTTAGGTCCGACTTGTTGTTGATAGGCAACTTATCGGGTTCCCCCGCTTCACTAGGTTCTCAGAGTGTGGTTGATGGAACATGGAAACACTTTTTTGAGGAGTCTTTTTTTGGGAATCGCTGTTTGTGTAACTGTTTGTGTAAATAAAGGCCACGTTTAAAAACCTCGAATTCGTATGCGGCCGGTGATCATATGCTTGCTTGGGTCTCTAATGCAGGAAAGTTCAAAACATGAATTTTGTGCATTGGTCTTGTTTGAGAGATTAAATTACTTCTTGGGGATACTCCAGTTGGTAGGATGGAGCTTACTGGGAGCTTACTGGGAGCTTATTTGGTGTCAAAGAAAACGCCTAACGGCATGTGCACGTCCATATGTCGCTTATATAACAGTATACACATGTTAACTGGAAGTTGACGATGGGAGGAACTGAAACGTTAATCCGGGATACATAAAGTTACCATAATGCAACCAAATTAAAAACAGTTAGTGCATCAATATATGTCAGACTGAACAAGTGGGCTTTTATTATCAACAGTTATTCATTCGAATGATTGCAAAATCACTGGAAAAGTACTTTTAACTAGGTATTGCCTCTGGATGACAACCAGTGGTCTGTCTGGTTGGGTCTCCCTGCCTCTGAGATGGTTAGATTTGAGTACTTCTTAGCACTAATTATGGAGACGAAACTGAGATTGCTACGATAGTAACCAGATGACTGGTATCCACGATTCTAAGTGATAGTGTTTCAACCAGTTTGAGTTTTAACAATTGTATATTTGACTGAAGTTGAGTGACACTCAAGTGAGAGTGTGTATACAATATGGTCCACCGCTCTCCATCATTCGCCACTGAGTATTAAAAGCTTTTCTCACAGTTTCCCCACACTTATTGATAAAAAGTTTACTATAGCACTGTTGCGGCTCCTTTAACCACGAAAAGCTGTAGGATAATTAGGAATATTGATAGAAAATTGATGAACATGGCCTTCATATAGGAAGGCGACCCTGGCATCAGTTCACGTGATTACCTATTCTACTAACCAACTTGAGTGCAATTCATATTCAGTAGGGTGATTCAGATTAAGAGCGGGGAGAACAGCAAGGGAATGACACTCATCTCTAGCATAAAGCTGCTTCACAGCCCAAAACGACAGCTGAATTAATCTTGTATTTCGACCAGAAACCCACCCATCAGCCTCCGGCCGAGTTCTAGTTCACGAGGGAACAGAAAGAAATCCTTCATGCGTGAACATATCTTTGTGATAATCTGAATCCAGGTCGTTTTAAACAATAGCTGTCGGATATCACAGATCCCATCGATAAGTCGAACTAACGGAACACATCACGTGCGGAAAAGGAACATATGTTCCATTGTTCTGGCTTCAATTACATCTTTGCATTTTTGCATAGGCTTATTCCTCCTGAGCAAGCTTTGAAAAATTTGTCTGGGATATTGTTCATCCGTTTCGGTTTTTTCTCTGGGAAAATTGATAAGAGATTTTTGTGGAATGATTTGCTCTGTGGATCCCAAGTTTTTCTTGCCTCACAATCCTATATTCTGGCATTCGAATAAACTGGGCGAGCAAAACTTACTGAATTTAGGTTCACCGAACATGACCACTGTTGTCCTCACGACCGATCCACCGCGTACTCTGGGACAGTAAACTGCTTAAAGAGCAGTCGCTGGATTGCAGAAGACAGCGGTTAGTTTTTTTTATTGTGGTCGACCTCTGTGGTGAAGACTTTTTAAACTTGTTACGGGAATATGAGATTAAGTTTATTACTGTCTAAATATCTCCGTGTGGCCCAATGAACAGGTCACTTTACCTACCTCAGGCAATATTTGGGTGTCAGCGCCTCATTGTTCGACGTGCAACTGCCGACGTGCAACCTGAAAACCTCTACTGTTCTGACTCTTTTGCATGTTCTGGTGACACTAAGTTGGCACTAGTAAAACAATGTCTGTATTTTTATACCACTAGGCATTGGATAACCGGCCAAGGACATCATCTTTCGGCGGAGTGAATCCCATGGACACTTCTAAGTGCTGGGGTTTGTCACACCATTCAGTGGCATAGGTTTCGATTTTCACTCTTTGTTTCCTCAGCGGTAGATGAGGCTGCTGCCTCGTGCTCGAAAACTCGTCCACATCTATTTCTGTTACAGCGGATTGGTCACATGAGTATTTTGCCCCAAGTTCGATAGACTTAGGTAGCCAGACAGACAAAGGGACAGACAAACCAACCGATGGGTAGCCGGATGGGCAGAACGAGTTTCATCGTTCATCCACTTGTCCAGATATACCAACCAGCATACTGGACTCGTCCCATTCCCGGTCCGGTGAGTTTGTTGTATTCAAAATGACGCAACTTCGTTGTTTTCGCAACCATATTCGAGTGAAGCGATGTGGTAACAGATGCATAAGCGACTGTTCGCAATAATCGATTTTTCAGTAATGTATTTACCAGTTGGTTAAAATATTTTCTCATGACTAATATCCCGCGCCAAGTATTCGAAAATCAATGTTTTTCTTAATGCTAGCGCTGGAGTTGGCAACATCAATATCAATATCAGTAGTTTGGTGAGATTATGATGGTGATTGACTACTTTTGAACAACCAGGGCGCCCTGTGGAATCACAGTGATGAATGTGTAGTGGGTAACTCCTCTCCTAACCGCCATCCAAGGCTAGGTATTGACAAGTAAGCAAAAACCCCTCTGTATGAGCGCATTTTAAGCAACGCTGATACGATCTCACTGAGCAGGGTGCTTATAACTTCTTTCCGGACCGGTATTTCCTAGATTGTACTGGTAATTTAAGCATGTAAAAAACAAAGCCATCAAAAATATTACCTGTTTCCCTCCATCTCGAATGCTGGCTGACAGTGAGACGAAATCCTACTGTTGTATTGCTTTGCATTACGATTATTGTAGCAGTGACAAGTGAACAGTGTGCCCAATATGTTTAACTGTATGCCATGTATAACGTTTGCTATGTATTGTCTAATTCTGGGGACCAACATGCTAATAGCCTAACGAAAAATGCAACAGAACGATCAATAACAGGAAGCCGATTCCGAGTATCAGTTAGTATGAGTTTCCCGAACCAGCAAAGTTACTCCGGTCTCCGGTTTCTCCCCACCGTACATAATATATATATATATATATATAATTTCAAACCTGCTCAAACCAGGGGTGAGTAATATAAAATGTAAACACAAGCAATGGATTTCTTCGAAAGTTATGTGACTTACTAATCATTCAGTAATCGTATATAGCTAGGATTTTGGCCGATCTGCCCGAAGAAGGCTGCTATCGCAGAAGCACTGCTGTGATCAGGCCTCCTTGGTAGTTCATATTACTGACATACTCTGTATCTTCATAAAAAAAGTGGCCAACCATGCATTTTTCTGCATAATAAGTTGGTTTTGATGGAAGAATCACCTGGAACCCACCTGAATATCCCGTTTGTGATGTTCTTATGCAACTGAATGCACCGCACCAGACCGTCTAACTCAAATCGGTATGTAGATGAGTGTACAAGTCGGATTACAAGTAATTTGGGTTCAAGCAGAACGCAAGATTGATGGAGACTAAGGAACCGCAGCGACCTGATGAGCTTCAAGAAGGGCGAAACTGGCTGTGCGGTGTCGAAGACTTTTCAGTAACTTCGTGAATAGTGTATTACGTCTGTACATGTTCTCAGCCACTTTATTCGTTGAACTCTGCAGAAATATCAGCCTGTTTGTCTTTGCAGTTTGCTTGCTTAAAGTTCATAGGTACCCAAGTGATTATGAAGTTCCAACTGAGATTTTGACCTGCAGGGGAAGTCTACGTGTGCTAAAGGACAAGGAAGAGTTGTGTGGCCTCGTAACCTAGTCACTTGGCCTGACGAAGCTTTTGTGTCAAAAGCGAAACGTTGCCCAGCAATAAATCTACCGATTGTTACCAAACCTTTCCGAAAAACGATGACTACTCAATCGGTTCCAAGCATCTTTCAACTGATAGATCCAACCATCTCTCAAGGATGCAACTCTGGTCACGTGACTCAGTGTTGATTGGCTGCTCGAGAGCCGAATTCTCTGCCTGAAGGCTTATACAAAACTGTGGGATTTTGGCTACTTTATGGGCAGACCAGTTACGTTTTCAAGTCACGGGGGACTTTAAATTGTCAGAAGAAAAGACCTTACACGGCGCGTGTGCATCTCGCTTGAAAAGTTGACATTCAAGAAGTTGATCAACACTGGGTCACTTGGCGAACCGCGTGACTGGAGGTTGATCAACAACGTATTCTATCCCAGTATGAGGCAACCACAACCACTGGTGACCGAAAAGTAAAGCGTCCAGCTAATAATCGGAAGGTTTCAGGTTCGTATTTCCCGGGACTTTTGCGAAATTCACGATGTTGATGGCTCTGGGAATGGACTGAACGGCTGCAGGGTGCTTCTAGGCCTTAGCGTAGACTGGCTCGACCTAAAGGATACTATCTCAGCTGAAAATGCATGCATCATCGGACTGCTAATCAGGGGTGATAAACTGGTAATGTGTCACTACAAAAATCAGGCCGGAAAATCTTAACTGCAAACATCTTTTTGATACTTATATATAAAGTGCTACTCTGGTCGTTATACAGCATTGAAGCGCTAGTATGTAGTCCTGGTATATTACTGCCAATGGCGTCAACACAATTCAAACTGTTGTATAACTTTTTGAAGAGTCTTCCATACCCTCAGTAGGAATATACTTTTGATTGGGTAAACCCAATGTACGTTATTAATTGAGAAGTTTAGGGTAATCCAAAACTAGGGTGGACCCGTTTCCTGACTAAATTCCAGTACCATGGTTCGGAGATTACCGGGACCATTGAGGATGTCGGTGATCGAGTAGTGCAAATAGTTTGTCTATAAACAAGTAGTCCAACTAGGTGACAGAACATGGGCTGCTTGTATATATTCGAAACTTCACACTACCAGGTCGTCAAACTAGCGAGAATAACGATGATCGGCTGTGACAGTAAGTCTACTAGTGAGTGGGAAGTTTCTGGAGGAGGGTAATCCGCTTCTAAACTTGAAAACATTCTTAAATTATGCGTTAACCCTCCTGTTTAGACCAATCAAGACGGTTCTCTGGTAGTTACCTGGTTAGGTGGAACGTCAGGCCATTTGTCTAGAAAAGTCACCTCTATCTTGATAATAAGCTAGCGTTATTAGCTGTTGATCCTGCGATCGCTCGCGAGACCTCAGCTGATGAACTCTTCATCCGCTAACAGCAGGAAAAATATCTGACTCCCATCCCGTTGACAAGCCACCGGATTTCTTCTTGATTTTATTCAAATATAACTTGGAACGATGCGATTGAGCACCAGCGTGCGGCCTATAATACACTCGTAAAGATTCGAACTGCTTAATTAAAGTATTTTTGTTTTTGTTTGCAAGTTTATTCAGAAAGTTTTACCAGAGAGAACTAAGAGATTGAGGCCGAAAGCAAACTAATGCACAACCTTATCTTTTACATAAGGTGAATAATCATTGTGCTCTGCTCATAACACCCGGTTGCTAGGTAGATTTACTCTACAAGAATGATTCCTGTGGAAGGGTGTGAAGCGTTGAATCGTTTTTTTTAAACATTAAAGTGCAATAGAAGTACCCTTATTGCCATCCACAACAACAGAAAATAAGTGTATTCGGAAGAGCTTTGTAAACAGTCGATCGATTTATTGTTGGGCAACGTTCCACTTTTGACACAAATGCTTCGTCAGGTCAAGTGACTCGGTTATTATGTTGGTCGAAATCTAAGACGGAAAGAGGACCAATCAGCTAAGTCAGGCTAAACTGCTGTTAGGTGACTGCCAAGGGATTTGTTTGTTAAGATGGGTCAGCAAATGTTAAGACCGATGGGGGACGTTATTGGATTTGGGTCCAACTTATGCTCTAGTTCATCCGGTTCGCTTCACTTAAAGATTCCTCTTGAAAGTCGCTTCCAGTTTTCGTTCATGTTTGTGCTACGATAATTGTGTAAGGGAAAGGGATTCTCTGAGCTTTGGCTGGGTCGGGATTTCTACCCCTTTTTTTGCTAATGATTCTACGTTTATTCGAAAAACATAGAACGTCCCTCACGCGACTACCGTTGCATTAGCTAATCTACACAGGCGGACAAAAAGTGGAAGCGACTTTCAACAGGAATCTTTACGTGAAGTGAAGAACTGGACCCCAAACAAACAAAATCCTTTAGCCGACACGTACCACCGATTTAGCCTGACCTATATAATTGGTCTTCTTTCTGCCTTAACTCTCGACCAACATCATAACCTAGTCACTTAGCTTGACGAAGCTTTTGTGTCAAAAGCGAAACGTTGCCCAACAATAAATCCACCGACTGTTTACTAAACTGTCCCGAAAACAATGACTCCTCAGTCGGTTCCGAAAGTTTTTCAACTGATTGAGGAGAAGACACTGTTTGGAATGTAAGTTTGTTGGTTGTGGCCTGATGTATCCAAATAAGGTGGGTTTGTACTTTGTGGTATGTGCACTGTGATACCAGTGACATATCGATCTATTCAAATCTAAACGAACAAATAATTAATGTTTGCAGCATAGAGTTAGACACGGACTAGATTTTGGAAAGTATTGGCCGGATGTTTATGCACTGGTTGTATGTATTCCGTTCTGTTCATTCTCCTCGTTGTTGACCTGTAACATCGTCACCATTCGAATGAATACATTTACAACTTGTGAGCAGTCTTGATGTATAACATTTGTAGCTTAAAATCCCAGCCACCAGGCTAATGCCGCCCCAACTGCACAGAAGTACTTCGGTAACCATAGTAACCTACATGCATTGCGTATCCAACCTAAATGATTGGCCCTATGGATTCTTAGTTCCCGGGCCCTCCCATCAGCATTCTATTTTATGTAAAAAAAGTGCCCATTCCTAGGGCGGCGACGATTTGAAGAAATAGTGGAAATTGTTTTTTCTGTCGTGTTTTCCCACTTTGCAGAAAAAACAGAAAAAGTTGCATTTCGACCAACTTCATGGGAAGGGAGGCTGAATTTCCTAAAAAAGAAACAATGGCTTCGACGTTACACTACATGGAAACTGAGGGCAAATTCCTGAGAGCTGAAGATGAAAATAAATGTCTGCTGTGTATCTCCGTAAAAAGAGGCTTTTTAATTTAATCACATTTGTTTCAAAGTGTGAAGAAATTTCATCATTGCCTATTGACAAATGTTTTTTTGGGTCAAAACCAAGAATGTTATTTACCTGCCATCACATCAGACGTTTGAGGTAGCCGGTGTATCAGAAATGTCATTTTGGTATCCCAGAAGAGACGATCGATCATGGAAAAATGAAAATGAAACACTTATACTGTCATATTTAGTATGAACAATAAAATGAAGCATGGAGATGGTGTTCTCCATTGTATTGGTAGTGAAATACAGAGTGTATGACCTTTTCCCTGAATTATTATATATATAAATGCAGTACACACACTTTCGCTGTTTGGCAACCGTGGTGAGATCCATCGTCTTGAAAGGGTCACAGTAAATTTATTCCATCAATGGATTTAGTTGAATACAGTTGTGTACTTTTAGTTATCCCTAAAACGGAGTAAACAAGTACATTATTTCGTGTCACTTACTCGCACACAACCATTCGAAACGGTTAAAATGTCTCTCCTACTGTGTTCGATCAGATTACACATGGTAGTCACCTCCGTTATGTGCATTAGATTCGCCGCTCCTCTGTTTCTGTAAAACAACTGGATAGCGATCCTTTCCGCTTCACTTTGGCTCTTTTTCACAGGTAACTGATGACTAATCTTGTTGAATTATGTAGAATTCCAAAAAACATTAAACTAACTAAAATCATAAAGCAATATTCCTCATGTGAAGGCTACCACATCAACAGAAGCAGCTTTTTACCTTCATCACCGTTGGTTTTTTGCGTATATGGTTGTGTACCACAAACTGTTCTAGACCTTATAACCTTGATGAAACTCGCCACATTCTTTCAAAAGGCAACGCTGGAGTTTGGTTCGAAAGATTTTTGTTGCAACGCTGTCTGTGTTGCCTGTTCATATCCTTTATTAAGAGTTTTTCGGTCTTTGGAGTGTACTACATTGGCCAGTCGACTCAGCTAGGTCGCCCCAGGTTATTACAGGGGGGTCTATTTCACAGAAGCAAACCAGGTACGTGGGTGGTGGAGTTAGGGTCCGTCAATATGTTTTCGATTGTGCGTCGTTTGTTAACCTGATTTCATGGGTGAGGTGACTTTTGTGGCCAGTTACGGCCAGACGAAATTGAGAACAGAAAACAGGATGTGGCTGTACTGGGAATATTCCGAAAAACCAGGAACTATTCGCTTTTTTAGTCAACCTCATGTTTTTAGTTATCATCAGTCCATCATCCCGGCTTTTTTAAAATGACTTCATTTCCTACTACGATTAGGTCCCTTCAGTTTGTTTGACCACCCGGGCAATTTACTAACTTCCCCTCCTGCTTCCAGAGGCTTGTCCGCCTACAACTGGACAGAGAATCGATCACTTCCAATTGTTTTGACCATTGGCGAGATCGTGACGAAACACTTAACCGACAGCCGGGTGGGAAACGAAAAACAACAAGGTGCAAACCCCACAACTTGGTTCGAACGGAGCTAAAAGATTTTGAGACTGAAGACCTCGTCTTGGGGTCTAGATATCGAGTGGTGGCAGGCCAAATCCCGTCTACGACTATGGTGGATGATGACGGTAAATTATTTTCCTGGGTAATAATGCTTATAGGTGAGATGATTGTCTATGGATCCGAACCCATACCCTACATAAACGACAGCATATCTGTGTTTTTGGTCACCCTTGGACAGGGTTACACATTATTAACCGGAAGGACGTTGATGGTGTGTGAACTTTACACATCATAGGATAGGGATACTGAAATTAAAACGCAAAAGATTTTTTTGGCCAGTGAACCTCCGTAGATATATTTTTCTCACCTAAATGATGACACTTCAGAAGTTTTCCCATCTACCAGTGGGTTCTTTACGCTACAGAGTGCCAACGGTTAGGTTGCTATAAGAATATTTCCTTTTTAATGCAATATTTGTCTCTAGCTATCTTTCTTTATGAAAAATACGATAGGCTTTTCAGTGCGAGATCTAGCGTTCAGTTTTGAGGCACATATGGGTATTCGAAGCTGGTTTGTTAAAATACTACTGCAGGCACTCTGCCACCATCCCAGGTTAACTGTCCAGGATGGCTGTTGGTACTCTTCTAGGCAAATGTCCTTTCCAGAAGCATTCGCATCGGTGTATATGTATCTGTGTTGATGCACCCACTAATTTATCAATCCCCAGTGGAAGCGTGAACGAATTTCTCATGTATAATAAGTAAGTTTGACCGTTCCGGAGAAAACATCAAAGGTCAGCCCACCTGCTCTGACTTAGGCCAACTTCGCTTTGAAGGATAAAACTCCAAGTACTTACTAATATCCCGATCACCCCAATCATCCAGGGCAAGGGTCATATGCCCCCCCTATTCTCTTTATATTTGCTCTTGACTGGATTTCTGAGCTGATCAACTGAGTAACGAAAATTAGACTTCATCGTAGTGCCCGACTGCGGAAGCTCTTACTTCAAACACTTCGATTTCTGATTTACGTGGAACCGTGTTTATTCATTCTGAGAAATGGGAGTTATTTTTTGACACGTTTGACATATTTATTTTAATTGTCTAGTGACAGTTGTTCGGAACCTTTCCGGATGTCACCTGAAGCGTGCAGCTGGCCAGAGTGTTGCAGATACCGGTGAGGCGGCTGATGGCGACCCTAACTATGCGAAGAAGGTGATGGTCCTCGGTGCAAACGTGAGTTCAGTGGGTGTTTAGTTTCTCAAAATAGTTCGCCTCTGCGCAAGTTATCTTCAGCCTATGTAATGATTCAGCCAAGGGTTGGCATTCTACTTCACGGTCATCGGAATAATTTATTAGCTGCTCTCTGTTTGTGAACTAAAGATAAGTTATTTCTGTGAAGGGAACTACTGATAATTTTGCTGAAAACCCTTCGATGGTCCATGACGGGTTCTGCCCCTCTTGCGATTCATCAGGTAGGTGGAGTCCGCTAGTTTCCGCCTACTTTTTGTTCTTATTGGACCAAATTTACACAAAATTCGACAAATGCACTCATTTGCACACCATTTCGATTCTCATGGGATGCTCACGCGAATCACAGCTGAACCTCTCGTTTATGCTATTCTTTACCCAAATAGGCTTCCCAAAGGCCGCTTCACGTTTCAGTTGATACGATATTCGAGATATCGCAGTATATTTTCATGCAAAAGAGTAGTCACTGGTTTTGCTAAAACAGTTCCAGTTTTATTTGAATAAGAATATCATAAAAACCAAACTGGTATGCAAGTGGATTATTATTATTATTATTATTATTATTTAAAGAAAGATGATTCCAGTGAGTAGACCCTTTAAAGATTTCACGGATTTGAAACCATATCCTTCACTAGCACACTGCTTTCCCACCGGCATGGATGAAAGGTAACCGCAAATTCGCTTCTCAGTAAGAGTCACTTAGGTGTGACAGTGATTAAGACTGAGGCGCTTACTGGTAAGATTCCATTTTCGCAGTAGAGTACGCTTAAGGTGAATGAGTGCAGCGGTATAAAACGACAGAAGTTCGTGGATCTCTGAATCATCGTATGTATTCTCAACAACCAGCTCATTCAAAGTGATCAGAAAGAGCTATCTTACGGTGAGTTTTAAGATTTTCATAGCAGTTCAAATCATTCTCTTACTGTCAGCCTTGTTTCAGGCTTAAGCATTGTATCCGACAGCGTTTGTGAAGGCCATCGAATTTCTTTCGTGCGTGGGCGAACACAGAAATAGGTGAGTATCAGATAGATGGATCCGATCACTGACACGGTTGCTTATTTCGGATGCACAACGGCACGTTCATCTAAAATAAAAGCTTGAAGTAATCTGGTTAGGACCACATCACAACTCACAAAAGAAATCAGAACAATAGCTCTTATTAAGGAACAAGTGTGATTAACAGAAAAGGAAGTTTCCCATAACAGTCTGCTTTGCCTCTTTATTTCCAGGCACCGAATGCGACTGCTGGTCAGGTTAACTGGTCGAGCACAGACCTCACATCCGACCACAACCAGTCGTCTCAGAAACCTACTGAAACCCCGGTGTCTGTAACTGCCACCTCCATGGTCGATGGAGGTTTGATCAATTCCAATCCGTTCCTTACTGCTAGCAATGTCATGACTAGTCACACGGTTAGTACTACGGCAAAGCATATGATGCAACACGATAAACCGGCATCAGCCAGTCCAACCACCAGCCCGAGGCGCCTGCACGTGTCTAACATACCATTCCGATTCCGTGAAGCGGATTTACGTTCTTTGCTTGGGGTAGGTTTGGCAAACCATTGCAAATTTCTGCACGCAGTAAACCACAAAATGTGTGATTTAACCTACGCGTCAGTTGGTTCTAACCTGCTGTATAGTAGTACCGTCCAGTCGCCGTAGAACCTATGACTGATGTCCGTATGGCCACTAAGATCGCCTACGCCAGTGCCCAATATACCGGTGATTTATAGCACTATTTCAGCCACCAGAAGTTGGCTGTTATTATTCTTCCAAGTAATGGTTTTCAGTTGTGGGAGGGAGTTAGGAACTACTTGACTATCGGCTGTTAGCCCGACTCATCCAACTTTCTTACCACTTTACAATCTTAAACTAATTTTAGCATTTATAGACGTAATGCGCTACCCATAAGGACGCTGAAGTTACTTCGACAGCCCACGGCTGGTTTTGTCCTTCTTGGGGCTCATCAGGTAGGTGCAGTCCCCGAATTTTCGTCCAAATTTGGTCTAATTGAACCGTACTTAGTGAAATACACTTATTTGCAAACCAGTTTGGCCTTGCGAGAGACTCACCTGGAACCCAGCTGAATCTTTCGTTTATGACGTTTTAAGCAGCTGAATGTGCTGCACCAGGCCATCTCATGTTTCAGTTGGTACTAGAGATTCAGCTGGGTTCCGGGCGAGTCTCGCGCGAAACCAAATTGGTTTGCAAATGAGTGTATTTCGCCGGCTTTAGTATTGTTCTAGTGAATAGCAGACGTATTACCAGGACGTGTGTTCTGACACTTCAGGATGCAGTTCATCTGGTTTGGTGCTTTCTAGTGAGGTGCGATTTATGTAGAGTCCCAACACGGTGTGAAATCTGTACTTCGCATGAATGCAACAACAGTAGCTTCTTGGTCTCGTGGTTGCGTACCTGAACGGCGATCAGGCCTAATTACCTATACGGCCTAATATAGCTACAGCTCAAAAGGCTTTGACGAAGTCCAAACGATTCTTTTTGCACCCTCGCTTCAAGATCAGCTGACAAAGTACAGTAAAGTTATAAGGTAAGAAGACCTGCCGAGTGAGCAATAGACGCATTAGACGCAATAGACGAGGAAGATAAAATATCTAAAGCTTAAGGTGGAATTAACTGAAGACAGGGAGACCGATGGGTTGCTTGTTCTGTTTGCAGAAATGTTATTCGTGCTTAACTGTCAATGTGTTTATCTCGCAGTTGGTAGGTAAGCCAGGCCGCCTTCGGTGGACCCACTTTATTCTAGCTAAGTTCGATGCAATCAAGCTTCTCTTGTTCAGCCTATCCATGGTTCAGATTCTATTTTGTCATAGTTATCCTGATGCATTCTATTGGCTTTTTATGGGAGAAACAGTGAGTATAATTTGATATTTGTCCTTATTTGTATGCTTATTGATCGAAATAATGCCACTGGATTAAAAACAGCTGAGAGAATCGTACATTGCTGCTTGCACTATAATTGGATAAAACACTGTACGTGTCACCAACAGCCTACGGAATCGTATTTTGGTTTCAGTATAACCGTCTTCGTTCGCTGTGCTGCACCCTGTTGGTACAGTTATCCTATCTGCAATATCATTCCCATCATGCGTCATTTGCTGTTCGTGAATGGCGAAAGTGGGAATTTCGGTCCACTTGTAGAAACTCGTGCTGATGTACTCGTACAAGTGAGGCGAACAAACAGTCTAGCAGGGGAAATGATTCAGACAGTAGGCTAAAATTCTAAACACTGTGACCTTTCAAACAGTTCCCTGCATTCCTCGTTAGGAATAAACGGACTGAGCAAACTGTGTGGTTCGCATCAGGATTCATTGGCCTTCATGACTTAAGTAGTAAAACTAACTGATTTCTGTATTACTCACAGTAGTTTGTTTCACATCAGCAAAAATAAAGTGAAGTGAAATTGCGTCATTAGCCAAGTACACTCATTTGCATGCCAAGTTGGTTTTCACGGAAGACTCACCTGGAACCTAACTGAATCTCTCACTTATGATGTTTTTGAGCAACTGAGTGTGATGCATCACGCTGCCCTATGTTTCAGTTGGTACGATATTCGGGATATCGTGATACTTGTATACACGTAATACACTGCTCACAAGGTTGCTGTCGAAGAGTTTTCAGCAACCTCATGAGTAGTGTACCACTCCCAAACTTACGTAATATTTTGAAAGATAGGAAGAATGAGGGCCACTGATTCAGAGCAAAACCCTGTAATACACCGGCATGACAATTCCCCGTGACTATCAGCCAAAAGTAATTAAACGAAAGTAAACGAAAGCCTTTCTGCACCTTGTTCAAACAACGGTTACAGATTGCGGAACATCTGGCCCACTATTTCATCATGCTACCTGATGGTCTAGACATAGTAGGAGCTCAATAAGTCATCCTCCCCCGAATCACTGCTTTTCAATTCTGAAAGAGATCTATTAAAGGAGACGAAGTTTAAAAAACGCGTAACTCTGGCCGAAGCTCTCCCTTATATGATTACATTTTGCTTTTTCGGCCAGTATCATTTAATGCAATGGAAAAAGAAATCAACAAGTCAAGAACAGTTTTTTACCAATTGTAGCGGGGTTCCAACATCTGTCTTTTCAGCCATACGGAACCATATTGGATGTGGAGATCATTTTCAATGAACGTGGTTCCAAGGTGGGTGATTTCCTGTGCTTCTTGCTCGGATCTAAACATTGTTTCAGAAGTGTCGTCCGAACAATGATTCATTTGTCTTTTATTCGACTGCAAGTAATTGAGCCAATCAGAGCGCTTACCACTCATCTGTACTGAAAATTTGCCCAGAATGATCGGTTACGTCAGATAGATAGATACCGTTTCCAATCTCTCTAACACGAAACGACGCATTCACCGATCCATTTCTGTAGAAAACACTTGCTAGCTGTTCCCGCTTTGCTACTTGTTTAAGTATCCTCGTAGAGAATATTGGAGATAACTTGTGAACTCTGTTTAATAGCGCGCCATGCGCAATGCATGGTGATAATGCATACTAAAGTGAAAAAGTAGACCATTCACATGTAACATCTTCTGGCTAGACAAAGGTGACTCATCGATAAGATAATCACCTTAATCGGTCACTTAGTCAGTCAGTGAGAGAAAGCCATGGACAATCCCGTGAAAGCTCTTTCATTTTCTGTTTGATCAGAATAGATGTTCTTCCGCACAGATAATCGAAGACCGGGTGAGCTCCGTTGACAAGCAAGGTAAACAGAGAATTTTCCCATCTATTTTGCCGACTTGTCTCCGTAAATTCATAGACACGCTCTTCCGGTGAGCTGTGACATTCACTAAATACCCTTGATAACTGCTTACATAAACTTATTCATCTTCTCTACTCATTAACTAATGTGAGGAAATCATCCAAATTCTCGTCAAAGCCGCCGTGCGGCACCTCTTTGATGCAGGTTAGGTAAACTGTGTGCCTCCTGTAAAGAACCGTAATGTGTGTGGCCTATGGGGGGCATAGAACAGTGCTTCGTTCCACCGGCCCACCTACACCACAAATAAGGGGAAATAGATTACCGGCCCCATCAAGTCAACAAATAGCCCACTGCTCATAAGCGGAACCAAACATGCAGTCTGTCTGGAACGCGCCGAAAAGAAATCGTTTCTCGTTTGAAGTAATCACATTCTGCCATCTGTGAACGCCCGCCGATAAATAATATTTAGAGGCATCATATTCTGGTAGACGTAGAAAGATCAGTGACCACCATGGAAACGCGCATACCTTCAGAAATTTGTTCACTGACCTTGACTCGCATTGTTCCCGAGTGTGCTATGTCACCAGTAAACTAGAATGTTTCTGCAAAACATGTACCACATTCTGAAGAGTTTCCGCCTGCGGGTTGCTGCAGAGACTTACGGTTGCTACCTATGCACGAGATCTTTCAGACTGTTTGTGTACCGCAGAGTTACGCACTGGGCTTTTTCAAAATGTATGAAATTCTAGACAACTTGACAATCATGTGGCAACCAGGTAATTGAATATTCTAGAATGATAACAGTGGTACCGCTAAATACAAAGTGCGGATCGAAGAATACACGTGTTGAAAAGCCACTTCTCCGGCTTGATGATCACAGCTGAACTAGCGTGGTCACTGCCTTTCCTGGTGCATAAATCTACCGCGATTATTTCATTTAGCATGACAAAAACGATGCTTACCTCCTACAGGAGTGGCATTCTGAATCATGGAATATTCGAATTCAGTTGGTGCAAATTTTCTCCTGTTTATTCAGTTGGTGCCAATAGTAAACTAAGTAACCACTCAGACCAACTTTCCTGGTCAATGAACGCTAATTTCTTGAATTCGCCACCCCATAATAGGTGACTTTTTACTGACCACTGAAAATTGATATGTAGTCTTGTCAGCCAGAGGGTCCTCCTCATCGCAAAGTACCATAAACGACCAGGTCCCTGGAACACTGATCAAGTGATTCCAACCTTTTTTAGCTCAGGATACGCGTTATCCGGTCGAATTTAGCCTCTGGCAAATCTCACCCTCTAGAATAGATACTCAAACGGATTGACCAGGAGTAGCGTTCTTACGCGGCAACTCTTGTGGCATTTCAGCTGCTATTTATCCATACGCTTCATAATGCACCATGAAAGATGACTCTCGTGTCATCTTGCACTGAATGCAAATGACCTGATGTTCTGCTTATATCAGAGTGCCAGTCATGGAAACTACAGTCTTCATCTTGGAATACTGGTTGTCTAATCCATGGGCACTGTATGCAGCCGCCATCTATTCGACCGGCCGATTGATCTTCACAGACCGTCGTACCTTGTCAGTACATGACATGACTTGAACATCGAATCAAGAATTCTCTCAAAGTTAGTGAAAAACTACCTTTGTGATAGGTATTGAAAACTGAATCTCAACATAAGGAGTCAGGAAAAACCAGCGGCCTCAGTAGCATAACTCTACTCTTTTTATCGTATACGTAATATTTTTCATGTATTATAACCTCAGTTGACTTAACGTGAATGACCGTTACATTCCTCGTACACCTCAAACTGAAATGAGGAAAGCTTATCCCGGATTTCGCCGCTGGTCATTCTCTGTGGAAATGTTCTAATGTTCAAATTAAAATAAGCCGGTCGAAGTTATCTGGAAGCAATTTTTATACTCGCGTGTATACTGATCAGGAATTCTGTCTCCAAAAAACAGATTCTTTCCGAAACTCGGTTCCACAGCTTTGTCA
Organism: Clonorchis sinensis; assembly: GCA_003604175.2. Lineage (NCBI taxonomy): Eukaryota > Metazoa > Platyhelminthes > Trematoda > Opisthorchiida > Opisthorchiidae > Clonorchis > Clonorchis sinensis. The sequence continues at coordinate 115,196,229 of CM030369.1, forward strand.
GTTGAGCGTATTACGCGTCTCTGATTTCTCTCGCACTCAACTAATTGTTCTGCAGTTACGTATCTGACATGACTTATCCCTTGTAATTTCAATGGCTAACCACCCGAAGCTGTTGCATGAAATTTCAAGGAAGGAAGGAAAGGACGTCGTTCAAAAAATGTGTCGTGTTCATTTTGAGAGTCAGATATTCATCTTGACAAAAATCAGCACATTCACTAGTTCCTGATTAACCGGTCTTTTCTACTTTCCACAACAAGCTTACCAGGATAACGACAGTTCATGTCTACATCCTACCACCACGGATTGCTGAAAGATTTTTGCCGTAACGCAGCTCCACTCGAACCTAAACGTCTGTGTATCTGAAGTTAGAGGGAGTATTGATTAAGGCCATGACCGTCGAACGAGAATCGACAGCAATCTAACTGACTAAAGATAGCAAAAATATTCCTCATGATATGCATTCGGGTGGAACCTACATTTTGCACCGTTCCATCTTCTACAAATGATCCTTGTTACATACTGCGTAGTTTGTATGCAGCTGGATCTCCACATTGCCTAATCCATTGGAAGATTCCCTTCATATGAATCCTACCGTTGCTTCAAGTTCAAAGTCTCGGTTTGGCATGGTGTGGAATAAATGGTAAATACTCTGTCTACTTATGAGTAGTTCAAAAATAACCACCAAGGTCTCAAAGCATCATACAGACTTTTGCACAAGGTTGTTAAAAAGCCAAGCATTTCGTATAGGTATTGAAGATCTGTGAAATGTTTACGGGTTGATTCTAAATGAAAGTGCAGTAGGGCATGTCCGAGAACAACAATTTTTGAATGTTTACGGGTTGATTCTAAATGAAAGTGTAGTAGGGCATGTCCGAGAACAGCAATTTTTGGAGTTTTCCTTAGTTATCATTATCTCTCCGTTACTTTTAGGCACGCACTTATTCTAGGGAGACCGTGATACTTATATTTAAGCTTATATATATATATATATATATAAGCTTATTTAAGCTTATATTTAAGCTTAAAGTACTACCGTGTATTCGGCCTGCTTGTCTCATGTGTAAGTAGGGTTGGTTTGGTCACGATTAGCGATACAATTTAGCCCGACATTTTCTTTAGCATGGAGTTCCCGCTGAGGTTTAAGCATCACATTGCTTTATAACTACAAATTAGTGTGAGTTGCGCATCGTCCTATTCAAGCCTCATTATGGTCTTACATAAAGGTTGAAAAATCAGTCGCCTCTCTCTGGAGAGACTGCACTCTGTAGATACGCATCAGCGTTCAATGGGGATATGTAGGCCACGTACAACTGTTACCCAAGCGAATGGCACACCATTTACCCAGACATAGGCTCAGCTGTTGAAAAACTAGTCTCCATTACCATGACAGCAGTTATCGGTGGCATCCTAATGAGTCTTTTTGTTATCAGGACGTGTGCCATTCAGTGAGTGTTCCATATTTATTCTGCAGCCTCGTGCAACGCGAAGCCTGTTTCCCCGTCAAAATGTCCGAATTAATCGCTGGTGACACCACTACCCAAAGCTATAGTTCATTTTTCCGAAAATTGTAGTATTCATTGGTCGCAAGTATGAATAACTGGCAATGGATATCAGAGCTAATCAAGCTAACAGCGTGTATATAATATATGAGTTTGGCATATCATTTCTAATTTTTATCAAATTTTTATTGCTTCGGGTTGTTTTGGTCAGTTATTTGCTTTAGATTTTTCAAACGCTCCGCTTATTGATAAGGTACGAATGGTCAGTTACTCCTTCATAAGATTTATCCTAATGATCGCACGTGTTGTGCGAAAATCTAATTTCTTCAAATGGAAGCGTAAAGTTGCAGATCACATGCACGGTGTGAAATGTCGTCTTTGCAGTTGGGTAGACACACGATTGATAAGCAAGCTACTAAAATCGATAATTCAGAATGATCCACTGAAAAATACGTTGGATTCCAGACTTATCCTCATATTTACTTCATCTGCTATTGAGATTATCATCCTCAGAACGTACTAGATTACCACACGTTTTCTGCTCCTGCAACATCAGTTTTCTTTTGAAACTAAAGCTCCCATCTAATTTATTACAATTTTGACAAAACATTCATGGTTCGGGTAATTTATGATTACGTGATCGAAGGTCCGAAACAGCGTTCAATAAAACTGGTCTATCTTACGAGAACTTATACATCGAAATGTGCCTGGATTTACCCTAATCCTAAATAAGTTCAGCGCAGACGTGATTGGTTGAAATATGTTGGTTTAGATTACTCAGCGTAAAAAAAAAACTGAATAGTTTTAACTACGTGAAAATTCACACCAAAATTAACCTCTATAACTACCCCAAGATTTGGGTCCTCGACACGTGGAAAATTTGATGAGGCTTTGTGTGACGCATTTCTTTAGGTGTAGGTTTGCAGAATGAAACTCATAAGCCCTGATTCTTAAGCGGAAAACTATGGCGACTGTGGTGTTAAGCCATATAATAGTCCGAGAAGTCTCATCAAAGTGTTTCAGACGTTCAAATGCGCCGTACGATAGTCGGAAGTAAGCCACCCTACTTTTTTTACATTGAAACCTATGTTTATGGGTACCCATACCAGCAATTACGCAGATCGAAATGTATATCTCTTCCTTGTGAATCTTTCCGCTTCACGAAGGAACAATGATTTCATGAAATAACCGTAGTTTGAGCACCCTTCCCCCATCATAAGCATCATATCTGTCAGGAAAAATGAAAAACTATTTTGGGCATTCCTACAAGCTCAACTTGCTATGTGGGTGGATTATGCATCAGCACTTATGGAAACAGTAACTCATTTGACTGAAAATTACCTACCCGAAGTACTTTGCCTAGGGTGAGCTTTTTAGTTTATTACCCGAAATACCTAGCTGCTGTCTTAGCATTTTCTTAACTTTGTAAGCATTATTTGCCTGAAAAACTTAGGACACAAGGAAACCTCTTACTATTTGCAAATACCATAACACACCAATGTATTCAGCTATGTAACTCAGTACACCGTCTGTTTAAAGTTATCCAAGTATGCGAACTCAATGAAGAAAATCTGGAACCCCATATTTATCAATCACCTGATAACGGTAGCCTGGGAGTATACTCCTCTCCACATTCTGACACCCGCCTCCCACAGACTGCAGACAGCAGGGTGCGATCGCGAATGTTCGTCTTAACTGGACTTCTTCCCGCAACATAACGGTGCAATCGATTAGATCCAGTTAGCATGTTTGACAACTGTACGGTGTGTAGTAGTAAGTTCGTAGGTTCTTAGTAAGTTCCATCAAGCTGGAAATGGTAACTTCGATGGTTTAATTTTTCTCCTATGTCGTAGCGATTGCTACTAGGTCTGTGAGAGCCAATCATAGTGCACAGTGCCCTCTCTCCTCAAATCAGGACTGCTCACGGGGACTGGATGCAGAAGTCCGTGTAATAAGACGTCTTTATTCAGATGGAGTGATCTGTTCGTTAGTCTAACCTGATAGATGAGGGCGTGGCTATTCAACGGTTGGTGGATTGGATGTCACTTTGCGCACCAGCTGACCTGGTTCACAAGCCGTAGTCTATATTTGGCAAAATCACCTTGGTTTTCCTATGCCGGGACTACTACTAGTATTTTGCCTGCGTCTAAATGTTCGTAAGTTTGTTAGGGTTGCTGTTTTCCGACGCAGCAACATGACCCTTGAACAATCCTTTATAAAATTAATTTGCTGTCTATCCACTCGCTGTTTTTAACTGGTATGGAGTGGCAGCATAGTTCACCCACCCATTATATCATTCTAAGATGTGTTGCGCGATTATTCTGAAAGAGCAGTTACCATATGGTCGTTCATCTACTGCAACCATCCTTGTACTATTTCTCCAGTCATTCGAGCTAACTTGAAGGGGAGTTAGCGATGAGGGAGTCCCATCTGGCGATACATGTGGTAACCTAACTAAATGGTGATGGGTTTCTGAGAGTCATATTGAAAACCTGGGCCTTGATAGATATACACTCTCAGTATGTACCAAATTCAAAGGGTGGATTTTGGTTCTGGTGTTTTAATTTCGTCTTTTTAATATTACGCTCGTACACTTTCCAGTCATAGACAGAGAAGAAACTAGATACAGGTGGATAGAGAATAGCACGATCTCCACACACAGACTATATATATACTATATCTTTGTAAACTGTACTATATACATATATATACGTGGTCAGTGCTTGTAGTCACTAAATCTTTCTGACGTGATTGGCGGAACTGTTCAAGGTATTCCACTTCATCGCGGTCCTCAAAGGGTCAAATTTTGGGGTTTCTGTGTGTTTTTGTTTTTGAAACGACATTTGTACAGGTTATTGAACCGAGGCTGGTAACCAATTTGAAGTTGCTCATGTGCTGTTCGAACCCGGGTGGTCAGAATGGAAATCCACTCGGTCATCCGGGCCTGAACACATTTGCACCACCCAAACTAGAGGAAGGCTTTCATATCTCACTTCCCATTTTTACAGTTTACACTGACAGCATGACCAAGTGGTTTCATAACTGTTCAAAGTCGTCAAGGCATGTACTTTCCTGATTCTCATGGGATAAACAACTTCCCACGAACTCATCCGTTTTTCACACAGCTAAAACACTTAAGGTACTGCTCGATGCCAGCATTTTCACGGACGTGTTCCTGTACATCGAGTAATCTAACACAACTAAACACCAACAAGTTCCTACCTGGCCATAGCGATCAAACAAATCACCGTTGGATAGCTACTTGCAACAGGTCACATGTTTTCCCACAACAGGACCGATGTAGTTTGTCACACCTTACTGGGAATCTGAACCGTGACCGAAAATCTTTCTTTGCGTTTGAGTAATTCCAAAAAGCTCAGTTAGTTGGAAGAGTCGCAGCGGTTTGTTTGTCTATATTGCCTGTTTTTTCTTTCCCCCTCAATTCAGGGTTTTGGCTTTGTAACATTCGCGAACGCGGAGGACGCCGAACGGGCGCGGGAAAATTTGAATGGGCGAGTCGTCATGGGGAGAAAGATTGAGGTAAGTCACTTGAACGCCTCTCTCTCTCCCTCTTCTCCATCTTTTGAGAATTTCGTGAAAAAACCGGTTATGTTGGCATATTCGATAACATTTTGCTCCACAATATGAAAGATTCGAATGTATTGTAGGGCACTGCTCAACAGCCGAATGTGACACAAGGATGTTTTCCAAAACAAATCTTGCTTGTACATTATTTTGAACAAGCTTGGTGGCTGCACAGCTCGTCAGAACTCTTCAAACTTACCCAGCGATCCGCTCATCCTGTTAAGCACCTTGTAGAAACATGACTCAAGCGAGATAGAGCAATGTTATGTGCACGAGAGACGACCGGATGCAAATCTAGACAATGCTTTGCCATATGAGTTTGCTGGCATTTGATGGGTTCCCACTGAACATCATATTTCATGCAGGTTTTTAAGGCTAATTTCTCGCGATATCTCATACGTCAAAACAAGTTGTCAGTTGGGGTGTAAATCATTGGTTATTTGTCTGCGGTAATCCTCCAATGCAATTTTCATCATCTCGATAAGGATTATAAACTGTGCAGCCTGTTTCGAATGCTAATCACGACGTCAGCTAATCGTTTTGCCTGATTCTGGACAACACTGTTTGAAATTTGCACTATACAATAAAGGAACTTGGATGCCATTTTCTCATAGAAATAAATCAGGTTTGAAATCAAAACCTCATCCTCTTTTGTGAGGTAGAATCTTCATATCGCCCGAAAAAGAAATCATTTCTTCAGACTTGTGTTATAAATGATATGCCCAACATGGGCAAGATGAAATAACGGCTTAGGCGCTTTAACCATTTTTTGTACCGAAGAAAGGACTTATTCAGTTAGAAAATTCATTTCTATCTCGTTAAGAATTCGGTTCGCTTTATCTACCGGTTTTATTCTGGTACAGTGTTTTCTGAAAAGCCGTCCGTTGTGTTTGCTCGCTAGTGGGACTACAAACATCTCTGAGTATGAAGGCCGTTGGGTTGCAGTGACAGGTCACCCGTACTCATGAGAGTGTCGTCCAACGGCAAGTAGAGAGAAAGCCTGACAGAATAGTTTCACTTGAGAATGGGCGGAATTAGTGAGATAAACTACTGGCTCCGGTGATGAGCGACCAAAACAGCAACGACTGGGTTTGGTGTTTCGCGGATCTTTCTTTTTTCCATTTTCGTCCTTGCAGTCATTTCAACCCCATTGTTCTAGCCTTCAGCACATATGCTACAGGCACTAAAATGTACCAGGTTGACTAACACTAAGAAAGTCAGTAAATGGATTCAGGTACTTTTTCGGAAAAATGACACGCGTGACGGTGCTGTCCGATGCTTAGAGCTGACAAATCAGTTGCAACAATTTGGCTTTCACGAAAAGGGGTCTCAGCAGATAAAGAGGTCAAACGGCATGGATGTATTCCAAGCTGAATCTGTCAGGTAAGCCTTTTCGGATAAGTATCGTTTAGCGGTTGTATCTTTTGACACATGGCTAGCAAACGACTCACGAAAACAAGAATCGTGTGTATACTGAGATTTGGCTATTTTAGATATAGATTTTACCCAATATGTGAAGTAAGTATAAGCTAAAAGTCAAGAAGCCCTGTAAATCTGTTTTACTCTTGCTAGGACTAACGTGCCTTAGCAATCGAAACAGGGGTTCAAAATGGAAAACTTTTGGACAAGCTCACCCACACTAACATTCGGCCACAACCGTTTGATTAACAGGGAGTACTTCGTTGCTAGTGTTTATGACCCCATTTGGCTCTTACTTTTTCAGTTCACATCACGTGATGTCAGGTTCCTCTGTTGATTACATCTCAGATGCTGTTCTGTGTGATATGTGAGATTTTCCGTTCTGAGCGGGTAATTTGTTTTTTGTAAGTGGTAACAGAATTTCACTTTGCAATTGAACTAGGTTTCCCATTTTGTCGGGCTTAGGAAGGTATAATTAGAAAATTAGCTTTGATCTCGAACGGAGAACTTTCCAGTCAAGACCTCTTGACTTCCGTGCACTGGCTTCAATTAGTGAACCAAGCTATTGAACGGGTGTGACCAGTGCAACTACCAGACAAAGTACGCCGTTACCCGTACACAGCGGACGGATTGAGGAGGAAGCGAACACGTCCAAGTCTACTCTCTCACGAAGAACTTTAAGGGCGGTTACAGATAATTGATTTTACAGTTTCCCAAAACGCTGCCCGAACATAAAAAGAACAGTTCCAATGCAGCCCATAGTGTCATCTGTAACGATGGTCGATTGATGTTCGTATTGCATTGACAAAGTACGGTGCATCCAGTCCGATTCATCATATGAATAGGGCAGCAGGATTGTTGACGTTGATAACCTTAAACGCCTGGAATTCTGAGTTGTCTTCACGCTAAACTAGTTCTCTTAGTGAGGTCTGAGGGTACAGACCAACGCTGTTCTTTTTCGATCGATTGATGGCAGTACTGGTCTGGATATTTGAGTCCAAGTGCATATAAACGGAACAAAACTATCAAGCCTGGAAACGGAGTTTTTGCTGAACTGATATACTATACAGTTTGCTATTTAAAAAAAGCATTCAGAAGTGATGCAGGGTACACATGTCATACGAATTTCCGACGATTTGACTCCAATGGTACACGTATGTTCATAGTTAAATTCCAAGGTTCGTAACATATGCAGCCAATTTGGGCGTTCGGTTTCTTTCCTTAAGGCACACAGATCAGGACTCTTTTTGGTGAATAATGGATAATCATATGTAATGTGCGCAAAGAAGTTACCCTCAGTTGTCTTCAATGTGGTCACCATCTTCATCGCTAGTATGGGACCCCAGTGCATCCATCCTAAGAGATGTGTTCACGTTCCGTTTGGCTCACTAGGTTATTTCACTAGTTTATCTTTCCAGTTCTTTTTTTCCGAAACTGATCACGGCTTGTTGTTTTCATCACTTTCTCGCAGGAACCTTGCAGCTAATGGCAGTTTTCGTCTCAAAAACTTAGTCCCTTTCTTCTCCTTACTCACAAGCTTTCATTCCGCTGCCGTGAGTAGACACAATCCTAATCGGGTTGCTACAGCAACACACGTCGATATCTCGTTTGAGATCCAGTGATTCAATTGTGTTTGTCCTGTATGTTGACTGCATGCACGAATTGCCCAGCTCGTTTGTCTCCTACTTTGCATCACTAACATCCCTGTTGGGACAAATCTTCTCGCATCAGTCCTATTCCTGAAGGTTTCAGAGGATTGATGGGTAACACACTGTTAAATGTGGGTCATGCTGAACACCCACCTTATTCTGATGTAACAGTTATCGGTGTTGCACAATCTTTCTAGGTAATTATCTACTTGATCTTTCCCGTGTACGCACGTTTGCGGTGTTGCCCTTGCATGTGGGACCCTTTGGGTTCACCTGACTCTTGTTTCATTCCAGCTAGACATAGCCAGAAAAGAAACAAGCATCTCTGTGACTATCCGTCCATTGATTGGCCTGCTTGACATACGCGTAGCACACACAGCACGTTAACTCTCATCCCCATGCGATTTTAGTAAAAATTAAATTGACCAGTGTTTGAGTTTAAAAACGCCGAGCTGTTACACCGCTGTTTACTGTATGCGCTCGTTTATTTGCTCGTTTGCAGAGTCGTTCCGAACTGTTCACTCTCACCTGCTCCTCTCACAGCTCTGAACCACTGTCAATCTGACACTGAACGTTGTTCTGCACTCTGTCGCATATGTTCAAGTTTTTAGTCTGGCCTGAATGCTTTGTTTCTCAAGTTGATCACTATGCATTCGTTGAATCAGCTTATTGTGCATCTGTCTTATGTTCTTTTCCGAACTAGCCCGCATACTATTGATTTCGCGCTGTTAAGTCGAAGTTAACCTGACAAACTTCCGACCCATCATGGTGGGAGCACCATGGCGGCAGGTCGTGCACTCAGCTTGTTGAAGAACAGTGGTGCACGTAAAAGACCTCAAACAGAGAGTAGCATATAACTGTGACGTTACTTAAACCGACTTCCTTCAGGACAACTGCGTTTGACGTAACATAACTGGCTACGAAATATGCAATAGGTCGTGACAAGAAGTATAGATATAGATAGTCCGGCGGATTATTGTGATTTGACAAGTCACCTCACACGGCTGTAGAAAAGTGATTGAGAGTATAGTACAGCTGCGTAAAGTGGGATGGAGAACAGGACATTAGGAACGGAGTAGCCAACGTTCTGCCTTCTTTGCAGCGGTCGTTTTTTCAATGGGATGACCTAAATCACACGATATTGCTAGGCAATCAAAACGAACATAACAAAGTTTTAGGCCTCTCCATGTTTCATTTTGATTTGTATTGCTAACAACTGATTTTCGATGAACGAACTCAGGCGTTTTTCCCTTTTGGGCTCTGAACTTTATGCGGAATATGATGCGCCAGTACCCACCCAGTGTACTAACGACAAGCTATGTCTGCGTAATTAAATTTCAGCTCCAGCGTGTATAAAGAATTCGAATTTATGGTGGAACTTCATCGAGTTTCCAGAATTTTCCACGGCAGAATGGTTAGAAGATGGCTGAGTTTAGCGGACGTCTCAAAACTCAGCCATCAGGGGGTTTCCATCTATTGTTTTTTACTTCAGGTTTCGGGTAAAAATGTCCAGTGCAGCCTTAGGACGAGGCATCAAATTCTCAAGGAAAAATAGAACTCTCTGTAGGTTTTCAATCAATTGGGAAAAGTTTGGAACCGATTGAGAAGTCATCCTTTCAGTAGGGCTTGGTAAACAATCGGTAAAAAAACTACCGATTGTTTACCAAGCCCTGAAATCTCTATAGGTTTCTTGATTATTGTTTTAACCCTGGTAACTAAATTCACATCAGTTAGAGTTGAGGTCCCGACACTGGCAGAAAATTCGGAGAATAAAGCGCGTAGGTCGGATATGGTCACATTTCCGTAACGAAACAATCACGAGAAGTGTTGACAGAAGAACAAATGCTATATATTTTTGAGCTGAGCATCAGTGTAGCCTGAGAAATTATTTTACAGATTTTTGCTAAAACTACCACCATTCTCCGTAGCCTAGTCGTTTACATCAACACACAACCTACTCAGTGCTCTTGCTGGCAACATATACCCGGATCCTTGTTAACGCTTTACGTTTTATCTGATGGTTTGGGCAGCCAAGGTGCGTGAGCCTTTCTAGGTCTCCTCTGATGATCCCGTTACATTCAACTCCAAAGTGGGCTTTTCCCTAATCTCTTCAATCTGGAACTGCACTTTCTCATATCTTCTAGCAACCAACTGTCTGATAGTTTTATTCAGGGCTTGTCAAGAATTGAGCCCACTTTGCGATTCTACCTAGAAGAAGCGTAGTTGATACATCGTAAACCCACCTGCTACGTTAGATGATCAGGATGTGACTACTTGGTTAATACTACTGACAGTAATAGTTGTAAAATTGAATCGCCAGTAAATCTCTTGGAAAAAATGGAAGGAATTCAGAAAATGTTCAAAATCTTCAGCAACCTGTTTAGCCAACCAAGTTCTTTCTAGTGTTACCAATACAAAACTGTACTTATAGCAATAATAATGCCCCGACTATCGGTGATCAGCTTTCGTAGTCCGGCGCAACTGGTTTCGTATTTGTTTCTAGCAAGTACATGATTGCTGGCATGTGGATCAACTTACTGTAAAACCCCTGTGAAATTATCATCATCTCACTGTTCTGCATGAATATGCACTTTGCTCGACGTAATGCGAAGTGGAAAACTCCGCCTTTTTATCTGTTTTTTTCTGCTGCGCAGTCGTACGCCGGATGCATGTGCAGTGCTACCAGGATCTAGAGTTCAGCTGCGAAAAACACGTGTGTTTGTGGAACACATGTTTGAGCTGCAATTTTTTGTTATTTATAAGCATGTTTTTCAGCGTTACGAGATTTTATACTAAGACCGCTTTCAGTCAGTGTCGATAGGGATGATACCTCAAAGGTTTTAGGTGATCTGGATTGAAACCGATCGTGGATTTAATGATAAAGTCTGTCTAACAAGACAGAGTTGTGGAGTAGACGATATGGTCGCAATATTGCACTTTCCTGGATAAACTTTGTCAATGGATTTGAAAAATAAATGAATACGCGCCAATAAGACACTAGCATTAGCGAAATACTCTCATTTACATACCAATTTGGTTTTGATGAGAGACTCACCCGGAACCCAGCTGAATCTCTCGTTTGTGATGTTTTTAAACAACTGAGTGCGCTGCACCAGGCACCCTCACATTTCAGTTAGCACGATATTCGAGATATCACGATGCACTATATACACAGCATACACTACTCATAAGGTTGCTGAAAACTCTTCGACAGCCCGCGACCGATTTCGCCCTTCTTGGGAGTCATCAGGTAGGCGCAGTCCTTGAATTTTCGTCAAACTCATGTTCCGCTCGAAAGTATATTGTACAAAATAAGCAAAATACACTCATTCGCACACCACTTTGGTTTTGACGGGAGACTCACCTGGAACCCAGCGGTATACGTCGTTTATACTTTCAGGCCGTAGAGCGCGAGTCTCCATAGGTATACTTGTGCTTTTTTGAGTTGAGTATTTTCCCCAGTACTTTTGTCAGTATTCCTCTAACAGATCTAAATGGAAGAAAGGTGTATTTAATGGGAGGAATTTAGGGTGAAGGCTGAAGAACTGCTTACTGCGCTGTACTCCAGCGCTTGCACTGAGCCTGCTGTTCTAGGGTTGCTTCAGGAGCTGCCCTATATCCGAACAACATTTGACTTCCAGAGTGCTCTAAATACACCGGCTGCCTAAACGTTTAATCTCACGTTTAGTAAGTGCCAAAAGATCTGACATCTGCCTACTGTTTCGCTTCGTGAACTTCCTTTGCTTCAAGTTCACTTCACGTTGGATGAGGGAACTCCATCTGCACCAGTTACGGTGAACACAGTTGGGCAGCCCCCAATGAAACAGTCATTTAGATAGTGTCATATCAAGTTGGTTTTCATTGGAGACTCAAACAGACCTGTTGTTCAGTATATTCTTCAACTGAATGTGCAAATGAGTTTATTTGTGGAAACTTGAGTTCAACTAGAACACAAGGTTGGCAGAAACTCGGGGACTCGACGGATGAATTTCTAAGATTATGACTTCTTGACTGGTTTGAAACGTTTTCCGACCGAATGAGAGCAACGCGATTCAGACGTCATGTCACGCTTGACTTAACAATTTTCTGGTTTGAGTAAGAGGGTTTGCGTGTGTGAGTCTGCGTAAATTCATTACAACAGCTGGTGGACTATAACAATGCCGATGGGCGCAAATGAATGGGAGCCATCCTCTTCCTGCCTGGAATCCGCACTCAGCTGCGTGTAGTCAAACCAGCGCAAAATGACAGAAGAATGGCCTCACTACTGTGACTGACACACTTCAGGTGCCTGTTAAATTCTTAGATCGCGGTACGCAGGCACTAATTGTAGTCATTGAATTGTGTCTACTAATTCCGCTGGAATGCATTGGCAGAGGTTTTGTATTTCTGTGGCATTTCGAGGTGGGAATTAAACGTGACGATTGTGTTCAGCTGCTGGCGCCTCTGAATATCTGCCTTATGCGCTCGGGTGGAAGTTATGTGCAGTCCCGTCAAACTTCGCAAACCGGGGTATCCGTGTACCGAGGTCTCAGAAGTGAATGTGCATCTTAGCTGTGTCAACAGCAGCAGTCTGACCAATCTTGCACCCATCTAAATAGGTCTGACCACGTGCCTAAACATGCATGGTAGCTGAATGCGAAGCAGGGTTCTGTGGAGTTATCCACATCCCCAGACCGCAGCTCCAAATTGCATCAACCCATTGGCACTATGGCAGTTCACCAGCCAAGCAACGAATACACTCCAACTCCCAATCTCAATCTAATCCGGGGTAGTAGAAGTCGTTTGCATGCCAGTCGCCCCGCAGTTTTCTCAGACTGATACGGGGTTCACCTGGGGTACTGACTGATTTGACCTTTGATGAGGGACCTTTCTCATTGTTTGGTCGCCTTCCTTTGGCACAATTTGACCTACCTATCTGCACGTCCAACATACAAGCCTTGGGCAGTCAAGTAATCCTTCACGCTCACTAGACCTAAGAGCCAAACACGACACACGACGACCAATTCATGCCACCATTTTACTGGTTGGAAAGATACATGGACAAAGATCACCTACGGTGGTCGAAAGGCTGGAACTATAAGTCATAGCCTTTGACGCCGTAATTTGATGTGAAAACTTACTGAAGACCATAAAGTTATTTGTGACCGAATTGAAAGACAAAGCTGTGCCACCGGTACCGATGTTCAACAGGGTCCACCGTCCCCAAGGTTCATCTTCTCTGTCTGTGCAAGATGAATCCATATTCTGGCGATGTAAGAACAGGTATTTGAAAAACATGTTAGTGACACAGCGCTATAGGACTTGACGGCAGGTATACGTGTCTCTGCAGCAGTGAAAGTCTTGAAGTTATTACTTTCTGAAAGGTTACTCCGTGCGGAGGTTTTCTCAAAGAAAGAGCCATTTCGTTACTTGTTAGTGATCTGACCGCTATCGAAATGCGCGAAATTTTCCCCTTTCTGGAGCAGCCTCTCCCCTTCGGAGTCATGATTTAACTTGAACTCGTAAAATCTTATTTTCCAAATGTATCTCAGTTCGCAAAGACTAACTTGTCGAGTGCTCAGTTACATTTCGAAATTCTTTGTCGGTCGAGGCTGATGGAGATTGCAAATGGCAATTCATAAGTCTTCAGATTGTCTCCCCCAATAAATTTCGACCTAAATTAGGCGTTAGATTAAAATTGGCAAATTTTCAGACAGCTGTTTTGCCCGGGATACAGACAGATTTGTGTACACACACAACATAAAAAGCAAGTAGTGAATTGAGGGGAAAACTGGAGGGATAAAACTCTACACAATGATGGACAAAGCACACGAACCAGGCTGGGTATCTGAAAACCAGACTACAGAGGCTTTCTCCGATTCAGAGCCAGTGAGATAGACGTGCGCAATGAGACACATGACGCACCACGTTTAGAGTTTCTGGTTTGTTTTAACTAGCTGGTTATTTGGACAGCTTATTAGTCTGTAAGTAGCTAGATAGTTTGGTCCAATCGACTGTCTACCTTTGGGAAGAAACTTCTGTTCCAGGGTGTGCACGAACGAAACCAAAAGTGCCAAGCCCAGATACATTTAGTTCCTCAGAAATAGAAGAATTATTGGACTGAAAAATCACATGGCACGTAAGAGGTAGTTAGTTCAGAGTAAGGAGTTGTTCGTGATCTGTGAATGTCAAATGAACCTAAATTAGACAGTTCGGTCGTAGATATCGATAAACCTGACTTTTTAAAGTGGACACAACGAATTCTTCTCACTAGCCATACGTGCATAAGGAATCCGGAGCCAGACCTGACAAAAAGAGGCCAGTATAAACCGGATGCGTTGGGTGTAGGATACCTCAGGAATAGAACAATCAAATGTGTTCAGCCAGCACAAAGTACTCAGGAATTTTTGTGAATGGATTTCTTCCCTACTCAGTATGGTAACATTCAAATTATATCCTGAGTTTCGCCCCTGTAGGTATGAACAAGATTCGTGGGACTGCAATTCAAGAGACCCGTAAAAATCGGTTTTTTATGTGGACATGAGTGGATTGTCTTTTGTACAAATACTTATTTGTGTGTGTCTGGTTGCTTGATTATATCGTGTTCCAATCGGATTTTGACTGTCACGACTCCTCTGCCATGGCTCTACTATAATGCACAACTGCTTCCTGTTTTATAGTCTCCTGCTTTCGTTTCACGACTTACTTGCACTGATTGCATTAATTAGATTGCATCCGTCGGCCCGTCCCAGTATTGTTTATTTTTTTATTGAGTCACTCAAAAAAAGGAATCGCTTAGCAAGCATGCGTAATCACATTGTCAGTTTCGTTTTTCTTCGTGAGCTCATCATTATATCCGGTTTGTCTATTTATGCCCCAATCCATACTTCTCTCTCCCCCTTTTGTCACCTGTTTTTACGCTGACTACGCGTCTTCGGGCATGTTACTTACACTTGCTAGGTAAACCATGCTACGACGCGGGTGCTAACGAAGAAGCGATCTGATGGCCAGAATACTTTGAAAGGTAAGTGTGAAATACCGCAACCGGTGAAAGAGAACTACAGTTTGGTCCACGAAACCAGCTATTGATATGAGCAAGGTAGCTGATTTAAAGGCCAATTTATTCCCGTGTAGTAAATGCCGGTGCTGAAGCATCCAACTCAGTTCACTAAAGTACTTTCACTCTTTCACAAGGTTGCTGGAAACTCTTCAACAGCCCACGACCGGTTTCGCCCTTCTTGGGGCTCATCAGGTAGGCGCAGTCCCCGAGTTTCCATCAATCAACCTTATGTTCTACTTTCATTCTTCTTTCCTTGGTGAATGCACATTTTCTGCATCCATTTGCTTTTATGAATTGCAAGAATGAGTCTACAATAAGGCGTATTCTTCAACCTGTCTCTCCGGAGGGAAAAGATTCTTCGCATTCAACGAATAACTGAAAAGACATGCGTATATTTGTGCACGTTTCATGCGGTACATGTAAGATATAACTCTACTCTCAGAACGTTTCGGGGACGGTTGTTTATAAATGTTTATGCATGCTTACTTACTTCGGTGAAATTCACTGGTAGAGTAACACTCAAAGACAATTTTTATGTCGTTTGATATGAAGCCTAGTATTGTGTTCCTTTTATGTAATAAGTACTAGTCAGGAGCACCTAATATGCCTTTAGAAGAAGACCTGGAATCTCACTATTATTGGCCCAATGTCTGTTTCATGTCAGAGGATTTGAGACACAACACGTTTAGGTTTGCCACCGGCATTTTTAGCATAAAGAACTTGGCTAGGTCTAGGCTGATTTAGGCTACTCTTTGACACCTATGGAGGTTCCCGATACGAAACTTTGAGTGACGCGAATATCAAAAGGAAGGATTGGGCTCGTAATTCTACGGTACTATTTACACAAGGGTACAACAAACCTCACATTCGGAGCGTCACAGCTCTGTTACTGACCCGCACAGCGCAGTGTCAACGTCCGCACACCAAACAACGGCGAGCGGAATGATGGCTTAGTAGCGTGAGTTGCGGTCACCCCTTCCAACGACAGTTTCGTGATTCCCATTGGACGTGCGATCACACGGAGCACCTGAGGAAACAAGTTAAGGCAGGCTCAGCAAACGGGACATGAACGTGCATGGGCAAGTAGGTCAGCGGCGCACATTCACACACACACACACACACACACACACACACACACACACACACACACACACACACACACACACACACACACACACACACACACACACACACACACACACACACACACACACACACACACACACACACACACACACACACACACACACACACACACACACACACACACACACACACACACACACACACACACACACACACACACACACACACACACACACACACACACACACACACACACACACACACACACACACACACACACACACACACACACACACACACACACACACACACACACACACACACACACACACACACACACACACACACACACACACACACACACACACACACACACACACACACACACACACACACACACACACACACACACACACACACACACACACACACACACACACACACACACACACACACACACACACACACACACACACACACACACACACACACACACACACACACACACACACACACACACACACACACACACACACACACACACACACACACACACACACACACACTAATACACGAGTGTTTGACGTGACGGCCTCTGCGGCAAGGTGAGTGGCGGATACGGATAAGTAAATGGAGATCAAATGTACATAGGCGGAGTAAGCAAATGAATGAGGGAAATGCCATAAGGTTAAGTTAGGGTCAACATTACCAGTGTTCCATTTCCGACTAGGTCCATTTGATTGTGCCTCCTTTAAAAGCGGGTCCAGTAGAACAAATCTAAGCTTCAGGAGTGTTTTAATGTACTGCTGCGCACCATTATTCTCAACCTGAAAGCTTTGCCTACATGTTTATTTATTACATAGAGTCGGCATGAGCATGCTTTCATATCACTACACACTAGAACTCTTGCAAGTACCAGCTTTCATACATCCTTGCGGATGTATCTAAGCCGAAACATACACTCATATTCATCTTCAGATAAGTGCTTCAATTCCCACCTCAAGCCAATAAGGTCGGGCATTTTCACCAAGCGCAATAGCTTTGCTTTTTTTCGCAAACACATGTTGCGATACCAAGATTTGCCAATACAGTTGATCAGCATGACTCATTTTATTTCTATGACTTGTGGCTTTACATTCTGACGTGACTAGCCTCTTGACCGTTTTTTCTCAATAGGTTCTGCATTCCCAAACACTTCTTCCAACATTGCAAACCCGGTCTATCAGCACCTGATGACTCAGGCTGCAGCAAGGTTAAAGGGGCCAGGACCAGCTACAGCAACTGCTGCAGTAGCTGCCGCTGCCGCAGCTGCCGCGGCAGCCATGTCCAACAACCGCTTCCTTGCCAGTTCTCTTGGTGGAGCAGCCCTCCCCAGTTCACTTCCTTCTTTACTGGTCAGGGCAAACAACTCAGCTGCAACTTTGGGTAACTTCTTTCCCATATCAAATCAAACCCAAAGCCATACTCCTTATTTGATGTCTCCTACACAACAAGAACAACGACTTGCGTTGAATTCTTCGTCTAACCAGCAAACACAGGCACTGTTAGCAGCGGCAATGTTGGAAACTTTGAATCAGATGCCTGTGGCCAACACCAGTAACCAGCTGCTGCGTCATCCGTTGGCTGGATCGTAAGTGTATTCCTGTAAATAAGCACTACTCACACCTGTGCACGAAATGTAACCTTTGGCCCTGCAATAATTTAGCCTGTGGTTCATATGAGCTTGTAAGCGAGCGTTGCGAACCTCAGGCAGGAATCAAAACCATCCTGCCTCCTTCTAGGCTAGTCGCCGCCACAAGTTCCACTGGAAATTGAAATTGGAGACAAAAGCGTACTGGCCTTTTTTCTTGCAGAATTCGTACAATCGGAGTGGAGAATTGTTCCAAATGTTGTGTACGAAACCAATTATCAGATAGATCAAACGAGCTTATTGGGATATTCGGTCATAGTCAGTCATTTGCAGTCAAGTATTGTCAAGCATTATAGTCAGCCGTTTCCAACCGATTGCCTTACCAATCACACGGGCATTCTTATCAGAGACAAATACTGCAGCACTCAGTTAGCTAACCAACTACCAAGACTTGTCTAAATGCGAGCCAAATGGTTAGATCCAAGATTTGAAAAGCCTAAACCAGTACTTTTTCAAGAAATATACTGTCGTTATCATGAAATCTGAGCCACACTATTTCATAATAAACACTGCAATCAGGTCACTCATTTGAAGATCATGGAGCCATTTTTGTAAAAGTTCTCACGGTGGATTGCACATGGTTTTGTACCCCTAATCTTTTTTGAAAAAAAGACAATCCCTGTACTTAGCCTATCTCGACGATGTGATCTAGTTTATTCAATCAAAGAACACAAATCCAATGGAATGTGATATGTCTGTTCCAGACCCTATATCGTCGACCCGTTTCTGTCGGCTTCCACGGGACAAACGAATAGTCTTCCAACGAATACAGCCCCCGGAATGAACTTTTTCAACACACCAGCACTGCAGCCCAACGTACTGGGAACCGAATCTCTACTTAGCCCGCAAATCAAATCTTGCAACTTGCTAAATTCTTCGCTGACAGGGACGAATGCAGCTCTACCGTCTGTCCCAACCCCGGTAAGTTTGAACTCATCAGCCATTTATATGGCCCACATAGCATTTCTACCAAGATCTGCCCACACAAAGAAACGAACTAGTTAGCCTATTCTTATCGTTCTTTCTCTCCATGTATGTCGTGAAGATATTATCCTTTCTGCGCACGGGTCTCTTAGATGGATTTGTGCACTCATTTTGCTTGGAGCTTCAGAATGATCGATTTCCTGGATTTGGTGCTCTACACTCCAATTTACCAGAGAAACTCTGGGTGGTTCTAACTCTCCTCAGGCACTAATCCCGAGGATAAACTACCACACCTTGCAAAGGTTTTCTTTACGTGAACGACTAAAGTCGTCGAGTCGAGCAAAATCAAAGACACCTTTTGTATTTAAATTCAATCAGAAGTTCATAGATTCTAGGATGAATATTTGGATGCAAAATAGGTGATATCAGGCCGAGACAGAACCATAGACTTAGTATTCAAAGAATCGCGCATGCCTAACATTGAGTGTTGGTCCAGTAGGAGGCGTAACGGAATAACAACCCACCACTGAGCGTCACCATTGGAACCCACACTAGTGTTGTCTTCCACATCACCAAAATGACACATGTATTCTCCATAAAAGGAAGGGATCTTTGTGCTCCGTCTTTATGCCGTTTCCATACTTCAGCTACCATCCCCAATTATTGTCTATATATTCCGGCTTGAAGAGTAAGTGCTCCATAAAAGGCTCATAAAAGGTTCCTTCTTATTTCCAGACAAATCCTCTCCTAACGGCCATGAGACCAAATCTGTCTTCCAACCTCAACATGCCATTCGTTAGCGGTTTGGCCGGTTCCGCGCTTACCAGTCCCAGCACTGGGACGCAGGGAAACGATCTGTCTGGCTTTGATTCCAGGCTATGGCTTTCAGCCCTTGGCAGTCAGAGTGGGGTCACAAATTCTCTTTTGCAGTTATACCAACAGCAGCAGCAACAACAACAAAAACAACAGACAACTATGCTGAGAGATGCCATGAAACCTACTGGATGTGACAACAATGTAAATCTTGCAACGTTATATCGACCCCAAACGGCCACAGCCACTTCAGATTGCTATCCAACATCTACTGGTCCGGGTCCTGTAAAGCCCTCGGGAACCGGTGACGATGCAACATCCACTGGAGTAACTTACTGTTCGGACTTGATGACGACACAGTGAGTTTTCCTACTTTCAGTGATAGTTGGTGAAAATGTCTTTGGAGAACGTCATTGCAATTTTTTGCGTTCGTTGTAAGTTCAGAAGTTCGGTCCACCAGTTAGGATACTACCCTCAAGAAAGCTACACTTCTAAGAATAAGACAGTTTTCTATTGTCAGTTGAGATTTCATCCTACCAGTGAGGCCAATATGTGTTGAAAAGCCGGGAAGCACTTTAGAGCTGTTTTACCCTTACTGAGAGTACTAAGCTTGGAGCACTCCACAAAACTCAACTTCGAATCCCCCACTTTCCTACTAAGGGTTGAACATTTAACCCTTCGGCCTCGAGCGGTTGAACAGCATGTTATTAGCTCTCATTTAGCCGGGATTTAAAAACTAGCGATTGCTTACCAAGCCCTTCTGTAAAGCGACAAAACCGCTCATCCTTCAGTTATAGAAATTAGATGACATGGTTATGTGGGGACTAGCTCCTAGAGTGTTGACTTCTCAGATGGAAGTTTCACTCAGCTTGCGAAATTCTTCTTCCTCTGAGACACTTATAGGTTGGTCGATTGGCTTGAAATTGACATTAGAAGAATCCACCGAAAAATTCTGAAGGACACTTGTTCAGAATTATATTCATCAGGTATGACTAGTCTCACACAAATCGCCTCAAGGATTTTTTTATTGTCATTCAATCTTGATGGTAGGTGGTGGGCTCTGTATGAAGTTCACCTGCGTTCGTCTAACGTTTGGCAGTGCCCTCGGCAGCCCAGACGACATAGCACCCGCCAGAAATTCGGGAAGTCTGCTGATATTACCCACCTCTAAACACGTATTTTCGTGCATTATATGTGTATTTGGCTTTCTCCGTCCTTTATGCGAAAGGCGCTCAAGTCTTTAGTGGATATTTACCGGCAAACAAATTCAGGAAGCTAGTGTTTCTTTTGAGAGCCTAACGGCACTCATTTTTAAATAAATAGTTTTAGTATTCACTCTTGCAGTTCTCTATTGTACTATGAGGATAAAACTCGTGGTACGAATAGCGTCCTGAACACAACGGATTCTCCGCATTCTCCTCGTTGCCTGACTGCAGGCTGATTGCTTCTCCTGGTTGTCCCCAGCCCATCGCACGCACCTAAACACGTCTCAAAAATCATAAACCATCACAGATGGGTTGGTTATGCCATTTGTTTGAGTAAACTTTGGAAACCGTCGGTACCAAGGACAAGCTTGGAAAAGCTACTCTCAGGGTCTCGCACGCGGAGTATTGGCCGAGTTGGGCTTACCCTGTGAGAGGTCATTTTCCATGGCTACACTCTCCCTAAATTTTTCGCTGTTATATATGACTCCTTGATAAATTAGTTTGCAACACACAGTACATCAAATTACCTGCATAGCGCTATTGGTTAGTTGTTCAACGACGCATCCAGTCACTCTAATTAGACTTATAAGTCAGCAGGACTGTCTACACATTGAACTAGGAAAATATCACTAGCATGCGTTACAAAGTACCGCTACCACTTCAGTGACTGTTTTGTTGTTTTTGCTGTGACTGTTGTCGCTTTATCATGTTTTCTTGCGAATTAGTATGGCTGTTCAACTCTACAAGCTTGCCACCCGGAAATAAACTTTGAATGGATAAAAAAATAATTCAATGCCTCTGTTACTGTCTGCCCCTCATGGTTGATAAATTTTTATGTAAGACATTATACAATCGTGTCCTCTCAACTTAGCTGTCTTTATGAGAGATACTGGGCGCTTACAAAGTGACTTTTTTTGGAATTTTCGCTAAATAACCTAATCATTTTTGTTTTTTCATGAAGGCACACAGATTCCCTAACTACCGCCGTTCCGGCCCCACCAAGTAAGGCCGGATTCGGTGCTGCGGCTGACCAAACTTATAATCCTCAAGTTGGTGTTAGCCTTTCGATGCCTTCTGTGATAACATCTCTTGGAATGCGATTGAATTCTGTTTCCGGGGGCTCATATCCTGGCGCAACCTATTCTTTCAATCTAACCTCACCGATCATCAACGACAGCCAAACACTATCCGCCCTACTGGCGGGGACACAGACAACTCAGCCGGCTATCTTGCAAGCTGGGCTTCCTCCGTCCGAATCTTTCAGCGCTCTTTGGCCTCCTGGATCTGGTTCGCCTAATTTTGGCAACTTGAGCCAAAATCTAAACGCGGCTTTTGCCTGTCCCCTTCTACTGAACAATTCTTCCAGTTTGCTGAGGTCCACTCATCCCACACTACCTCGATTTTGAACAAATTGTGACAAGTCATGCTGGCTACACCGGGTCAACTCCAGGATACTCCGAAGAAAGCTATGTTTTTCAAACAAGCTGCGCCACAATTTAAAAACATGGCTGTACTTCTACTTTCGTTGTCCTCATCGTCGTTCTTTTTCCGTTTCTTTCCACTTGGTTTCAGTATCACTTTAGCCGAATACTCTTTCGTGCCATGACTGTTTTGACAAGAACAATACGCAGCCAGAAAGCATGGATAATTCATTTTGATTTTGCGAGATGCATTGGTACGTATTCGTTCACTTGTTTTGTGTTTTGAATTTTCTCTTCCATACAAGATATCTTGTTTTGGACTGGTTTGAGTCGATGGTTTCATTTGCTCTTGTATGGTTTGAATTTGAAATGAACTGGTTAAGTTTAAATGCAGTAATTTATGAGACACGTTTGCTGTTCCGTATCTTACGAAACATTGAACCTCCTGAGTTCCTTCGACTCATCCTCGAAAACTTTGGAAACTGCAATAAAAAGGGAGCAACTTCACTTGTCCAAAGTATGGTTTCGCAAAACGACACCTAAATCGAAGTGGTCTCATTCAGTCAGCGCAGCATCATCTTCCTCCGAAACACAGACGTGGTTGGTAGTTAAATTCCAGTAACGAGCATACCATGACAGTTCGTATCGATCTAGCACAGGATGAGATCAATTACAGGAGGCCGAACATAGACGCCAACAACTGCCAGAGAAATTCACTGGCCTCACGGTATTCCTGCTAGAAACTAGATTATTCGAATAGTCATTCACCTACCACTCGTGAACCTCTCCCGGGGACAAGTAACAAAAGCCGGTTGTGCAACTGCTCAGACTGGAGATCAGAGACCACAGTGATTATCATGTTATGGAAAACACTCACATTATAAGCACACCGAAATAAAGGACGTGTGAGTCATTGGAACTCTGTGATAATTTGTCGCGCGATTCCAGAGAGAATTTTGTTGTTGGAACTGTGCGTTGCGCGTCCTAGAACCCACCTCAGAATCTGTCGACAGCGTCTACAAACCGAAGAAACAAACTTGCAACTATTTCAGATAGGTTTGGTAAACAATCGGTGGATTTGTTTACCAAACCTCTCTGAAACGATAACTACGCAATCGGTCCCAAACATTTTCCAATTGATTGAAAACTTGCAACCAGTTTAAAACGGTGCTGACATAGAACCACAGCAGAAACAAGAGATTTGAGACAAAGATCAGGTACATATATTTGTCCCCAGACATATTCCCATACATAGGACCTTCCTCTGCTGGATTTGCGCGTTACCTGTAAAAGGCAATCAACGGGGTTGCCGTAACGTGTGATTGTCTCGCAATTGGTGCTCCCTGATACATACATAGGAACGGACGGTATTCTCAAATGGACATGGTGCATGTTGCACGCAGCACGAATTTTCGACCTGGTAGACACTAGAGTAGAATCTATGTCAGGACTAACTGATCCCTGCGGGTTACCACTGTTTTTCTATATTAACTGTTTTCATGACTCGATTTATTCACATTCATTTCTGGGTTGTTGTGGAACACTTGTCCCACTTTAAACTGCACAACATTTTCCCCGCTTAATTTGTCCGATAGCACGCTACCCTTTCTGTACCATCCTGTGTTGCTAACTGCCCAAAGATCAATCTAGTGTAAGCTTTCCTGTGATTCTGCTCATTATTTACTGTTAATTTCTTATAGAACCACGGTCTACCTATCTATACTGTCTGCCAACGTCTGATTCAATATATTGTTTGCTGCCCAGTTGCGATCACTGAACAAACGCAGGTGAAGTTCGTAGAATTCGATTTCACCGCAATTATTACTGACCGTCTGTCGTTGAATTAGAATGCCCGTTACTTGTCAGATAAGACATCTAGATCGTGCGTTTAGGCTAACTAACCAATTCCTTGCCTTGAGATTACGGCCTTAGCACAGGGTCGTATGGGTTGAGTGATTCAATAATGATCATTGGTAAACGGTTCTTTTGTGTCAGCATACGCTCCAACAGATGGAAGCCCTGGAGCTGAGGAAGACAGCTTCACTCGTGATCTGTCACGGTTGCATCAGTGAGCAAGAAATAGAGATATCGTGACTCTGGTAGATGACATGATTGCCCAGGTCGTCTGGACAAGTCCTGAAGAAGCCGAACTTGGCGATCCATTGGGAGTTGGCGCTCACCGTAAAGACAATGCGGGACGACTTCGTTAGTTGTGTACTGGACACTTACATTTGTCAACACACAATTCCAGTACAAGGGCTCCCACCGTGAAACTTGGAGGCCAGGAACGGCGAACCAGCTGTGGATCATATGGCAGTCACTTACCGGTGAGAAGCTTCGAGTAAGACTGTCGTTCATTTTGCAGTACACCACTCGACTGTGACTACGGCATTGTGTGGGCTTGTGTATCTATTCGCTTCTCCCTTGGGATACGTCGGTTGGTGCAATTGTAATCAGTTCACCACTTGCAAAGCATCTCAGTAATTCAAAATATCCAGTTGTGTTCGCTAAGAAGCTCCCAGAACTCGACAGGAATAATGGTGATTTAGATGGCTATTGGAGAAATTTACAGGAAGAGTTGATCATAGACTCTGAAATTGTCTGCCCGAGGTCACCTGCACAACTCTGATGGTGCGCGCGAATCCACAATGCGGTTAATAATGAACAGCCTAATCATTAACAGATAGTGCTGGTGGATTGAAATAGCACGTAAAATGGGAAAAAAAGGCTCTGGTGTCAGGGGAAGACTGAATTATGTTTAGCTAATCTGATCAACTTATCCGAGGAGGGTGAGTGTTAGTAAAACTATCCTCTAAAACGAAAAGACCTCAATTCATTCACAGTAACGTCATCTTGAATGGTAAGCGGAATACTTTGAAGAACAGTTCGGCTGCGTTTCATCAAATCAACCTCTGAAATGACGACATAGACCCGAGTGGGATGTTCATACATTTTCGCCATTGAAAAGGGAGTTTAGCGTGGAATTTCATTAATTCAACGCACCCAGATACCATGTCCAGACGGTCTTTATCCTGCCCTCTTCGAAAAAGTTGACAAAGAATTTGGTTAGTCCCTCTTGGCTAACTTGACGGCTTTACTGCAAGATATGTGGGCTAAGGGGAGGATACAGACATAATAAAGTGCCTCGACAGTGATTTCCATATTCATGAAGTGTGCTAGGACATCATGCGAAAACCACTTGAGTCAGCAGTCTAGCGGCCGTAGCTTTCAATGTGCTTTCTGGTATTAGAATCACACTGGGTTCCACTTCGACCGGGTTCCATCGATCATATTTTTACTTTGCGAGAAGTGCTGGAACGGCGTTATTCTTTCCGATAACCAACTAACTTCGTCTTTCTCAACCTGAAACCTGCTTTAGACTCAGCTGACCGTCAGAAACCGTGTAAATGCCCGACAAGGAACAGTATCCCTTCTAAATTCTTGTCTCTTATAAAAGTTTTATGTGTATCCTCCCATGGATGCCAGTTCTAGAGATCTCAGGCAAGGGTGTACTATGATGTTCTTTTCCTTCAACTTCATTATCACTGTGATGATTGCGTTTCCTTTACCTGTCTCTAGCACCCTGGGTACTGAAGTACTCCCGAGGCTTTCGCTCATGGGCATTGCGTATCCAGATGATACTGCTCTACTCCGATCTGAACCTTTAGAAATGCAAGTTGTTTTAAATAATCCGAGTAATTCCGCCGCATAGTTCGATACGCGCTTCCTACCTGTTAAGTGTAAAGTGCTACTGCGGGATTGGGTGAGGTCGAACCGAACATCATTGTTGCAGGTGAATCGATCGAGGTGATGGGTAACTTCTTCTCTCAGGGCAGCTGCATAAGTTCTGGCGGACTGCCGAAAGACGAACTCACTTCCGGAATTCGGAAAGCCAGGACAGTGTTTGCAAACCTCCGATATTTGTAACACCGACATGGCATCATTCCGACTGCCAAGGCTAGGGTGTACAGTGCCGCGGTCCGATCTGTCTTACTTTATGGATCAGAGGTGTTGTCGCTGCGTGCTGAAGATCTTCGGAATCTTTCTGTGCCGGACCATCGGTGCCTCCGAAGCAATGCTTGGTTCTGGTGGGAAAAGCGAATCAGTAATAGCAGAGTACGCCAGCTGAGAAAATTCTGTCTCTTCCGAGCTCAGCAGGTTACACTACCAGGTTGTGCTGGTCCGGTCACGTACTTCGCACGTCTTGTACAGACCTTATCGCCAAGCTTTTTATCGGATGGAGACTATCAAGAGGTGATCAGTCCATAACTTGTCAACTCAGTCGTGTTGCGGTCCGTATGCGGTCCGCCGGATGAATCAAACCAGTGGTCAGTGACTGTATCGCGCGGCCAGTGGAATCCTTGCATCAAAGTTGTCGTCTTCACCGAGTTTCTCTCAATCCCTGCCACTCTGGACAAACAGAACCATTCAGTGTCAATGAAATGAATGGGCTATTGCTTCTAACGCGTGCCTCTTATTCCATTTCAATCATTATCCTCAGTGCACGAGGCTGTTGCGGCTGGAACCACTGCACCTCCGAGCCCGGTTTTTGAGTTGCAAAACCGAGTAAACTGACTGACTGCTCAACCTCGTTCCAGAGAGTGAAGTTGGAAGCCCGAGAGCTCCAGAAATACGAAAATTGCTTCCTGCCTGAAAAGTAACCGTGCTGCTGGTCCCCAGGGAATACCACCCGCAGTGTTCATAGATTGAGGTGAAATTCTCAATCGCTGATTACCTAACTTGTTTGCCCCTATCTGGGAGAAAGAGACTGTACCATTTGAATGGGATGAGTTGGCCATGCTCGGAGTGAGAGTCACGCTATCTGGGAGAAAGAGACTGTACCATTTGAGTTGGCTATGCTCGGAGTGAGAGTCACGGGCAAGCTGACTTAGTCATCATTGTAATCAGATCATTTGTTTCGCCTATCATACGTCGTCTTACGGAGTCTCGTGTAGACGGGAACCGTGAATAGCGAAAGATTAGGGTCGGGAACGGACTCTCTAGACCATATCTGCAAAGTCCATAAGGTTTAAGAAATAACGCTGCGTGTTGAAAACCTGTCGTCTTCGTGTTCTTTGACTTCAAGACTGCGTTCGAATCTATCAGCTATTCGTTCATTTCAGTATGCAACAATGTATGCCCAAGAAGTAAGCGAATATCACGCGCAGTTTGTATTCACATAAATGTGAGCTCGCGGGGGTTGCACATGCAACACTCATAGAGCTTTTGGACAAGCAGTGGTGTCCGACAAGCATGTCAGCACTCCCGAGTAAATGGTATTTGTACTTAATCAGTCAATGACGGGAAAATGAGGTGTAAAATGGAAGGTCACAAAAATCACGAATACGCTTGCATTCGATACGTTGGTTCTGTGTGCCTCAAAGCTCGTAAAGCTCTTGCAGAATAGTTGCCACATTATAAGCGATGTATTGATGAGATTTCTATCACATCTGAGGCCTGAATCTGTACAATGTTGGGGCTAATCGCAGTTTTCCCACATTACATTCTCCGGGTACATAGGAGTCCAGTTGCTGCTTCCAGTTTATCGATTTTGCGCTGAATAATAGCCAGGACGGTTCACTCGATACACGGTTGTACAGAAGTCCGGTCAGTACATCCTTTTCCACAGATTTTCGAATATGAATCTTGTAAGATGCCTGACCTACAGGGGCCGTAGGAGGTGGACAAACTGGCTACTGGATAGACGTAATGCACTACTCATAAGGTTGCTGAAAACTCTTCGACAGCCCACGACCGGTTTCGCCCTTCTTGGGGCTCATCAGGTAGGCGCAGTCTCCGAGTTTCCGTCAACCTTATGTTCTACTTGAACCCAAATTGGACTGTTTTTCAGGAAATACACTCATCTGCAAATCAATTTAGTTTTTTGCGAGTGATTCTATCCGAATGGTGAAACCAACGCACTGCGCAAATCCAGAGGGAAACCATTCATTCCGACAGATAAACACCCACGTAGATGCTAGATGGTTTTCTTTGTTGTTGCAACCGAGGCCCTGGAAGGTGCCAATCAGTTGCATAGGTTCCTGAGGATGAACGATGCCAGTGTGCATTTATTCACTCCCACTGAGACACGCGATTTCGAAACTCCGCTTCCGGTCCCTCCACCACCTCACAATGATCGGTAGCCAGGTCTCCACACAGCCCGTGATTTTGTTGTGAGTTCGATGAAGCGGATTGAATTTAGCATTCTTGTTACTCCACACCTATCCCAAGTTGTCCACTTGTCTGACTTACGAAAATTTCCCAAACGGAAATAACCTCATGGTCTTCACGAAAATTCGCCTCCTGCAATCCCAATCCACAAAGTAATCTGCGTGAATCAGTTAATCACAGTACGTGTTGTCATTGTACGTCGACCCGGCCATTAGACACTCGGTCAATTTAGTGACAACCAACAGAAAATTCAGACTAGCTGGTGAGCGGTTCATTGACGGGAATCAACTAGTGGCAGCAGATACGGAGTGAAACATGCGGAACACAAACGTTATCGCACTAAAATGCACAATCTCTCCATTTACGCCACTCATCGTCGTCTCGAACGTAACCGGATGCGGTCGCTGTGGATTCCCATCGATAGGAATTTGGAAGTAAACCGACTGGTTCATTCTGAGCTGGGAATCACGAAGACATTTCGGTGAGTTTCTATGCAGCTCTCTGCAGCACACTGCCCACTTTGTCACACATCCACGAACATAATGACATGAAACACAAACCACAATCGAACTGAGTGTATGTAAACCTAAACCTAAACCTGAACCGTACCTATTTTGGCAGCATCAAAACCATCCATTCAAAGTGGTTGACGAACCCCATCCTTCTGTACAGACCAACGCTTCGAGTCACCCAATCTCATCATGCTGCACTCTGGTTTTCGTGAGCCATTCAAAGGTAGTTGCTTAGGCCTCCATATATGTATTCGATCAATAGGACACTAGCATCTCTCGTCAAATCCTAACTGGATAGCACACATCAAGCATCGTCCTCATTGAATACAGTCCGACAATTTTTAATTGAAACGTTTAAACGCCCCACAACCAAGCCTTCCATGACCCCACATCGGACTATCTCGACTACTTCGTTCGACTGAACTGTGGATAACTGCTATTCCGTCCTCCCCATGAAACGAATGGAGAGCAGATGAGCAGCCAAAACGCACAGGCCAAACGAGTAACGATGTGTGAAAAGAATCTTATGGGAAGCTCAGCGTGTTGGACTTTGGATCAATCAGCGAGTTGATTTCCTTCCGGTATTCCCTCTCCTGAGATCGAAGGGCCACTATCAGCTGGTAATATTCTACCCGGCATGTTTGACACATTGAAGTTATCAGTGACCGGAATGTCATGCTAGCCGGCCTCCCGACGAGTCGCTATCAGTGCCAGTTGCTGACCCGATCGCTGAAATCGGATTGTCACCACTCAGTCTTATGCCATTGGATTCACTGTGGATGCACTTGACCTCTGTGAACTCTGGACTTGACCGGAGGTCATCTGGCCCTTCTGTCCATATCTCCATGAGAGCAGTAGCGGAGGGGGAGGCGGAGTGTCAGTTTCAGTTTCAGGAAGTTTTGATGAACAATCAGTGAATTTCTTGTTATAAAACATCACCCACGCAAATGTTGTTTACTACAGGCTGTTCCCGTCACCTAAATTGGGTGAACGTGACCAGTATGTTTTCTATGTTCTATGTCCTTGCGTCTATTATTCCAAGGATGGACGGTTGAAACTTCCACGCCTTGTCTGGAATAAGCTTCACTCAGCAACTGACTGATGAGGACATCTGTATCTGACATGGGTTTATCGTGTTGGGCCAAATCAATGCCAAATATTGAGTCTCATTCAGGTCCCAAATCAAATATACTATTGCTATTCACATGGTGGTGCCGACTTGACACTTACAGCGTCTACCCCGTACCACTTTGTCAACTCTGTCCAAATAGCCTCACGAAGACGAGTAACTGGTGGTGGAGACACACTGGACATTTCATGTCACAGTATGCCTTAGCATGCGTCCCTGTAGTTGCACACGTCGGCCGGAATTCCCCACTTTCTGATTGCAGACCGTGAGAAAGATAACCTATTCGCCCGCAATCACACACCCTTGGACTTCAGTGACTACTGGTTTTCGCCAGTCCATTTCTCGCAGTTGTCTGTGGTTCCACTTGCTGTTCCCGCAAAACTGAGCTGCGTAATGTCGTGCATAATCTCCGTTGTCTTTGTGCACTGAGCTAGTAATTAGACAACTTCATCCTTTGCTTGACCTACAGCCCTCATTCTCCTTGAACCAGTGGATGCAGCCACACGAATGCAGATTGGTTTGATATCAAGAAAAATTCTCTCAGGTGTTAACCAGTGTGGCCGGCTATCCTCATTTCGACCTAACATTCTGTTTGCAATGCTTGTTGCCAAACGCGAAATAGAGCTCCTACGTGGGAGTTTCCCAATATCTACACAGCAAGCAAAATAAGATATCATTGTTTGCCGAAGTGTTCTATAGTTTTCGTGCTACATTTTATTCCACCTAGTCGGAGGGTGATTCAGGTATGGGATCTCAAGTAGATTTCTTGGAACAGATGGTTGATTGGACTAATCACATGGCGTTGATTTATCAGTCAACGAATAGCAAACGATTTGTTATGACAGCATGCTAACTGCTATGCCCTAAACAAGGTGCAATGGTCTGCATCCTGATGTCTGTGAGATGTCATCAAGGCGAATTAGGGAATCTAGTGTCAGCCGAGAACTGACGGGACGAAATGTTGGGAAATACGCTGGAGTCCGGGAACAACTGCATTGATTCCCTACATTAACCACCATCCCCACTTCGAAAACACTCAGTTGCAATAACTCAGTGTGGCATTTCATCATCCTGTGGTGTCCCTACAAAATTCGTCTCGCGGTATTTCCAGCCACCACATCTTCTTTGAATAGTCATCCACCTAACACTCAAACTTCTCCCTGGAACAGTGCGTTGCGCGTCCTAGAACCCACCTCAGAATCTGTCGACAGCGTCTACAAACCGAAGAAACAAACTTGCAACTATGTCAGATAGGTTTGGTAAACAATCGGTGGATTTGTTTACCAAACCTCTCTGAAACGATAACTACGCAATCGGTCCCAAACATTTTCCAATTGATTGAAAACTTGCAACCAGTTTAAAACGGTGCTGACATAGAACCACAGCAGAAACAAGAGATTTGAGACAAAGATCAGGTACATATATTTGTCCCCAGACATATTCCCATACATAGGATCTTCCTCAGCTAGATCTGCGCGTTACCTGTAAAAGGCAATCAACGTGGTTGCGGTAACGTGTGATTGTCTCGCAATTGGTGCTCCCTGATACATACATAGGAACGGACGGTATTCTCAAATGGACATGGTGCATGTTGCACGCAGCACGAATTTTCGACCTGGTAGACACTAGAGTAGAATCTATGTCAGGACTAACTGATCCCTGCGGGTTACCACAGATCCAAAACAAGTTGAAATTGTGATCAATGCATTGAACTTTTTCAAAAAACATGTGTACAAAAGAAACTTATGCAACGCACCAGTTCATCTACACGGAACACCCGACACAATCTAATGACAGTTCGGACGTAGTACAAAATGGGGCTTGAAAATGGAAGTGCCCGATGAACTGAGGGAGCCATCTAGAATGATGGCGAACCGAGAGAGAGAGAGAGAGATGCACGGACGGTGTGTGCGGTGTGGTCAAGCTGGGTACAATCTGAGGATTGGTGGTTCGGAAAATCCAGCATCATAATCTCTCCTTTGTACCGGGCTCAAATAGGAATTCTGCGTGTCGTCCGCTCCAGACCTGGTGTACTCCTGTCGGTGAATTTGGCAAGGGTCACTCAGGAATTTCGGCACGTACACAGTCGAGCGATCTCGTTCTGAATCCATCAGGGTCTTGTGGTTCGTAGGATGCGGCAAGCACACAACATTCACCATGCAAAATGCAACCTCGACTTTTATTCGGTTCGACGTCGCTGTTGGTCGGATCAGGAACCAATCAGCACGCGACTGGACGGGTCACTCCCTATCATACACGCACGCATACACCCAGAGGGACAGACGTCCCTGTCACTTGTTCTGCCGTACGTAACCGACGGTGAAACAATGTGATGTGAAAATTCTTATTCGATTTGAGCAGCCACGTCCACCGAGCAAGCCAAAGACCCCATCGATTGTTCTGTTGCGGCAAACGACCAGAAACAGCAACATGAAAGCGCTCCACGAAGAGGAAATTTGCTACTCTGTTTGAAATATTGAGGGCTTTTCAGCATCGGTTCAGTTGACTTATGGGGCGAAATCTCAAGTGGAAATTTCCAGTAGCCTTACGTCCGTTCTACTCATGTATGTATATACTACCTCAAGCACATCCGACCTTATGCAAAATGTGTGGGTTAATCAAGGTATGTAAAGCAAGGCTGAATTTTGGTCAAATGAAACGGTTTCCAGGCAGTTTTCACGTGGCACACACAATTGTAGCTAATGTGGTCCACATGAAATCCACACATTTGGGGCCGATTTTCCATCTTCGACTATTCAGTCGAATTCAGTTGAATAGCTCTCACGATGGGACGCTTGACCAGATGTAAACTTGCACACCTGGTGATTGCCTTAGATAGTTCTGCTCACCGTATGGTCTGACTGGTCATTCCGTTTGGTACTCGCGAGATCAGACGGACGGAACAAAATCTCCAGGGATTGCGTTTGATGCACTCCACTCAGAATGACTGAACTGAATTTGAGAAAAGCCGCACCTGACAGCTTTATCGGATTGAACCGATTCAGTGCGAGTTATCACAAATCCGGAGAATGGCGAACAACCATCAAGTGTAATTTCATGTGCACAAACCAACCGCACATTTGTTCAGATTAGTTGTCGAACTGTCAAATATGTTGCATCTGGACCCATAGATTTAACCAAATTGGTTTGCTGTCCCGAATTGAAAAGCATTCATTTCGCTCTATGTTGTGCCACATTAGCAGGTATTGAGTGTTTCTGTACTCATACAGGAGGGGGGGGAACAACTGCCTCTTCCCACCTCTCTCAGCCAAGACAATTAACCCAACTACTTCAACTGAAGCAATCATGATTTCCACCACATGGTCAGCAGCAGAACCACATGGATCCATCGCGGCATGTTGGACAGCATTATTCTACGCAAGGGTTGCGAATTTGTGACCTGGGAACTTGCACCCGTTAGCAATAACAGGCACATTTGATGGACCGTAACCAGCGAGCGGACAACGTGAGATGATGCAACTTGACTACACGTGCGACATCTAGGAAGTTGCGTGGTTCGGAGAGAGCCGAACCAAAAGGCTTAGTCACATCCAGAAATATGTTGGAAAACGGTTCCATTGGATGTTCAATAGGCCGTACTAGCTGAAAGGTGACTTTGTTAATTTTATTGAACTGACTGCAATCTAAGCACTCAAGGATGTAGGCCTCGATTCCGGATCACCTTCGTGATCCACACCCGGGGGTGGGGAGGGTGTTGGTTTAAGGAGAACCAGGATTCCTCTGGTGAGCAAGTTTGATCACCTCACTGGTCATGCTTTTAGGCAACACAAACATGGGACCGCGCATTCCGCAACCATCCACGGCCGAGCGCTTATTACATGGGGAATGCACAAGCAATAGTCCTTCAAGCCTGTTTGGGACTGGATCAATATGGCGATAATTCCTATGCATGATGCAGAGAAAGTCCAGCTCTTTCCTAAATCGCCATAAGGTTGCTAGACGAGATTCGCGTTTGTTTCCTTAAATACGTGTAGTTGGGCGGTGTCCAAGTTCTATCTGGGAACTACGACCGTGCATTCTCCACACAATTCGAATGACCTAATGGAATCGTACATGAAGCCCGAGTAAAATGCGTAAAGGTCACACAGCGTTGATGGTCTGTGTTTGAGGTCGACGTGACAGTGCTATGCCTGGTGGTTTTCACATTGGCACCTTCTTCAGGAATAATGCTATCCGGTGAACTGGTATTATAATAGCGGTAAAATCATAATCTTCTGGGATGAGGCATAGGTTCCATTCGTCAGTGAACCTTGTCATTTCTATCACATCACTCTTGGACGA
Organism: Clonorchis sinensis; assembly: GCA_003604175.2. Classification (NCBI taxonomy): domain Eukaryota; kingdom Metazoa; phylum Platyhelminthes; class Trematoda; order Opisthorchiida; family Opisthorchiidae; genus Clonorchis; species Clonorchis sinensis. Next base: position 115,230,673 of record CM030369.1, read on the forward strand.
GGAAGAAACTTGTCAAGTAAGCGAGAAGCTAAATCTCATTAGCTAAACGAACAACGATGTGCAATGCGGTTTTTGAATAAACCTAAGCTCTCCGTTTTTTTCTGACCTGACACCAACAGGTGATTAGCATCTGGTACACTCAAGCTCGGTATGCTCGGTGACTCGAATGCTATGCTGGGCAGGCCGTGTGACGAGTAGCTGACATTGCTAGTTGCTGAGCTGATTGCCGACGCGTATTCGCCACAACTCTGTCTGATGCCACTGGATTCACAGAGTTCAAGTGACCTATTGAACTCTACTCTTGATTAGAGGTCACCTGGCCACCTGGCCACTTCATACCTCTGTCCTTCCTCCCATAAGAGCTATCCGGTCCGTGAACTTCAGTCACTTGGATTTCATCAACAAGCCCTCCTGAAACAAGTTCAGCGGACTTCTGGACGTAACATACTACCCTCCAAATATACCAGTGCACAGCGCAGTGCTTCATTTCTGAAGTACCATCCATGTTTTAACCGAGATGCCTACAAACGCCCTCATTCCATAAGAAGTAAAAATCGTCCCCATCCACTCATTCTGTTTTCGGTCCAGGTACGGGTGTTGATACTCTAGTTAGGTGACGCACAAGCAAACTACCTGAATATCCAGTTTCCTCAAAATCGATCGTCATAACTAGTCACCTTTCTAACTGAAAATCACATTTAGCCAAAACTATCACTAACTCACTGACATCCAAGCCCAGGTTAACCTGATGTTTGAAGAACATCTCGCTCAACGTCACTCAATCTGCCATAAATCTTGGGCAACCTGACAACTTGGCCTAACAACGTTTGTGAATACAACACTCAGTTGGTGTAGTATAAATTTAGAACGACTCTATACTAGCACGATCTCTACTAATTGCGGGCAATGTGAACACTCTCCATTTTCAAACCGTAGAACATCGGGATTCCTATGTGAGTTGTAGTGCATCCCCAGCTGGTAGGAAAATAGTGAATTTAGACGTGCTCCATTCTCTAATTTCCTGTTATCTTTGCATTTTATTGTCCCAAACAACTTCTCGTCTCCGGTTTGGTCCATTCAAATTTACTGGAGGTAGAACGCTCGCTACAAATTTGGTATTTCTAAAGATCGAACGAAACTGCAGACTGGGCTAATTGCGTGCTTGGGCATCTTCCCAAAATAGTATTCTTTTTTGAATTCTGATTACTTTACTGGCAATTCATTTCCGAATTTCAGCGTTCGAATATTCAGGTTTCCAAAATGTTATCGAAACCACTCGACAATTTACAATTAGTTTGCCGAAAGCTTGCTTTCCGGAGCATAACGGTCTTCTAGACCTGAAGGAATTCTCAACATAGATTTAAGGATGATGCACATACGGGGCCGAGCGGAGGTTCTCTCCACAACCATGCCGAGAGTCTTGAATCCTCATTTTGGAGAGAACAGAACAATGGAAATCACGTTCAGTGTACATGCACGAGCTGTTTGTTTTGAACGATGTTTCAGAAGTTGATCCCTATCAGGTGAACTGTGCGTCTGATTAGGAAGAATGATTTCGAGGTGTTAACTGTAGATGTTACAGCTAACACCAATGGGCGGCATATGGGTTTGTCAGTCTCAAGAATCGGCCCTAGGAGATGTCACCAGAAACGGTGTGACGAAACGCAGAGGAACGAAAACATGAAAGATAAGGAAAAGGGGCCTCAGCGCTGGGTTCAACCGCTACTAATGCCAATATGTTTAAATATTGGTAGTTCGGGTGGGTTCATTGCTAGGCGTCCCTACATATATCAGCTTAGTCACACACTGATGCCCTAAACAATCCAACTAGAATTGACTTTCTGTGATCATCACTGTTTGCACCATGGTGGAAGGTGGCTTGCACTATGTCGTGTCCACGGGCCAATCTCTTGTCTTGTGCAGGGTACCAGACATGATTTTGGCTGTGCGTATCAACTGCTTCCTTTACTCTACCGCCCTAACCAGAATTGCCAATTATGTACCGCCAGTTGGATATGTCGATGGGTTCAGGATTGACATCTCCTCTTCATCAGCTGGCTTTATTTTTTCACATTTACACTAAGTAGGTAGTGCTCGGGATGCACGCGCTTCCAACTGCAAACCGTATGAGGCATCATGAATTGTGTGTGTGTGTGTGTTCAGCATCGTAATTCCAGACCGAATATAAATGCTAGGTCATCTTTTGCCGGCCCGTCGGTGATAGGCGATCTTCGCTGTCGTCGGGAGAAACACCACCGCCTAAAACCTAAACTAACTTCATCAAAGTGTGTATCTGGTTCACATTGCTGGGTGGTCCCTTCGTTTTCGTAGACCTGTGAAGTTTGCTACGCATGTATCATGTCGTTGTAATGCATTGTATTGTACTGGGTTGTATCGTTTTGTATTTTATTTCGTTGCATTGTGTTGTATTATGTTTTTTTGTATTGCATTGTATTGCTCGTATTAAATTACATCATATATTGCGTCCACCACATGCGTGCGTTTCATGGCTCATCGTTTAATGGGACATTCCTGAGTGCTAAGCGTGCATTTACGCTAGTAGTTATTTTCTATGGCCATTATTGTACAGACTATTGTACATCAAGTGATCATGCGTCGGCAAGCATCAGATGCGTCTTTTGAGTGGTGCGGTCCACAGAGATATCTTAAACATACGTCGTGATTTTCAAAACCTTAGCTCGTCCCACCTGACTTAACTAGTAAGGACCAGCAAGTAAGCTTGCTTATGGCTCTAAAACTGTCTCCCCTGTTCATCCTTCTGTCTCTTGTGATCAAGGACACACTGACGTGTTCTCCAAACGGTGTCACACGCGGCTCGGCACAAACCGTATTTGACACTACCTCTAATGCATGCAGGTTTACTAGCATAGTTCATTGTGATAGGTACTGTGGTTGCACCATTATGGAAGTAATTTCAGGTATTAGGTTAGGCGATATAACCAATAGTGCGGACTCTCAAAACAGAATCTTGTGAAATCGAAAATCCCTGGATTAGATGGTTTGGAGTTCATAGTCTTTACTGAACGGACCGATTATCCCCAATGTTGTGAAACATCTATATTGTCTTTGGCCAGGACGATTTTGAAGATTAGATCAGAATCATGCAGCCGATTTGAAGTTAACTGACGTTAACTTTCACTACGATACGGTAATGTCAATAATCCACATTGGGCTGACTTATGTCCTAACCTGGTTCCTGCGATGAAGCGGCCAATCACCTGAGGCAGTTTTGGATCGCTTTCTTAACCGTCTGGATAGTAGAGCTCATCTGAATTCGCGGTTTGTGTGTAAATGGGAGAACCCCTTTGACCACTCGAATATATATCAGAAAATTTGACTACTGCATCAGTGGTGCGCTTATCAATTTGAAATATGGAAGGGAACAATATACGTTTTGTGTTAAGTTTCTTTTGCAATACTCTTGGTTTCGGACTGACAGGACGGCTATATTGAACAGAGCATGGCGAACTTTTGTGTACCATGACTGTTAATCTATAACAGAGTCAGCGTTTTATGAATGATGCAGGAAACTAGCATCTCCTTTGGGGATTTTTTCACTGTAACTACCCCGCGGCATTGGGCGCTATTCAGGATGACTGAATGCGATTTTTTTTACAACAGTATGCGTCATGCTTCCAACTTTAACATTTGCCCGGACGCTGACAGAAATACGAATCCTATTTTTTATTGGGAGAATGCGTTGAAATCATCGATGCCGAAATCGATCGGTTTTGCTTTTTTGGTTTTCCTTATTCACTTTCATAATATACCTGTTTGATCTGGTTTGAGGTTGGCCTTAATCAAATCAATTAATTCATCAGCTATGATCCGTGTACCATAAGCACATTGTTTCCAGCTACTATAGTTTCGATCACCTGGAAGTGGGAGAGTGTAGGATATACAGCCAAGCCTTGGAGAAGATGGCATGCACCACTGACTGAGCGAATGGGGCCATTTCTTCTAGTGTCATTACCCATTGGTGAGTTGAGTCCCCAGGTCCCCTTCCAGGGAGGCGCCAGTTGTTGGCTCGACTCAGTTTACTGGTTAGTGTTTTCAGAATTCGTTACCAAGTCATACCCTGTCAACCACTTCGTCGCTTCCACTCAGCACAGGGTTAGGCGAAATGAACTCTTTGAAGAAAACGGTCTTCTGGTATACGGAGTACATGTCCTAACCAGTATGGCCTATGAAGCTTGAGTAGTTCACCTTTCTTTCTTTCTTTCTTCTTTCGTTCTTTCTTTCTAGGACCAGCTGGCGTACCTCAACATTACTAATCCGATGCTCCCACCAGAATCCCCCTCTAGCGCTTCGGAGACGGCGATGGTCAAACAGTGACAGCCTTCGTATGTCCTTTGGGCATAAAGGCCACGTCTCTGATCCATAAAGCAGTATGGATCGCACTGGCGCATTGTATACCCTAACGTCACGTTTGTGCCATAGGTGTCGGAGGTTGGCAGACGCGCCTCTGGTTTTCCCGATTTGAGAATTAATCTCATCTCCAGCCAGTCCACCGGAACTTATACAACTGCCCAGGTAAACAAATTTACCTACTAGGTCGAATGGCTCGTCTGCAAGCATGTGGTTTGAGTTCAATCCAACCCAGTCTTGTAACAGCACTTTACATTTTGCAGGTGAGAAGCGCGTGCCAAACCATGCGGTAGAATTATTTAAGTTATTTAAAATGGTTTACATTTTTGAAGGATCTGAACCAAGGAGAGCAACATCGTCTGCATACTCAGTCTCTGTGAACGAACGTCCCGGGAGCACTTCTACCCCCGAGGTTTTTGAACTCTACCATCTAGCTACGAATGAATAATCAGCAAGGTAATTAGCCGGTGCTCCCAAAAACATTCTGGTTGGTATTTCCCCCCATATATCTAGCTTCTTCAATTGAGCCACTCAAATTAATTTGTGAGTTTATACTCCTCTCATTTCATAGAGCTCTAATAGTCCTTTCTTTCTTAGACTGTCACCTAGCCGCCGAACCAGAAGAACTTCCGCCACCGCTGTTCAGGAACGATGATTGGTCTGTGTGAATTTACGACCCAATTGTTTGTGCCCATTAAGGAACAACAGCGGACTTCAGGGTTCAACACTGATGTTCCGGTCATCATACCTTCAATGGAAAAGGCACCACCGCTCGCCCTCTTCAAGCTTCAAGCTTGACGTGGTGACTGGGCTTGAGTGCTACAATTATTCGGTACTTGAGAATTGGTTCCTGAAGGGTTCACCCTGTCTGAAAGGACAAAGGAGAGCAGCCAAACAGCATAGCGAGCAGTTATTGCGAGGCAGTTTGGGAGTAAAACCGCAGTTTCCTGCGGTAGGGCGACCAGTAATACTGCCTTTTTCCGGGTTGGGAAACCGCACTCCGGTCCGTTGCCGGAAGCATTTCATTTGACAAGTTCCTAATAAAAGTCGTTTCTGTGGTATTCAGTTATCTGGCTCACTTGAAATGGATGCAGTTCGACGTGGTAAACTTTCGAATATGAGAAATATGGCCCTTCCAAGATCTGCCATGGTGGATTCAGGCAGAAAAATATAAAGATATTACCTTACCGGCCGATATGAACGCTCTGTGTATCTGATCAAGTCCACAAAGAGCACATCTGGGTGGAAGATTTGGAATGGAGACTCGGGCAGTGGAAAGGGACCATTTCAGTTACTAGATGACCATAGTCTATTCCTAGCCGGTAGGCACAAACGTCTACATCTCGTCACTTGGACTCAGTTGAATCATGTAACGAATAAGTGCTGCAGACACATAACTGCCATTAGCAACGGTAATCCAACGAAATATCGTTCACTTAAAGCGTCGAATACCTTGCGCGGATGCGTTGCACCCTGTACTCTTCTAAGGAGTTTGAGACATTGGCTGTCAATCTTTAGAAGGAGAGAAGAACGTTAGCCCGACGGGATACCTCAACACAAAACCCGATTGTTAAAGAAGTGTAGCCGTCGTATGGGAACCCTCGTGGTATGTACCCAGTAGCCGTAGCGTCCAAGCTGCTCCCTGGCATCATCCTGCATAAGGTGATTGATTACCGCGACGGCCGATTTTGTGAGAACCGTGCTGGGTTTTACCCTGTGTGAGTTTATGTTGATCATAGATTCACTTTGAGATGGCCAACAATGGTCGTCTTTCTTGACGTGAACGTGGATTTCGACTTTGTCAATCTCCAAGAGTCATAGCACTGTTTGACTACCAAGGCTGCCCCAGCTGCTCAAAACTTATGACATTTCTACCTCTAATATCTCGAGCGGCGAGATGCGGCCGGAGCGTTCGCTTGCAGCTATTGAGTCTGTGGGCTATAGTGCTGTTCTTGCATGGAATCCTTCAGGAATTCTTACCATACAAAAACAATCAGCTTTGCCACACAGTTTACACGTTCTTCACACCTGCAGAGTGTAAATAAAATCCAAATGACGATGGAATCGAACATAAGCGTCATTCTTGCGTGCTTGTCGACGTCCTGAATAGATCCATTTAACCGGACAGTTGTGTAGGCCTAGGTGGTCTGGTGGAGGAGAAAATCACTTATCGAGTCAGGTAGGTAAGGGTGGCTTTTGTCAACCTCCAACACCAATGGAGCCGGCATGAAGCCTGTCAAGACTATACACTGGCCGTGGATCAACAACATGGCCCCTTCGCACAGAAGGTGACTTCTCGTACTTGACCATTGGTTTCCTACACGCACTATCTAGGCCTGCTATAAACAAGTGATCAGTAATATTAAGGCATGTCAGATGGTTTTTATATGGAGAAACCGATCCACGTCAGACAAGCCGCTCTGTATTTAGGCCGCGTATTTCTAACGTCAGAGGACCAACTGTCTTTCGCTCAGCCATATACTGTGTAGAAACACCGAAAGGCGAACACTGTGGTCCGGTAACGAAGTGCGAAAGCTCTGATCACTGAACTCCCTCTGGTTGATTGCCATCGCATCTCTCTGAACCGGAGATAACACATCGGTGACACTGATAGACTTTGTCTAGTTTCGCAGCCACTCATGTATCAAGGCTGTCGCATTCAATCAGAACAATGCCACACCAATAAACTGGTTAAGCCATGGTCTTAAGTGAGCAGTAGTCCCATGACCATTTTCTTATATCCGTGTGGGCAAAGCTAGAAGCCGAATCCAGCGAACTCTTGGCCCTAGCTAAAGATGCCACCTTGTCGTGATGGTCGAGCTTCTGTTCTGCAATGATCCTGCGGGCTATAGTGGCTGGAACACAATTCCTGAAGGTTAACCCATGCCAACAGGGCCAAAGGAGAACAGCCCGATGGAGAACAGCGAGTTCCCATACTGCGAGTAATTGAATTACGAGGTGGGCTGAAGGTAGAGTTGCACTATTCTCTGCGATAGGAGTGTGAAGGCAGCAAGGCGTTCCCCCCAGGGGACCAGAATACCCATATTTATGAAATCAGTGGTTGCTTTTCCCGAGGAAGGACGGGTTAGTAAAGGCCAACCCTAAAAACCGCACACTCCGTTCGCCCAATGGTTGACCATGCCTCCCGGCTCATTATTCATTACGGTCGAAATACTTTCAAAACCATAGAGTCCGGTGCTGCTCAAAAGGCACCCGTTGTGTGCAAATGCACCAGGAGTGAGATAGTAATGCCCTACTCCCTGCAGCCCAGTGGGTCAGACTATTGAATAATTGGCTCCGGGAAGGAACTCCCAAGAAAACCCTAACAACCCTACATCCTCTCACTACCTTGTGGGTCAGACTTTTGAGTCAAAGGCTCAAGGTGAGGTATCTCAACCAAACTCCTTTTTCCGGTGTGGACAACCGGAAGGTATCATTCGCCCTTGCAGCTCTTCGCTCACCGCCCTTCCCCTACACCCCCTCCCAACCCATCGAAAGATACAGTGCTGGCAATGGTCTAACAAACATGGAACCTAAATCTTTCTGACCAAGCCAATCAAACCTCTGTGTCCATAGCCTCTTTGCTTACCGTCATCCATGCGTGGGCCTCATGTTACTACATTGTGTTCGATCTCACCAAGGAAGTTACACAAGTAAGTGTTGCTCGGGAAACTTCGTGGAATGTCCATCCAGCGTAAGTGATTTATATAATTGAGGATAACGTTCTCCTAGAAACCCCTTAATCAAAGTAGTTTTCAGTTTCACTTAAAAGCCAAGTGAGTTTCACTGTGGTGGATGAAAGTAAGAATTGTCCGGTACAACCGCAAATGGCTGATTTTCGGATTACCTCATGACACAACAGAAAAACCATTTCAGCACGAGAACAGTTGTGAACATCGCTCTGTCAGCTGGATGGTTCGAATGTGTTCGTATACATCAAGTTGCATTGACTGAACGCGTAGGTCATCCTGTTTACAATGTACCACTGGAGAATGTGAGGTGTCTTGGGTGCTGCTAAGCAAAAGCTTTTGACACGGCATCCCCCGGGTAAATCAGCCGTCGTAACTTGATATTATTCTTTTGTGAGCTTATTAGGCGCCGAAAGACACACTGTATTCCCTCAGGTTTAGTGCATTCAGGTACTGAACTATCAGTGGCAAAATATCACGCAGTCTACGGCAGGGCGAATGTTCAGAACGTAAGGAAACCTGTTCCTTTATGCGAAGATACAAATCCCAGATAAAAGTCAAGAGTGGTGATTATGAGGGAGTGATTCTACATAAATGTATGCATACCAACACCAGGAAGTCTTTATTTGATCGTCTATAAAGTTTTGTTTGCTGCCGGTGTGTGGCTTCCATCACCTTGCTTTTCCTTTCAAAACCACAAAAGATTCAGTTAAGCCACCTTTGTCCTTCTGTCCCCATGATTTAACCAACGGACAAATCTTCACGTTCGGTTATCCTCATCACTATCATAAAGCTCTATTCCCGTACGAATGACAGTGAAAAACAACTCACCCAAACCCAAAATAGTCGCCAAAACAGACATATCTGAATGCACTGTTGTAGCCAGACTCCTTCGGAGGGATTGATTTAGGATCATTTGCGAACCCCGCCCACCCCAAGCCCGAAAGCAATCGAGACTTAGCCGGGACGTCCGATTAATAAATTACAGAAAGCCCGCTACTAGAAAAACTTTCGTGCCATGCGCCATTGATTTTGATGCCACGCTGTAGAATAATCCCGGATTACACGAGCGTTTGTGTGAGCTTTTAGGAAACATTTGTTGTCGAGCCCTGTCATTGTTGTCCTGTCTTTTTTAACTACTCATTAGTAGTTTGGAACAAATAGATACAAATCTGGAAAGGATGGTGCCCATCAAAATCCCTTGGTAAGGACAACAAATTTTCTCAAGTGCGGGATGCCACTTTTCCACTGATGGATGTGTTTCTCGCCACCTAGTAACCATCAAGAAACCTGTCTAGGCCTTCATAACATGAGTGAGCGTTAGGTTTCAGAGACGAATCTATTGATTTTTCAAACGAAATGAAAAGATGTCTGGTTTCTAGGGCTATCTCGGTGATTGCTATACAGGCTTTGTGTAAGGTATCCAGTGGCGAGTTTATGTCATATGGCCGTTCCTGCAATGCAATCCCATTTGAGATTTATTAAGTGCATGTAGCGGGATCAGCTGTGTCCTTCTGGGTAACATTTCTTACTGCTTACTAGCTTAACTGCATACTAGTTGACCTCAGATGCTGTAGCAAATCCAGATACAGCGCCTACGCAACATCAGAGTTATGTAGATGGAAGCGGAAAAGAGCGGGGGCAGTTCATCCAGTTACAGCACTTGAGCACTGGATTCTTGCTCATGAAATCCAGCATATACCAATGCAAAGGAATCCAGCATACGAGCAACAGTAACTTGTTGTCTAGCTCGCTTTAGTATGTGAACATTCAAGACAGTTAACCCAACCGCTTTTCGGGGTGTGAAAACTGACTTCTAGGTGTTTGGAGTTATTACTGAGGACGGACGCACACGTTTGGACATCCAGCAATAAGCGCGTGACTGTTTTCAATAATAAAAAGCTGGGCAAATCTCTGCGACGAAATGCGTACTTTACTTTTGATCTGATTATTCAAACTCAGACAACGTGTTTCGGTTGAGCTGATGATTGGACACACCAGCAATCCCTGGTAGTTTACCCAGCACCGGCATGAGGCAAGCTGATCGGTTGCATAGTTGGTTAGTATACGTCTAATGATCCGTCTTCCCGATATTTATAGAAATACACTAGCGAGTTAGAGCTGGAAATCGTTGGCCTACAGACTGACGAGTGAAACTGAATAAGATGGGGGTATTAGGTACATCGGTCCTGTATTAAGTAACGTTATGTAACTTTATGAGAGGTTTACATCCCCTTAAGCTGTTTAATATATCTTCTGTAGTGGATCTCGTTGCGCCCCCCCTGTCTAACACTCTAAAGCCAGCCAGCAAGGAACTGAGGAATATTGCTTGATGCGGGTTGTTCCTTACAGAGTAGTTTGTATTAGGCAAGAATGCAAATTTCTGCCAGTTCTGACCAGAGTCGTCAAAAAATAATCTGCACAACCATGCCTTAATCCGATTTCACTGTTTGAAACATATACGATGAAGCTGTTTGCTTTGGTTTTGCAAGTAACGCAAAAAACTATCATAAAACCAGAGGACACTCTGCATTTGTTTTTTTATCTTGCCTTATGAATTAGAACCCAACGCAGACAGTCATCCAAAAATGTTCGCCTACGGTGCATTTTGTGGACTGGTTGTTTTACTCGAGATACAGGGAAAGACTGCAGTGAACTCCAACTGTGATTTGAATTTTACCGTTAAAGCCTGACAGAACTACGTTGTACTATCAAAAGCAATGATCTGCAAACGAAAACCTATGTATGAGAATGCGGTTTCGGGAGGCATCGCTTCACAGTGCAAGAAATAGACAACCCCTTAACGGCATGGCCTATGCTGCACCAGATTCAGAGGAAATGAACTTAACAGTGATCTTTTTACTCACTTTACTCTGCACCCTCATTGAGTTAAGAGCCTAAACGTTTGAAAAGAGGTCAATTCACAAATGGTTGAGTGAAGACCGAACTGATTTGCTTTCCATAAACAAATGAGGCCTTTTAATTTCTTTCAAGGAACAGCTTCATGCACCCAAACTTATTTAACAATAACCAGTGATAGATACTTATCAGGGTGCAAACTGAATGCAGCGGGTGAAACCCACTATATGCACACCCACATGCACTGAAAGGTAACAGCAAAAGAAGATTTACGACAGCATTGATGTAAAGGTCTTGGACAATTTCTCAAAGATGTGTGTTAAGTGATACTTTTCTCGAAGGTCATGCACAACAACATGACTACAAAGAACGTGTGAGCAGTGTGTGATACTTGTGTTGGTAACTGTTTTGCATTTGTCAAGGTTAATAAGCCCATGGTTGACGTTGTCCCTTAATGTAGTTTACCAGGATCAGTTTGCAGTAATCGTTTACTGGAGGGTTGAAACACTCCACACCATATTTCGCCACCGTCATTAAACAGGAAAACGGTGGAGGACAGAATCACAGGAGGGTCATTGATAGAAGCAAGAAAATGTACAGGACTCAACACAGGACATTAGGGTACTCCGGACGTTACCGGAATCGATTGAGAAATCGCACCACTGACATGTGGCATTTTTCGGTACCTCAACAAATCGAATATTCATCTAGGTAGTAAATCACGAGCAATATAAATACGGAAAATATGCAGTTGGATCACCCATTGCACTCTGTCGAAATCGCAGGAGGAGTCTATACTAGTATCATCAGTAAATCGACGGCCATCTACTGTTTTAGTCCGGCTTAACTGAGCTGTTAAAGATAAGCTGAACATCAACAACGACTTCGAAAGCCACTGGTTAAAAGGTGCTCGTTTTTGAAGTGGTCCACGAAGGCATCCGTCACAGCAGACAGATAGGGTAGGTAGACCACCTGCAGTTAAATGGGTCGGATCTATTTCCATCTTTGCAAACTGTAAAAAAACTGTTCAGCTGTAACACCCTTCTGGTGCCTAGCTGCCATGCTACCCGAAGGAAGCACGAGGGCTGGGATATTGCCAGGTTGCCCAAGCCTAGACAGGAGAAGTCGAGAGGCAGAGGTGGGTTCGAACCACGTGCTCAAAACTTCTAAAAAGAGCAGTGATATTGAAATGGTCGAGAGAAACGTTGACAGCCTGAGCTACATCCAGGGGGACTGTGGGTATTCGCAAGAGAGATAAAAGATATGACATAATGTTTCTTTTGGAAAAGTCGAGCAAACGACACCGAAGTGAGTCCAGTCGTACCTAGAAATGTGCCAAGCTCGTTCAAGCAGGGAGAAGTCCCTAGGAAAAAATGGGGGCTCGTCGCATCAGCCTCTCTTTGTTCGGTCAATCTTCGAACAATAAGATTGGGGAGTACCGTCGACGCCACAGTCGCCAGGTTAATGTAACGATGGTTTTCACATAGAGCCCGGTAACGGTGTTTCAAGATAAGGTTGATCATAGACGTATCTCAATCTGCAAACATTTTTCCTTCACCACCGATAACGTTCGTAAGGCGAGCCACCTGTCATTCTCCGCCTTCTCAAAGGAATATAAAAACGAATCCTATTTAAAGTCCCGTAGTGAAAAGAAGAGAAAAGAGTGGGTGAGAGAGACCTGGTGCTGGCCTATCGTAATCATTCTGAGGTGTCTAAATTCTTAAACGCACAATCAGACAATCTAGAAACTCAGAGCACGAACTCCACAGACATAGATCAGCTGCCATTTCTTGCAATGTCTCCAGCAAAGCGCAGCAAGAGTTACGGGGACCTACCTCATCCTGGAAGGCGTACAACACCAACAAAACCAAAACTCTTCGTCATCGCTTTCACGCCCTTCCGACAAACACCCAAACTCTTCGTGACCTCTTTCACGCCTTTCCGCCAAGTCATGCGCTGTTCATCTCGCGGTTTGCGCCATTATGAAGAAGGCACGGGGAACAACACTCGTCTCGGTAGATGGTGTTTCGGTATGCGTAGCACATGACCGAGTCATCGTAGTCGGTGGTGCTGGATGTTTTTCCCGATTGGACTACCTGCCGCACAACCAAATACCCGTTCTCCACTTAGTCCGTTAACAATCCGCTGACGCCATCCAAAACCAGCAACGCTTCTGAATCATCGGTGGTGAAAAACCTGAAGAGGCGTCACATCATATGTCCGCAGAGACAATGCCTCGCACTCATACCATACAACAACGCAACCTCCAAGCAACTGTATTCCGGTACACGCGACCATTCGGACACAGTGATATGTCTTTTTGACACCACAAGTCAGGCAAACATTATTCGGGCCTTTGAAATTCGCACATTACCTTCATCAGACACATTGCCGTCACAGCCAATACAACTATCGAGTAATGTAAAATCCTCCACAACCTCCATGATTCACCTTGAATTGTAAGGGGTATGTTCAGAAGCTGCACGGTCTCAAGCATGACTTTGCACCTTGAAGGTGCAGGGCGAATGCCGAAAGATGGCATGACGGTGGTCAGTCTGTTAACAGGGCGTGCCTCGCCTTCAAAGATAAAGACGACGTCGTCTGCGTGCTCCAGATCGACAAGGCTCTCACCAGCAACAATTTGAACACCGGGGTTTCCAAGACCTTCCAGCGTTCCCTCATTGGTTCATCAATGATGAAGTTGAACAAGAATGGAGAGCGCGGACATCATTTTTTGTAGAGAAGCTTTGGAGAGTTTACCATACACTCTCACCCGCCCACAAGTATATGAATATTGGGATCGGATTATGTCCACAAATTTCTGAGGCATACCCTGTTGAGCAGGTGTAGTTAACAGCACTGATCGATCGACAAAATCCAACACATCCTTAGAGTCAAGGAATACCAAGGTTGTGGATCGTCTGTACGTGTGGCGTTGCTCTAAGACCTGACGGAGTGTGAAGGTATGGTCAACGCAGCCTTTACCTGGTCGAAATCCCGCTTGATTCTCGCGGGTCAATGTTACGCATGCCACCGTAAGACGACGAAGAATCAGTGACACCAGAAGCCTCGTCACAACAGGAGTCAAACTGACACCTCTGTGGTTAAGGGTAGTGAGTTAGGTTGTAGCAACAAAAAATATTGTAAGCGTTAGCAGTCGCATGCTGTCACCCTGCTGTGTAGCGAATTGAGCGACCCAATTGATGTTGCACGTGGCGTGAGGTCCTATCAGGGTGTCCAGAACTATGGATGTCCAGAAAGATGGATGTTCAAGAGACTGTTGGTCAGACCTCTGCCTCTGACCAGCAGAGTGCGCTGGACCTCGGTGTCGCACAGATACCCCAGCCCCAGGATAGCTCAATGAATCACTGAGACGTACAAAACAGCGCACAACATTAAGGTAGGCCTCTTCGTGACTGCAACACCCGGCAGGGAAATGGAAGGTCCTACGTTCAAGCCTCTATCTTTTCGTCCCTTCTACATGCACTTGCACCTCAAGACCATGTACTGCAGATAATAGATGACCGGCTGTACCGAAAATAGACAACTCGATTGAAAGGAAACACGGTAGATGGGCATTGAAAACTCAACACGCTTTTCAGCTGGTTTGTATCTACCCAAAGTACAAGGATTAGTAGAGCAATCATCATCATCATCAACTGTAAGAAACCGTGTACTTCTCGTACAGTGGTTGTAGCTGCCACAGTTTCGTCCGCCGATGATTTGGGGAGGTGAGGTAGGTAGCTGCGCATTGGAGGCGCGAGCTGCGTAAATGCACCACTGTCAATGGGCTGTTACGTCGGGGAATTGGGAAGGGGGCTATGCATTGAAGGCAATAGCTTGGATGCATGAGCGCCATTGAGGGCGCGATTGGGCCATGTCTGACAATGTCTCTAACCATTGATGTGGCCCGTCTCGGGGTCCCCATCCAGGAAGACGGCAGTGACCAGCGCAGCTGAGTTTGCTGGTAATGGCTTTTATACTTCGCTGCCAAGTCATTGTTTGACCGCCTCTGGCTCGTTTCCACCCTTCACGTGGTTGTGCGAAAAGAACCCTTCGAGGAAGTCGGTCGACTGGCATGCGCAGCACGTGGCCAAGCCAGCGCAACCTATGCAGTGTGATCAGTTCATCTATCGAGGGTGAGTTATTCCTCCCGAATACCATTCGACGTACTTCAGCATTGCTGATCCGGTGTTCCCACCAGATTCGGGCAATGCTCCGGAGACATCGGTGGTCAAACACTGAAAGTCGTTTGACGTCCTCGGCGCGCAGCGGCCAGGTTTCTGATCCGTATAGTAATACGGAGCGCACAGCAGCATTATAAACTCGACCCTTGACGGATAAGCTGATGTCACGCCTACGCCACAGGTGACGCAGGTTCACAAAAGCTGCTCGGGCCTTCCCAATTCGGATGGAAATATCATCTTTCGCGAGACCACCGGGACTAATACAGCTGCCCAGGTAGACAAATTTGTCTACTACCTCAATCGGTTCACCCGCAAGCACTAGGCTAGGGTTCGGGCCCACCCAGTCTTGCACTAGCACTTTACACTTTGCAGGTGTGAAGCGCATGCCGAACCGTGAGGCGGAATTAGTTAGATTATTTAATATTCTTTGCATTACCACGGCGTCAGATCCAAGAAGAGCTATGTCGTCTGCATACTCGATATCTGTAAGCGGACGCCCCGGGAGCGCTTCGACCCCACAGGCAGTAGAGGCTGATAATGAGTCTTCCATGATCGTATCAATGACGAAATTGAAGAGGAAAGGTGAAAGAGGACAGCCCTGTCTGACACCACTTGATGTGGTGAACTCAGAAGAGAGCTTCCCGTAGACCTTCACACGGCCGCGGGAGTTGGCGTACAGCGCCTTAAGAAGGGTCAAGAATTTAAGGGGGACACCTTTGCTCCACAGACACTGCCATAGTGCCTGGCGGTCTACAGAGTCAAAGGCAGCCTTCAGATCGAGAAACACAACCATTGTTGGTTGCTGGAAGCAGTGTCGCTGTTCAAGAATCTGTCGGAGGGTGAAGATATGATCGATGCATCCTCTTGCAGGACGGAACCCAGCTTGGTTTTCACGGATTTGTCTCTCCCTGTGTTCAGTTAACCTTCGAAGGATAAGACCAGAGAGTACCTTCGATGCCACAGCTAACAGGCTGATGCCACGGTGGTTTTCGCACAGCGTCCGCGTACCCTTTTTGAAAATAGGGATAACTGTCGACATGCCCCATTCTGCAGGCACCTTCTCTTCGTTCCATATAGCACCAGCAAGCTTTGTCAGATGGGTCACCAGGGATTCTCCGCCTTCTTTGAAGAGGGCTGGATAGAGACCGTCCGGTCCTGGTGCCTTCTCACGTTTTAGTACGGATAGTTCGTACTTTATTTCTTCTTCCGAAGGACGATCAAGGTTTACATTCCACTGGCCCGTATGCATTATCTCCACAGGCTGTGTTGCAGGAGGCCAGCTGAACTGCTCTTCGAAGTGTTCGGCCCATCTTTCCAGTCGACGTTTTTGGGAGTGAATTAATGAGCCGTCTTTTTCACTTATCGTTTCGCTGACCGTTGTTTTCCTGGGACCAGTCGATCGTATCAGTTGATATAGGGCACGGCTGTTTCCCGTAGCAAAAGCCTTCTCCATCTCTCGAGCTTTCGATTTCCACCAGAGCTCTCGGTCTTTCCTTAGGCTCTTCACTATTTGGCGTTTAAGGGATTTGCGTGCGCCGTCGTACGCGTTGCCTGCTGGTATGGATTTCCGGGCATCAATCATGGATAGCGACCGCGCCGATATCCAGTGGTTTTGTGGTCGAATCGGGGAGGTTGGACAGACAGCACTGAACGCCGCTAACATGGCTTCTTTCACATTTTGCCATGCTTCATCTACATTCGCACTGCCAGTGCATGTAGAGAGTTGTTGGGCTAGCTCAGATCGGTACTGTTGAGCTATGGTCGATCTTCGAAGATACTGGATTGGCATGCTTCTTTCTAGTTTGCGAGGGCCTGAAGGGAAGCGAACTGTCAGGCGTGCACGCACCATGGCGTGATCGGAATCAAGTGGAGTGCCCCAAAAGGAACGGCAGTCTTGAATTGTGGCTCTCCACCGGTAGCTGATGGCCACGTGGTCCAACTGGGTCCACGGTTGATTTGCAGTTGGTGGCCGCCAGGTCACGCGATGCGAACGCTTATGTTGAAAGTTCGTACTTGCCAGAAACAGTTCATGGTCAGCACACAACTGAAGGAGTCGATCTCCGTTGTCTGTGCGGCGAGCATCGACTCCAAATCGACCGCCCAAATGTGATTCCAAGGAGCTCAGACGACCCACTTGAGCATTCAGATCGCCTGCAAGGATCACAATATCAGTGCTTTTTGCCTGACGAATGAGCCCGGATAGTTCTCGATAAAAGGTATCCTTTTCAACCTCAGAACTGCAGTCCGTTGGGGCATAAGCCGACACAACAAACAGACACCGCTTTTTATGCCGAGAGGCATTGAGCAATGGCTGAAGCCCGTAGTTAAGTAACAGAACAATAAGCCTTTCAGCTGCAACGTTTTTTCGGTGCACAGCTGCCATGCCACCTGAGATAAGCATGAAGGCTAACGTACTGCCAGGTTGGACTTTTCTGGAAGGATACTGTCTAGATGCCACAGACCTTCGGATCATTAAGTTCGCGCCTCAACCAGTGAACTAGCTCGAGCTCAGACCTGAAGTTGCCGTTGTGTAACACGATCAATATAAAAGCATTCATCTGATTTTTTCCTAAATGGTATTTACCTCATCGTTTCCCCCTGCTTTCAAAACCGAACCGTCTGTACGCGATTCACATACAAAAGACTCGACTGAACTGGACCGCGTACATCGCTGGCACTGCACAAATTATTGGGAACACAGCACGAGCCGTGATCCGCTCATCCCAACGTTGCTATTACAAGCGCGACGAGCTTCCCTACAGTGAAGTGTCGCAATAACTCCTTTATCTACCGATAACAGTATTGTTCCCTGGAGCTGTAACCCATACACCATGAACATCTTCAACTGTAACGAGACTAAAGCCAGTTCAAACTAATTTGCTGAAATTCACGTAAAGACGCGCATATTCGCATCGCCTTCGGAGGGTACTGGCATCACAAATAATGATGCAACTCCCAATATTTCACTGACCAAAATATCAGTAAAGTACTGCGTATCCGAACAAACACGTTTGTTAAGGTTTATCTGTTTATTGAACCGGTGTCTATCCGCAATCAAAGAGAAGCAGTACATTCAGACGTATGAAGTACCGTGATTTGTCATCAACGAAATGGCTCAAAACAATGGCCTCATTTTTGCATGATAATGAACATTGTTGTGTAGTGAAATCGTTTGCGGCGTGCAACTCGTCACTAGCAATCCGAACTGAAGACATTGTTTCCATGTGAAACAGTCCATTCTAGATACAATGAAAACAATGAGAACGAGTGGTAACCGTGTAACGAGAAAAATGATGTTGACATCTCGCAAGTCTTTTGGTTGAAGCCGGAAAATAGTGCGGATATGCTTTGGAAATGTTAATCGTTGCGAAGTGCCTTTGAAACAGAATACCGGCGCAACGATAAGGGTACGAATACCGCCAGGACAGACTTGATCATTTCCACTTGTTGAGGACTTTGCTTCGCGAGCCACGAATGCAAAGCTCAGGACACTCCCAAGGATCTACCCGACTCCTGAGAACTCGAGAAGTGTCTTGTGTTCCCAAAATGAGCTGTCCCATAACCAGCCACTTCAATCTGTACAGAACTATTCAATCTTCACAGGTATGGCAAAACTGTCTCTATGTCAGCATAAAAACGCATTTTAAACCTCGCTCTGACCCCCCTACCTGCAGTTAAATATTGGTGCAAAATGCTGTTTATCAAGCGACACTGCCAATCATTCCTTCATCTATAATTGATGTCTATAAACACCGGAGCGATTGAAAAAAAAACAATTGGCATGTAATTACAAACGACTAAACCGAATTGACTGAATGGAAGAACAAAGGCGGATTGGCTTCTACACATGACAGAAGTCAAATAGAAAGAACTTGGCTAATGCTCAGAGCTGAATCCAAAGTCAACTAGAGCTACTGTTTTTCCACGAGATTTCCTATCAGCGCAATCCTGCACCTCAAAAGGAAACGAACAGTCCGGTAGAATAGCATTCTTCAGGGGATATTGGAGGTGTCTTCACTGACAGCACATTATTCAATAAAACCCCTTGAAAACGACACTTTCGTTGCCCGGTAATTAAGGAGCCCCGTAATCATCGGTGTGGCACTTTCTCATGAACCAAATGTGAACCGCTTCTCGCATAATTTCTTCAATCATCTCATTTGCTCGAACTCGAAGGCACTGGTACTTCAGTATATCACTGACAATGTCATGTACCCGTATTTTCCCCATACCCCCTGGTTTTCAGACGCATGAAGTATGTTTGACAGTGAGGATGCATTTCTTGTTTTCCATCAGAACAATCCTA
The DNA here is from genome assembly GCA_003604175.2 of Clonorchis sinensis. Taxonomy (NCBI): domain Eukaryota; kingdom Metazoa; phylum Platyhelminthes; class Trematoda; order Opisthorchiida; family Opisthorchiidae; genus Clonorchis; species Clonorchis sinensis. The sequence continues at coordinate 115,250,103 of CM030369.1, forward strand.
TAAGAACCTGCGTTTGGGAAGGCCCTCACCGTATATGAATGGAGGGACAGTAATAGCGAATGTGTCGTCCGGCATTCGCAGAAGTGTCCAGTCCATCTAGTGTTTTTCCTGTAACGGTTTCGACCAGCTGACATGTCGAAACACAGAAGAGACCTTCACCTTTAGTACAGAATTTTATGACAGTCAGTCTGTTGCAAAGTGAGGCGGTTGCGGGTGTGATTGACGCAGCAACATACTACGGCCTGGAACTGGCGACATGTTTTCCCGATACATGTTATCGTCCATCAGCTTAGAAATTAGCTCGCTCAGGAATCGTCCAATGGACTCCGAGTAATCTTGGCGACACCTAATTTGACTTAAATATCACAATTCAGTGTGAAACAAGAAAAACTACCCACCTGATGATATGCCTTTAAAACGAAGTGCAGTTAGCGACTTTAAACACTTCGGAATAGTGAAGCTACTGCAGTGTGTCAAAACCTGGGCTTGACAGCATACATTCGTGCAACACGCATACAGTTTATCCTCGTCGATAAAGATGCTGTGTAACGGTGAGAAAATCAAACAACTAGTAATGAGACATCACGACAACTGTTTAAACCACGCATATTATGTACAATGGATACGATTGAAAGGATGGACTGCTAACTGATCATCAAGTGACTGATGCCAGCACGTCGAATCGAACAATTCTGCCCTCATCCGTTTTCACCTACTCAATCGACTGATTAACCTGGAGGCGAGAAAACATCTTACGGAAAAACGGATCCGTTGCCCCGAGTGTGACGGCTTGCACTGGTCTGAACTGTGCTCACCAAAGTATCGAAGAAAAATGCAGAAATCCAACGGCGATGCATACCTCCTGTGGGCAATTTGGCTTGGAACAGACAATAATCCCATTTATTGTGAAACTGATCCGCCGGCCGTGGACACAGTGAAGGAATTTCGTGACTAATGTTCTTGTGTGAAGTGTGTAAAGAAAGCCATCGAGTCTCGCAGACTGCCAATCATAAAAAGTGAGTTGTTCATGCGGACATGTTTACAAAAATGTGAACGAACAGAAGCGGGATGAGTGAGCCTAGAGACACAGTCCATCAGAAACAGACCTTAGATGGCACGTAAAACCCTGTTAACAGATGAACGAGTCAATGACTGCATTGCATTATCTCGTAGAACCAGAGCGCGAAGTGAGTAGGCCTATAAGGCCTAACGAAAATATGCGGCGTCTGTTTTTTACAACCCAGTAAAGGTGGGCATGCATACAAGTCAAACTCTAAGTCAGACTGATACGGTAACAATGGACAGAAATCGTGAAATAGCCTCAAAAAGGTGATGCAGATCAGTCGGCAGGAATACGGGGAACTGTACGAAGGGAGAACAAGTAAATTTCGGGTAGAGCTCATCTCCGACGATTGTTGCGCATATCCTTGCCTGTCCCGTAATCGGACCGATAACGATGGATATTCTTTGCGACATCGTCAGAGTCATCACTATCTTCATCCTCGTCGTTTGAGTCGTCTTCCTCGTCTTCATCTGATCCGGATGCATCATCTTCACCATCCTCTTCAAACAAGGCTGCGTTTGCATCGAATTCGATGTCGTTATTTTCCTCCAACTTCACGGTGTCTGGAATTTCGCCTGTAGTAGAAAGTGATGCAGGTGAACGGATCACAAAAGAAATTATGAGATCTTGTGAAGACTCTTACATATACAGGGGTAAAATGTCCTTACCCAGTGATTTCAAAGTTCGAGCTTCGTCGTTTAAGTACTTCATGATCACATCAGCCTTTTTGTCCTGGTAGTCCCTCAAACCGACGAGAATAATATCACCGTTGCTGATCCACACCTAAGTAAGAACATTTCAGCGGTTAAGCAAGGGAAAGGGCAAAGCAAGAGCACATAAGGGAAGTAACGGGGCGATTGGTATTTGGATAGCTCAAACCGGATGGGTCATTGACTCACGTAAAAACGACCTGAAGCCGAACCCTTCTTAGGCACAGTGTCAGCGGATATCAGCCGACGTCTTGATGCTACATAAGCTTTTGTTCCACCAACAAATACGTCAAAAAAAATATGTCCCCTAGAGATCCGCTAGCTTTACCACGGCGGCTTGGTAGCTTCATCAAGCTGTATCAGGTGAAGATCCAATCTAATAATACCAGTCACAAGATGAACCAAAATGATGCAATTAAAACAAAGGATCCCTCTATTCTACCAAGAAAGAGCAGACAAATGGGGAAATGCTAATATGTCGCATCAGTAAAAGCGAAAACCGAGAAGTGAACGAAACCCGTTATTTAAGTGCGTTAATGAGGGTCAAATGTCGGCTTCAAAAGTACATATGCCTATTTGGTCTACACTGCCGAATATGCACTTGTTTAGTGAGGGTTTGGGTTGATGTAATGTTATAAGATTAAGAAAGACACTATTCAGTCAGTTCGATATGAACATGCTGCAAGAGTGGTGATGATGGCATTTGCATACCTTGCCACGAGTATCCGTCCGTTGAACCTTATAGTTCAGTTGTGCTTTGGACGAGATGGCCCAGTGGTTAAAGCGCGAACTTACTGACCGGAATGTCCGTTGTTCGAATCTGACCTTTGCATTTCGACTTTTCCTGTCCAGGCTTGGGCAACCTGGCAGTAACCCAGTCCTCGTATGCCCTTCGGGTGGCATGGCATATAGGCACCGGAAGGGTGTTACAGCTGAACAATTATTTTCCAGTATTATTAGTGATAGCAACAGGCCATCCACAAACCTGTTTGCTACCTCAGTCTGCATATGACCGAACGGGTTACAATTTTATCTATGCCAATGTATAAGGCCGCCAGTTTTGTTTACTGACCACAAGGGATGTGACGTGGGGATAGTCTTGCATCGAATACGATGGTAAGCATAGATTATACCGCGAATGTGTTGCGGTGAAGACTTTGGAACAAAGACAGCAACATCAGTGCTGACACTGATCTTTCACTGCCGTACAACCATAAGGTTCATCTAATTACATTTAAATCCTTACAGTGAACAGAAAAGAAAAAGAGTGGGTGAGGGAAGGAACCTAGTGCTGGCCTACGTCAAGTTTTATGAAGTGCCTACATCTACAAGCGCTCAGTCAGACAACCTGCAAAGAAACGGACAGCACTGACACTGATTTCGATTGAAGGCCATTTACTGCAGTCTCCAGCCAAACACAGTCGGGGTCAGGGGGACCTCATCCTGGAAGGCTACAACACCAACAAAACCAAAACTCTTCGTCATCGCTTTCACGCCCTTCCGACAAGTCATACGTTGTCCACCTCGTGGTTATGAAGAAGGCACGGGGAACAACACTCGTCTCGGTAGATGGTGTTTCGGTATGCGTAGCACATGACCGAGTCATCGTAGTCGGTGGTGCTGGATGTTTTTCCCGATTGGACTACCTGCCGCACAACCAAATACCCGTTCTCCACTTAGTCCGTTAACAATCCGCTGACGCCATCCAAAACCAGCAACGCTTCTGAATCATCGGTGGTGAAAAACCTGAAGAGGCGTCACATCATATGTCCGCAGAGACAATGCCTCGCACTCATACCATACAACAACGCAACCTCCAAGCAACTGTATTCCGGTACACGCGACCATTCGGACACAGTGATATGTCTTTTTGACACCACAAGTCAGGCAAACATTATTCGGGCCTTTGAAATTCGCACATTACCTTCATCAGACACATTGCCGTCACAGCCAATACAACTATCGAGTAATGTAAAATCCTCCACAACCTCCATGATTCACCTTGAATTGTAAGGGGTATGTTCAGAAGCTGCACGGTCTCAAGCATGACTTTGCACCTTGAAGGTGCAGGGCGAATGCCGAAAGATGGCATGACGGTGGTCAGTCTGTTAACAGGGCGTGCCTCGCCTTCAAAGATAAAGACGACGTCGTCTGCGTGCTCCAGATCGACAAGGCTCTCACCAGCAACAATTTGAACACCGGGGTTTCCAAGACCTTCCAGCGTTCCCTCATTGGTTCATCAATGATGAAGTTGAACAAGAATGGAGAGCGCGGACATCACGTTTTGTAGAGAAGCTTTTGGAGAGTTTACTATACACTCTCACCTGCCCAGAAGTATGTGAATATAGGGATCGGATTATGTTTACAAACTTCTGAGACATACTCTGTTGAGCAAATGTAGTTAACAGTACTGACCCATCGGCGAAATCGGACGCAGACTTCGAAGTCAGGGAATACATGTGGCGTTGCTCTAGCACCTGACGGACTGTGAAGATGTGCTCAAAGCAGCCTCTACCCAGTCGAAATTCCGCTTGATTCTCACGAGTTAACGTTTCGCATTCCACCGTAAGACGACGAAGAATCAGTGACGCCAGAAACCTTGTCACAACAGAAGTCAAACTGACAACTCTGTGGTTACTATATTCACGGGGAATAACATTTTTGAAGATGGGCACTACTATCGATTCACCTCAGTTGTCTGGGACGGTCTCTTTCTCCCAGATAGACCCAAATAGTCTTGACAGGCACTGGCTGAGGAGCCCACCGCCATCCTTGAAAAGAGCAGGTGGAAGGTCGTCAGGACCAGCAGCACGATGACGCTTGAGTAGAGAAATACACTCGGACACTTCTGAGACCAAAGGCGACTCCATATTCACGGTCCAGCTTTCTTTTGAAGGCCAGAATTCTGGATTGGAGGTAGCAGGTGGCCAGCTGAATTGCTGTCCGAAATACTTTGCTCAGCGGTCCAAACGTTCTGCTTTGTTGTATATCAGGGAGCCATTTCGGTCCATGATAATTTCGCTGACAACAGGTTTCCGAGGAGCAGTCGAACGGATCAGTGGAACAGCCTGTGAACAACTCTAGCATTTCCTGCATTTTTCATTTCTTCGACCTTTCGGGGCCATCAAGCTTCGCGATCTGCACGGACACTCAGTTTCAGTTGGATAATGATTCGTCGGGTGGAGTTGTGGTTGCGGCCAGGAGGAATCTGTCGCCGGGTCTCCAGCATGACACAGTCCTATCAGAGATCCAATGTTTGAATGAGGTTGGCTGGGTTGTACCGCAAACAGACGTTCCGAC